>NW_019167838.1:18448838-18887080 GCF_002303985.1 Durio zibethinus | reverse complement strand
TGTTTGGTAATTGTTTAGTGATCTTACGTGGTGGTGGTGATCTTAGATCATAAAAAATTATTAAATTATTATCTTAGAAGGTGATTTAATTCTCATCCAAAGAGGTGAAAAACTTTTATCACCAAAATGAAGTGATATGCAAAATTAAGAATAGTTAATATTACCCATTTAATATTTGAACTAAAAACTTTTTTTTTTCAAAATTAATTATAGTTATTTTATATTATAAATTTTATATTTTTGAATTAATATTCATTGTAACAAATTCAAAAATAATTTTTGTATTTTTTAAAAAATATTTTTATATATAATATAGCATAATATAATATTTTTGTTTCTCTTTTATTATGAATTTAAGAGATTAGTTTTATTTTTCTAATTCAAATAACTTTTACATAATTTATATTATAAAAATTAATTTATCTATCAATAAATATATTTATTATTTTTATAATTTAATCATAATTTATTATAAAATAAATAAAATATTACCAATATTTTACAAATTATTATATTTAAACAATATTAAAATCATTAATTTGTGTAACTATTATACTATGCATGGTTATTTTCGTACTTTTAAACAAAATAATACTTGATTTTTAATAATACCAAATACAATGACCTTTAATTTTTAAGAACTAATGTTTATTAACTAAATAAAATAATTTCATTTCACAAGAGAAAAGTGACCTTAATAATAAAATCACCTCGATGAATATTATATTACCATAATGATCTTGCAAAATAAATCAAACATTACCTTAAAGATCACTACTTGAACTTATTGTAAATACTCCATTTATCCAAAAAAAAATTTTCGAAATTGAAATGGGTCTTCGACTATAAATTAGGCTTTAATTGGAAAACTTCAGGCCCAAAGGGATAAAAGCTCACAATTTTAATTTTATTGTTGATTTTGATTTAAATTTAAATTTTAATTATGATTTCAAGTTTGATTTTTGAAAATTTTGGATTCAATCTTGATTCAATTAAATGATGAGATTTAGTATAAGGAAAACTTGGGCACCAATTCATACAAAAAAGGAAAATTCACAGAAAATGAAATCAAATCATAGTGAAGATCCAATTAAATTGATTTTTTTTTCAAATTAAAAAAGATTAAATTCCTATAGAAGGAACACCCAACTAGTGATCAAAAAGGGAAAAAGGAAAAAGGAACTGGAAATCATTTTCCATTTCTTTCTCACAGACAACAATAGTCCACCATTGCCTCACATACCATTGCTAATCCTCCACAATCTCTACCTACACTAACCAAATTCCATAGTCACCAATTCAATCCAGTCGCAAGGAGTAATTTTAAGATCAATTTTTAATAATTAAATTATTTTAAAAATTACAAATATGTTTTAAAGCTTGGATAATATGAAATTAAACTGATATCATCATTTGGATGAGTGTTGTGAGGATGCTATAATCTTTTTCATGCATAATCAAATCCTCAAACTTAAATCTGATTTCATATATTGGAATCTACCATTTAAAAATAGTTACGTCAAGTTTAGGACTTCTCTTTGAATCAGATCACTTGTTTATTTGGCTACTCTTTTTGTAAAAAGCTTGGAGCAAAGTCTTGCATTGCTTTGATGTTAATAGGCCTGTTGGGGTATTGTTAGCGGGAATTTAATCAGATAAAATCGCTGAAGAGGAAAACCTCTCAAGGTGACTATCCTTAAAATAGCATGAATGTGCCCATATTAACTTTATCTCTAAGGCCAAGGCCATGATTTTGAGGAAAATTTTGGTTGCATTCTTTTCTACTCCTTTAATGATTTTTCCGAAGAGGCTGCTTCTAAGAATGCATATCTTTGCCATAATTTACTCTTCGTTGATGTATAGTTGCTGCTGATTTGTTGCATTGGACAATTGTTGATGTAGTTGGTTTTTCCTTGATTGCCTGGATAAATAAAGTTAAATAGATGAATTAATACTATAAAAGTAGTATGATTTTAAAAAAGGTTAAGCAAATCATATTTACGATTTGATAGATGTAATACATGTAACCTGAAGGACATTTTTTTCAAAATTACTATCATCATGTAGTTAATTAAATATGACAGTAATAATTAGATCAATTTTAGCAAATTCAAATAAAAAAAGGTCACGCATGTTACAGAGATAGACAAGAATTTATAAAGAGAAAAAATTTAAAAAAACAATTATTCTACGTCAACCATAAATATATATCTTCAATTACAACCACTCCTCCATGAAAAAATGAATTATTTATTATATATTTATGTGATAATTAAATTGGGCACATTTATTTAAGCAAATTTATTAAAGATTTTTATAATAAAAATAATTTTATTTTAAAACATTATGATTACATCACATAATTTAAATAAAAAACAAAGTAAAATTTTGATATAATTCTTTCTCTTAGAATGATCCGAACAAAACCAAAAAAGTAAACCAGAAAAAAATCTTGATGAACCAATTTTCTATTGAAGGGTTTTTATCAAGGAAAAAAAAAGAAAGTAAAGACGGTGAACTGTTCTCGGCGTGCCATCATTAGCCCCATCACTGGAGATACGATGCGCGCAGTCTGAAAGTCTTTGCCGAACACGCTGATCTTTATGAGTGAAGCCTTACACAAGTTACCCGTTCAATAAATATTTAATTACTCTCCATTCTTCTGCGAAAAGGAAAATCTCATTGACTAGTAGTAATTGTTTTGACATGCCAAAATCAACTAATTAAAAAAAAAAAAAGAAACAGAGATTAATGGACTAAAGTTCAAGAAAATCCTAAATCATCATTAACATACAGTAAAAACTATGGCGTTTTTATTGATTCTCATTTTTACATGAAAGAAAAAGCAATAAAGGAATGAGTAAAGAAAACCAAAAGAAAATAAACAAAGATGAAACCCCAAAGTTTCTATATCAAAACAAAACATCGTATGTGATCTATTTATGTCCTGTAGGAGAGAATATACATTTCTAGTGCTTCTTGGTAGACCTATGATACTTGTCTTTCACCCATTGAATCCCCAAAGAGGTTCCTTCTTTAACCTTCTTCATCCCAGCTGAAGCTACCTTTTTGGTTTTTCCAAGGCCTTCTCCAACCTTCTGCTTGTACTTGGCGGTTGTGCCACCGTCACTGCTCTTCTTCTTCTTCTCAGTGGTGGCTGCTGCAGGGGCTGAGTCGCCGTAGTCCCATTGGTCTGCCCATGATGTACCGTAGGAGTTGTTGTTTCCTTCCATTTTCTTTTCTATTATGTTTTTCTATTGACAAATTTTCAGCAGAGGAGATAAAGGATAGATGTATTTAAAGAGAAAATCAAACGGAGAAAAAGACAAGGGAATTTCGCTGATCAAAGTTTGGAACGTTAAGAAACGGTGGGCGTGATTCTGATTGTTGATTTTCATTGACTAACGCCTGTTTTATAGGCGTTTAAGGAAATCACGTTTGGTCCAACTAAGAAAAAATAGAGAATTGGACCCAGATTTGGATTTAAAAACACGTGTGATTGCTCGATGCAAGGAATATATGTTCGGACAAAAATACCCCTCTCTTTCATTTTTTTCGAACCTTTCCCTGCCACTACACCATCCATTGGCCTTTAAGAAATATTTCTAGAAGATTAGGATAAGAAAAGAAGTGCTAAATACTGTAGAATTTAAAATATGTTGACTTTTTAATATAAATTAATTAAATTTAAATTTGAATTTAAATCATGAAATAATAAAAATTAAAAGACTTATTTATCATATCTAATATATTGTTAATAATTTAAAATATATTTAAGATTATTAAATTCACCATTAACTATATTAAGATACTATTTTCTTAACATATATTTTTTAATATGAATAAGATACCGTTTTCTTAACATCATTATTTTTTAATATGAATGTTTCTTTAGTGTTCATCAACACACCATGTGATAAAGATAGTCAAATTTAGCAATTTTCAATATTATAAGGTAACAAAATTTCCATTCACTCACCAACATAGATATTAAAGGAAAATTATATAAAAAATTATATATATTAAAGTCCATCACCTATTTATGCAAAATCATAATGTGACATGCTTGGAAAGCGGAAAAAAGAATTTTCCTTTTAAAAAAAGCTAGTAAATCTACCTAACCAATTCAAATAATAAAAAAAAAAAGTCAAGGAACCGCGTATTTTATTTTTTGATTGAGCTTCTGGAATCATCCAGAAAAAGAAAAATTAAGTGTTTTTGGAGTTTGGGAGATTTGACCGACAACCTCTATCACTGTCACGCACTCATCATCGACGAGCCTTCCTGTCCGAGAAGCTTCAGCAATCGTCATGGCCCTAGGCTTTTTTTTTTTTTTTTGTCGAGAATATTTATTAAACCTAGAATTAGACCCTTTTTTTTAAAATTGTATTTTAAGAATAAAAATAAAAATAAAATTTATATTAAATTTAATAGATGATAATATATAAATAAATATAAGTGTATTTATTTTTAATATAAATTATAACCTAATTATATATAAATATAGTTTTTTATTAAACTAAGGTATTAAAATAAATCTTTGTTAATATAATATATAAAAATGAGAGATCAACTTACATAAATATAAAATATTTTACTTTTATTTTTTTTAATCATTGATTGTAATAGATGTAATGGATGAATGATATTAGTAAAAAAATATTTTAATTTCATCTTTTAAATTTATTAAAATCAATGATTAAAAAAATGTAAAAAATATAAATTTTTTTTGTTTAACTTTCCATCCCATATATAAATATAAATTAAATAAATATTTAAATATATATTTTTATATATCGGAGGAGAATTAGTTAGAGCAATCTAAATCTAATTTCAACTTAACTCAAATTATTCAAAAAAGGAAAACTTAAGCAATATTTATTTAAAAAAAACAATTGGATTGTGACGGATAGAAACCTATTGGTTTTAAGTCATTTTGTCATTCTTACATCATTGACTTTTTTTTTTTAAAAATTTATCTAATAAATAAAATTTTAAAAATAAAAAAATAACAAAAAAAAATCAAATGAGATTGCAAGTGAATTTATTTTCAAGTATCAAATAATGTTTTTAATAAAAATACATATACAAATATAAAATTAAATAAATAATAAATAATATATATTTTATATATATCAAGATCAAAGCGTGACATTCAAAACATTACTTTTAACTAATTTTGATTTTAAAAAAATCAACTCAAATTAGAAAAGAGCCCTAATTGGATCGAAGTGAATCGAAATCATTGGATATGTGTTATTTTATCATCTCTATCTCAATTGACTTTTTATTACAAAATTTATCTAATTAAAAAATAAAAATAAAAAATTATATAAAAAAACAGGAAACCAAAAACGAAAAAGGAAAAGCTTTAAAAAAGCAAAGAAAATGAAAGAAAACAAAATGAAAGAAGTGCCACGTAAACAATTGAGATGGAATGAAACACTTTAAATCCACTCTAACACGATCCTATTAAAAAAAAAAAAAACAACCCAATCTCAATTTATTTTGAAAAATGCATTTATGTTGGATCATTACAAGTCAAAACCAATATGATACGGATTGTTTTATCATCTCTATCTCTATTTACTTTTTTTACAAAATTTATCTACTAAAAATAAAAAAAAAAAAATAAAAAATGAAGGAAGAATAGGGTGCCATGTGGACACCCTTTCCTTATTCTATTCTCTAAAAAATTAAGTGTATAAATGCTAAATGATTTGATAAACTTTTTTTAAAAAATACTTGAGATTGGTTAACTTAGATATCTTATTTAGTTCAAGGTCCAATTCGTGTCTAGGATTAAATTAGGAGATTTTATTTTATTTTTTAGTCTATGATTTTTATTTTATTTGATTTATTGATTTATATTTATGTTTTATTTTTTTTTTTTAAAAAGGAAAGGTTTGGATGAAATTGTGAAAGGGGAAGGTTGGGCTTGAAAAGGATTGAGAAATTGGAGAGTTGTTTTTGGAGTTAAATGAGTTTGAGTCCTAATTATATTTCTAGTTGGATTAGAATACTAATTGAATAAAAAAAATGTATTTGGATGTTCTTTTTGTAAGAATTTGACAAAGACTAGTATTAAAAAATCCAAGATTAAGCTCGAATAAAATGGGGTATTTGTAGTTTTATTCTATTAGAATTTAAGATTAAATTTCTATTTAATAAAACTTACCACAACCATAAAAAGATTAATCGACGATAAGGGAGAGCAGTAATCAACAATTAACAATTAGAGTTAAAAAAAGCAAAAAAGTCAGCATATATATATATATATATTTTGCAATGTTAGTTTTTGGCTTTTGGGGTGAAGATCTTGAGTTGTTTTTAAGTTTAAAACTAGGTTAGGTTTTGAAAAGAAAGAGAAATCGAAATCTAGGCTTTTGGGATTTTTCATTTTTTAAATGTTTTTTTTTTTTAAAAATTTTCATATTTCAATTGAATTGTTTTAGGAAAAGTTGAATTTTTCGTTCAATTACTTGAAGTTTCCATCATTGGATTCCACATTTATCACCAAAAATTAGGATTATTGAATTTTCTGATTGGAGTTCAAGAGAATTTAGAGAGAAAGGAGAGAATTTGACAGGAAGAGATAAAGGGAGAAAAGAAAAAATGAATAAAAAGAAAATTCTTGGCTTTTATAGCTTGGATAAAACAACACACTTTGGTGGAAAGGAAACTTATGCATTAGTTCCCATGACACCCAACCCGTAACGCCATCCAATTTAAAACCCATTTCAACATTTAAACCGAGTCCTTGATCCCTCAAGTCGAGTCGTAGTCGCTAAGCCATTTCATTAGAGAAAAGTTGAGCCAAACTTTTAACCAAGTCGAGCTAAAACAATATTTTTGGTTTTTTGATATTTTATTTATTTATTAAATTATTCTTTTAATATAAGATTTTTAAAATTAAATCCATGAATCTTATTAGACTATTAGAGAATTTTTATGGATTTAAAATTTATTTTGAAATTAATTTTATCAAACTATTGAAGGATTTAAATTGAAAGATTTAATGATCTTTTAAAGATTTTTTTTATTAGTCCTACCAAATTATTGAAGGATTTAAATTTTAAAATTAAATCTTACCAAATTATTGAACGGTCTAATGATTTTTAAAAAAAGTTTTGAAAATCTAATCCTACCAAATTATTAGAGGATTCAAATATTAAAACAAGATCTTACCAAACTATTAAGAGATTTTATTGATTTTAGAAAAAATATATTTTTAGAAATTTTAATGAATTTGACGACAGAACCTCTTTAAAAAGTGACAACAATCTCATTGAATACTCTTGAAGTAATGACATATTATTAAATTGTTATAAAATTATTGGAGTAATTTTAATAATAATTTTTAATATTAATTATTTTGGTAAAGTTTTTTAAAATGGTTTAAGATCTTGGAAAACATGAAAACTAGCTAGTATCATTTTTTGAATGGGTGTTGTGATGATACTATAACCCTTTTCACTTGTAACCATACTTTTGAACCTAATTCTATTTCATGGATCAAAACTTATTCTTTTTTAAAAACCTGAATCAAGCTTAGAATCTCTTTAAGAATAATAGATCCATTAGGTGACCAATAACACTTAAAGAAAAAAAAAAAATTAGTGACGATTCCTAGTTAGTGTGTAATGATTGAGTTTATAAACTTATACATTATAACAGCTTGATGACTCCGCTGAGGATAACAGAGAGTTATGCTAGTAATAAATTTTGTGTTATCCAAGCCCAACTTAATAAATTTAGAGTTTTTCTTTAACAATTATGTTTTATTTATTTTCAAGTATTAATTATCTTGTCATTTATTTTCATATACATATACATAACATGAGCTTTATATTCAAGCTTCATTCCTTAAAGCGAAATAGAGTAGCTATGCTTTCATGATATTTCATGCTTCTACATGGGCTAACGAAATACTCACACTCCAATTGAACTCATTTCCATTTGTAACCTATAATAGGTGATGATTGAAATGTCTTATTAGTCTATCATGAATAATGATGTAAGGAATAATTTGAGAATTTTTACATTTAATCTAAACCACATGTAGTCAACTTTAAGGAGCCAACCTTAGGTCAGAGCCATATCCGCCTACTGTTAGCATGTAACCTAAGTTAAGAGACATGAAGAGACTTTTCTAATTGCAATTAAAGCCATATCCACTAGGGGTCTAAATGATACATTAGTACTTGCAAGCTACTCGGGTTTGATTCGAAAAAAACTCGAATTCGATTCGATTATTGTCGAGTCGAGCTCAAGCTCGAGTAGCTCGACTTATCGATCGAGCCGAATTCGAGTATTCTTATATCTGACTCGAGTAACTCGCGAGCCTAATCGAGCTTTTATATTTAAATATATTTTTATTATTTTAATTAATAAAATATTTCGAGTCCGAGTTCGAGTTCGAATTCGAGCATGAATAATCGAACTCTTGTCGAGTATACGAATTAAGCTTATTTTTACATATTAATCGAGATTAATCGAGCGAGCTCGAGTAGCTCGAATTCGATCACGAATCGAGCTCGAGCTTGAAAAATAAAACTCGATTGAGCTCGAACCGAGTATCGAGCCCCGAGTTGTGAGTCGAGCTCGAGCTCGAACTTCTCACTATTTGGCTCGGCTCGGCTCGTTTACACCCCTAATATCCACCTATTGTTAGCATGTAACCTAATTTATGAGACATGAAGAGACTTTTCTAGTTTCATTTGCATGAATTTCATGATAAAAAATGAAAAATTTTATGGTTGTTCAATCAAATACTCAATGTATGGATTTATTCAGTCTCTTGTAATGTGACAAACATTAACACATGCATTCGCTTATTCATTCATGCATCATTAAATTGTTATCTATCAAATATTAACACACGTATTTATTGATCCATGCATCATAATCTGGCAACATTAACACAACAAGCATTTATTCATTCATATATTGTTGTTTATGCATTCATTTATTCATATATTATAAATTGTTATGTGTCAAGCATTCAATGCATGCATTTTTCATGCATATAAGGAACTTTTAAAACAAGTTAAGATAACCTTGTAAAATTCTTTGCATAAACATCTGGTAACATATCATTCTAAATTATGATAACAAATGTTCAGAGATAGTTCGATCTTCAGAGAATCCTGGGTAGTCTACTCTCCATCCATACAATACCAGAGCCCAAGCAAAGATTATGAAGCAAGAACATGCTAGCTATTTTGAAAAGAAGGAGAAGACCTAAGAGGAGTTGAAGGAAAAACTAAAAAAAATATGGACATGCTCAAGAACATGGGCAAAAGAAAAGTTCTGGAAGAGACTCTTAGTTTGTAAAAGTGTCAATTACAGGATGTATTGGACTTTTTGTATCCTCTTAGTTCCAGTCTCTACCTAGGTTAGACTTCATAAGCGGCACAGGCTCAGCTTTTTTTCCCTAGGGCATAAGCATATGCCTATCTAAGAATGTCATTTACAAAATGCCTAGGGACAATTCCATAATTTTACTAATCTTATTTTTGTAGAAAAAAAATCAAATTCAATATAGGTTCTTAACTTGGATGATCCCAAGAAATAAGAAAGCTAAAGATAAACGTTATAAGCCAATAGAAGACTTATCTACTCAAAAAATAAATCTCATCAAATAAAGGCTTCGAACTGAATAAATGAACTTTTGTGAATTTATGGATGCATCTGAACTATGTTTAGTGCTTAGTGTAGTGGTTCCACACAAGTTTAAAGTTACTAAGTTTAAGAAGTATGATAGGACTAAAATTCTTGTGACTTATGTCACAATTTATTATAAAAAATGATGACTCATACAAATGATGATAAGCTATTTATATATCTTATGTCTTTCAAGATAATCTTATAGGTTCTACTACAAAATGGTACATTGACACCGGAGTTTCTACACAACATACAATTTAGGCTAAGACTAAGGCAAACTTATTCAAGAATAAGATGAGCCTATCCTTAGTTTAAATCCACTAAACAAATACAAAAATAAGATGGGCTAGAATTTTAAGATTGTGTTCACACTAGTTGAAAAAAAAAGCATGAATATAGATGAGATTATGGTCAGATTCATTATCATATAATCTGTATGAGTAAATGGGCAGATTATGTTCACATGCAAATCTCATGATTTTAGACACTATTTTAGCAATGCAATATGAAAGTTTCCATGCTTAGAAGGATGTTCTTAGCATATATATTTTTTACTATTATTTGGTAGAAGGCAAAATAGAATTTTCTTTATCCTTAAGCAATCTTTTAGATTGTTCTTCAAGTTCTGTGTCTTTTAGGTGAATTTTTTAGAGTGATGAACTTCTATTATTCTGTATCATTGATTAAAATTCATAGGGTGGTGTTTCATATCTCTTAGTTTTTAGTCTTGGTGGTGAACTTTTATCCCTTTTAATCCAAATAATCATATTTTGTCATTATTCAAATCCTTATAAGTTGTTTTTTTTGTGAGTTTTTCTATTCGTAATTAATCTCCATATCTTAAACTTTAATTCTCGGCATCAAATTGGTATCAGAGCTATGACAGGTTGTCATCATCAAGCACCAACAAAAGAGATTGAAGCCAATACCGATATTGCAGCAACTACTAATGTTAACCCAAGGGATGCTTTCGTGAAGAGATATGACAATAGATCTTTTAACTACAACATCGATTGCATATACAAAAAGAGAGAGAGGAGATAAAAAGGTAACAAAAGAGAAACGAAGAAGATGGAGGAAAAATCGATCCATACCATGAAAACAATAGTAATTATGATGATAGTACCCTATCTCACCCACGGTAAGTTAGAGACTATCTATGTAGAACCAACTTCAACCTAGCATATTCAATCTGAATATAAAAATTCCTAAGTTCAAGGGAAAGATGCAACTTGAAAAATTTTTAGATTGGTTACACACAGTGAAACACATATTTAAATATAGTAATGCCCCTGAACATCGTAAAGTAAAGCTAGTGGCTTTTAAACTAAAAAAGCATGCATCTTTTAGTGAAAAAAATTTGAAGAAGCAAAGGAAAAAAGAAGGCAAGAGAAAAATTACAACTTGAAAAGAGATGAAAAAAGAGTTGAAGAGAAAGTATCTCACAGACAACTTTTGGCAAGATGTCTTTCTTAGGCTCCATAACTTAAAGTAAAAAAATTTCTCAGTAGAGGAGTATACAATTGAGTTTGACCACCTCATGTTAAAATACGAATTAGTGGAATAATAAAAGCAAACTATTACCTAATATCTTGGAAGATTAAAGATTGAGATAGTTAATATGGTGCAGCTAAACCCTATTAGACTTTCAATGATGTATGCAAGCTTGCCTTTAAGGTGGAGAGACAACAAAAGAAAGCCTATTGTAACAACTTGAGATTTAGGTATCGAGAAGGTAAGCTTCAGTTTAGTGAACAAACCAAAAGGTGTTTTAAATGTCAAGGGCTTGGACACATTGCTTCAGAATACACAAACAGAAATATTATGACTCTAGTAGAGGAATACTTGAAGAAAATGAAGAGGAGCTGGCTAAAGAGGATCAAAACCTTAAAGAGGAAGAAGAGGTGAGCTATGGCAATTGTAAAGAATCTTTAGTCATACAATGCAGCTTGAGTACCGTACCTACTAAAAAAGAAAATTGGTTGCGTAAAAACGTGTTTCACACTTGGTGTACTGCTTATGAGAAGGTATGTGATGTTATAATTGATAGTGAAAATTTTGGAAACGTTGTTTCTACTTTTATGGTGTAAAAATTAGGCCTTAATGTAGTGGATCTCCCATAACTATATAAGTTATCTTGGCTGTAGAAAGAGAATGAAATTAAGGTTAGCAAGAGGTATTTGATTCTTTTTTCATAGAAAAAAATTACAAGGATGAAGTGGTGTGTGATGTAGCTCCGATGGATGCTTGCCATTTACTACTTGAAAGACCTTAGCATTATGATAGGAGGGTTATTTATGATGGTTACCACAATACTTACACATTTGTGAAAGATGGATGTAAAATCATTTTAAGCCCTACCAAGCCTAGAGTGATGTCCAAACCAACCAAAAAGAAGGAAGCAGCTTGTTTACCAAGGCCAATTACAAAAAAGAAATTAAGATAAGTGGTACTATGTATGCACTGGTGTTGATTAAAGAAAATAAAAATAGTGATGAGCCTTTTGTAGTGATATAACCATATTGGCAAATTTCAAGAAGTTGTTCAGGAGAAGTTACCAGTTAGTCTACCACCAATGAGGGACATTCAACATTGCATAGACTTTATCCCAATAACCGTTCTACCCATTGGTTACAACCTTTTTGAAATTATTTTTGGTAAGAATGCAATCTGTCCTTTGGATTTAATTCAATTTTATACTAATCAAAATTTTGATAGAGATATAAAAGAAAAAGCCAAAAGTATCAAAATGTTTTATGAGTAGGTTCATAATAGAATTTTACAAAAAAATGAGAAATATAAAAGGGTAATAATCATGCATCAAAGATATATGAAATTCACAGAACATGATTTGGTATGGATTAACTTACCGAAAGAGAGATTTTCTCTAGGAAAGTTTGACAAATTACAACCTAAGGTAGATGGTCCATTTAGAGTTCTCCAATGCATTAGGGTAAATGCCTATAAGATAGAACTTCTCGACAATTATAAAGTATCTTTCATTTTAATGTTGCTGATTTGTCACCCTACCATAGCGAGAATACTAGTTCAGACTTGAGAACAAGTCTTTTCCAACCAAAAGAGATTGACACCAAAGTGTCTGTACAATATACAACTTAGGCTGAGACTAAAGTAGACTTATTCAAAAATAAGATGGACCTATCCTTAGTCTAAATCTATTAAATAGATGTAGAAATAAGGTGGGCTGGAATAGGAAGATTGTGTTTATACTAGCTAAAAAAAAAAGCATGAATATAGATAAGATTGTGGTTAGATTCATTATCATGTAATTTACAAGAGTAAATAGGTATATTATGTTCACATGCAAATCCTATGATTTTGGCATGATTCTAGCAATACAATTTGAAAGTTTTCATGCTTGGAGGGATGTTTTTAGCCTATATACTTTTTATTATTTTTTGATAGAAGGCAGAATAGAGTTTTCTTTATCCTTAGGCAATCTTCTAGATTGTTTTTCAAGTTCTGTATCTCTTAGGTAGATTTTATAAAGTGATGAACATTTATTGTTCTGTTTCTTTGATTAGAATTCTTAGAGTAGTGTTTTTGTATCCCTTAATTTTTATTCTTGGCGGTGAATTTTTATCTTTTTTAATCTAATAATCATATTTTACCATTATTTAAATTCTTATAAGTTATTTTTTTTATGGGTTTTTCTATTTGCAGTTAATCTCCGTATCTCAAACTTCAATTCCCGACATCATACATCTAGTTGGATGGGAGTCGCATCACATCATGGAAGGAATTGGCAAGGGCTTTCATTGCTCACCGCCTTTGCAAACATCTTGTTGTTTAGCTAGTGGTCCAAAAATTTAAAAGGTTTAGGACTCCAGTCTGCGGTCTCAGATGATAAAAGAATTGGGCTATGAACCGAAGTGTATCTCTTCAAAGCCCTTTGGCAAAAATTCTGGAAGCGCATCAGCCACTCCGACGATACAAGAGACCTATCAATTCTGCTTCTTTTTGACCCATAGCCATACCAAGTGAACTTCTTACTACTTAAAGGTAGATCAATAAACTTATTTAGATAAATGAACTCATTGAAATCATTAACACCCGTGCCTTAAGAAACACACCCCCTTCTCTCCACTACATCCCTCACTGTGTTAAAGTCTCCTGCAATACAGCAGCTTGTAGCAATACCCTCTCTAAGCTCCAACGAATCATTCCACAACTTTTTTTCCTCCACCCCACATTTGGCATATAAGTTTACTACTGCACCTTCAAAGTTATGATGTATCCACCCCCCTTGATACAAATAAATCTATCATTAATAACCTCTGAAGATTTGACTTCATAAGCAATCCACCAGATCTTCCAACCGCATGACTGTACATTCAATCGAAATTATCACAAGGCCATATCCTTTCAACCATCCTATTAACCATCCCATTGTCATACAACTCCACCTTTGTTTTTTGAATCATCACCATTTCAAGATTCATAGAGCAAATCAGTCTCTTCAATTTTCTGACTTTTATCGAACTTGATAGACCTCTAACGTTCCAGGATACAATTCTCATAGCTTCAGCCTCCCTCATCAGAACATTGTCCCTATTCCGAAAATCCCCATCTGACAGTGAAACGTTCACAATCGGCTCTTTTCCTTTCGCTCTTCCCCCATTGCCAGCACTCTTCCTGATCTTCTCTCCTATTTTTTCCTCACATTCCCACTTAGTGATTCTTCAATATCTGCACAGTACTTCCGTTTTTTGTCTTTCGAGAAAGGATGTTCAAAGATGCATCTCTGATTTCGTCTTTCAGAGACATAAGTTCCTTCTTTGTCCGTGGTTGCAGGCCCTACACCTGCTGCCTCACAACCCGATTCATTTGGCCCATTAGGCATGTCTTCATTCTTTGGGCCATCTCCAACTTGGGTCTATCATCGTCCAGCCTTCCTGTTATTCTTTTTTCTATATGTTCTACTGATTTTTCAACAGCATTTGTTTTGTTTTGCTGCAACGAATCTTACAGAAAACAATGTTAGGAAATTAAGCAAACACGTCACTTCAGAAATTTACATTGTGATTTGGCTCCTATCATCGTTTCTTTTCTAGCGAATGTAGGTAAGTCTTTTTGGCAAAGCCAGAATCACGTTTCTATTCTCTCTCTCTCTCTCTCTCTCTCTCTATATATATATATATATATATATATATATATGAATTAGCATACATGTGAGGATTTAATGTCGTTTCTTGTTTGTCCATTTTTCCAAATTGACTTTTCATTTTAGTAAAAAAAGATACATAACCGTAGAGGTGTTGGTTCAGTGATAAGCAATCTGATCTCAAGCGAACTTTACGTGTTAAAGATAGGGATTCGAAATTTGTAGAAAGCCCTCGTTGAAAGGAGAGATAACCTAAGTGATCACTGCTTTTGGGTTCGAAATTTGTAGAAAGCCCTCGTTGAGAGGGAAGATAACCTAAGTGATCACTGTTTTTAGATCACTATACTCCACTCTTCAGAATGATGACACCATTTCCGTCACAATTTTTAAATGTACCAAAAAAAAAATACATAATAAATGTACATTAATCAGCTCATCACATGACGCATGCACTGTAACAATTTTATATATAGTAAAACATGACAGTCCAAGGAAATCAGCAACGAGAAAGACCAAGCGTGTGTTTCTGGCTAGGGTTTCTTAAACCCAAAGGAGACAGTGGAAAAGCCTCAAGCTCACAAATTCATGCATGAAATCATCAGCCTTTCATTCCAGTAGTTCACTCTTCCATTTATGGGACCAACAATCCGGATATGGATATATAGGCTTTTGAAAATTGTGCAAATGGTTTATTATTTGCAAAGAATGGAATATAAGTGCCTGGAAGAAAGATTACCCCCTTAGCTCCCCGATTGTTATATGATGTCGAGCAACAGCACCCAAAAGAGAAATCCAAAAGTATATATTATAATAAATGCTAAAAATATTATATAAAACCTTTTTTTGAGTATGTTTGTGTAATTCTTTTTTCATGTGATGAAAATGGTCCCCCCTGTACAACCGAAAGCTAGCTAATTACATAGGATGGGGGCTGGGTTGATTTTTAGTTGATAATGGTGAAGAATAATGCTTTTTTACTTTTCAAAATTTGGACTGATCCCAAGATGTTTGAATGAAGGGTTAGCTTACACATTTATATACTGATATTTCTTATAAAAAAAGGTTTACCTGTCTTTCGCTACAACCATTTAAGAAGATTAGATTGATTAACATTACCTGACACTTTCAACAACAAAAAGAAAAAGAAATTTGAAGGCTGTGGTGGTGCATGTGAATTCCTAGGGTTTGATGTCTAAATCAAATACAAGTTTCATCAGTTTAATACATAATATCCTAATTGCAAAGATTAATGGAAATTTGAGGATTTTGTTTTTTGTTTTAAATTTAGTTTGTGTAGTTATTTTTAAAAGATGATATTTAATAAATTTAAAATTGAAATATCAATACTTGTAATTTTTTTTTATTTTTAGACTATGACTTTTTTTATAAAAAATATTATATATTAAGAAGAATACATTGGCTAATGCAATTGGTAAATGTTTTGTTTTTTGTTTTTTTTTTTTTGCTATTTGTTAGTATTTGTTATTATATTATTATTATTATTTGTTTTTCTCATTTCATTCTCTTTTTTTTCAAAAAGAAATTATCAAATGGAGTCTAAGGTTGCAGTAAAAACAAAAAGCAACCATCAAAAGAAATTAATATTTACTTTGAAATATGCACACTTCAAAGAAGAATATTGTAGTGAGAAGTGTGTTGGATATATATATTTGCCATTGCATTCAAACTCTTACTATATTATGGTAGAAAAGGGAACTTGTTATTATATTCCAATGCAATAATGTTTCTTCTCCTTTTTGTCTTTTGCCCTTCTTTTCCTCGTTGGTAGGATAGATCGAGTTTGGTGTTTGTTATGCATATCTTGGAGCACTAACAAAGAATTGAAGAAAAAGTACTTGATGGTTGAGATTTATATATGCTCCATCATATTATTTTACTTAATTAAACAAGGTTACGAAGAATAAGAAGATATTAATCAAAATCAAATGACTAGTGTTCTATTAAAACCCTAAGTATTTTCATGTGAAGCTCATACCTCAAATTCGTATATGTATGCATTTTAGGGAATGTTTGATATGAGGTGATTTGTCAAAAAATCACAATAATCTGTATTTAATAATTACATCATCTTATTTGATAGTAATTTAAAAATCTTACATGATAATAATTTTAAATTATTAAGATGATAAAATCATCATCTTAAAGAATGATATGATTCTCAATATAAAAGATGGAAAAGTTTTATCATAATAGAAAAATAATTTTTAATATTATTTTTTGACTAATTTACCTAGATGAAAGATATACTTAGCATTGTCTTAGAAAACTAACTAGTAAAAATTTTCAAAGATCTATTTTTTAATAACTTATTTTAAAAAAAAAAGTTTTCTATTACAATTGAATAAATATTTATTAATTATAAAAATAATGAAATTATTTAGTTTTTTTAGAAAATTTTTTTCTTCAAAATTGATTTATATTTTATAGTTTTCTATAAAATAACATTTAACTATTTTATAAATGATGATTCAATAAGTATTAAATTTTGCCTTTTTTTGTAAGGTTATTTTTTATATTTTGTATTTTATGATTTATATTTTCATATAATACCAAATATAGTGATTTAAGATCATTAATGATTTATAATATTATACCAAACATCTTAATCGAAAATCATTGGTAATCAAATCATCTTTGTAAATTTATCATCATTGTAATTAGATCACTGTGATAATCTTGAAAATAATACCAAATCCTCATCTTTGTAAATTTATCATCACTGTAATTAGATCACTGTGATAATCTTGAAAATAATATCAAATCCTATCTTATGAAATTATAGTTGAACTTCATACAATTGAAGAGTGGGTAGCCAAAAATTATTGCAAAGTCAATTCTCTACCTACAAGATACCTAGGCAACTCTTTGGGCACTCACTTGAGGTTGATTTCAACTTGACAGCCTATTATAGAGTCATTAAAGAGTAAACTTAGCCATTGGAAGAGTAAGCTACTATCTATTGGTGGAAGGGTTGCATTGATCAAATTGGTATTCACCAATTTGCCTATATATTATATGACTTTAATTAAAATTTTAAAATGGGTGGTGGAAGAATTAAAAATGCTCCAATGCTAGTTCTTCTTCTAGGGTGATCTTGAAGATAAAAGGGAGCTAAGACTGGTGGACTGGTATATAATTTGCAAGGGAAAAGGGTTCGATGGTCTAGGTATCATTAGCTGGGATTGTTGCAATAAAACGTTATTTTTAAAATGGCCTTGGAGATATACAAGAGAACTGGAAAGCCTATGGAGACAAGTGATTTGTGACAAATAAGCCTTTCACTTGTTGTTCTATGGCATGTTCCCTATTCGAATAATTCATTTTTTCATGTATGGAGGGACATACAAAATACTTTGTGTTGGAAATATCTGCCCATAATCAGAAGATAACTTCTGATATTAATAAAAAAGGAAACTACCATAGACTTAATGTTTGTTGGTTTTTTAATTAAAACCATAAATACAAACTTTTAACTCTTTTCCCCACTTTCTTTAAATATGGCATTCGGCCATAGCAAAAGAATAAAGAAAAAGAATGGCATTCGGCCATTTTCTATATGGGATAAAAATTGAAATTGTTTTTTCATTTCTCAATATTTAGCTTAGTATTCAACCATGCTAAAAGAGATGAATATGTTCATCCAAACTAAGAATGAGATAAGTCTTATTCATGTGTGGGACTACATAATGAGTCATATAGAAAACAAGAAGAAAAAGAAAAAGATTGACAAAGCAAAGGAATAAGACATTTCTTGTAAACTCTTTGAGAAATCTCATTGTCATAACGATTTTGGGATCACTAGATGAATTTGAAAACAAAAGATGAAGTTGCCACTAATTTTTTTTTTTTTTGGGTGTGCTTGGCCACCTATTAAAACTTACCTTCTTAATAAAATTTTAAATTAATTAAAATTTATTAAAAAAATAATTTTTGGTTCTATGAAAATAGTTTGAATTTGGAAGTCGATTATGCGTAGGGAAGAATTAGCACCTCCACAACGCCCGTTTAAAATAGTATCAATTAATTATGTGTTATCTTTTAATATTGACTAAAATGATCTTAATTTTTGGTATTTAAAGACTTAATTTCCTTAATTTTCTTTAAAAACATATTTTTATTTTTTTAGCAAGCTTGAAAAATAAATAAAAACCTTATATTAAAAATTCTTAAAAATATTCTAATACTTTGACAATATTAAAAGGAACCATCTCACTTAAGGACTTTTTAGGAATCGCTAGTTGAAATTTTCAAAAATCTTATCCTTGGTGGTTCATATTTATTTTCATAAAATATGATTTAAAAAACAAATAGCATTTTCTTAAAAACTCATTTCTATGCCATTTATAAAAGAACGAGAAATCTTTATAAAAAATTAATCTAAATGCTCCAATATATTTGTGGCATTTTAGATAGATTTTTTTACCTAAAGATTCTTAAAGAATCATTACTCGAATTTCTTTAGAATCTCATCCTAGGAGATTTTTTATTTTTTTTATAAAAAATTATTATAATTATCTACAAATGCATTTATTTTCTAAAAACATACTTTTATTTATTAAGAAAAATTATTCAAATAAAAGAAAATAATTAAAAAATGAAAAAAATTTATATTGAAAAGAAACTTTTAAATATTCCAATATTTTAGCAATTTTAGAAGACTTTTCTCACTTAAGGAGTTTTCGGGAATCACTATTCGGACTTTCTTATAATTCTATCATTGAAAAAATAATGCAATAATATTATTATCTATGAACAAATTTATTTAAAAATGTATATTTTCATTAAAAAAAAACTACTCAAATTAAGTATAATGATAAAATGGAAATCTTTTGTATTGAAAAGAAACTTCTAAATATTCTAATACTTTGACAATTTTTAAAAGACTTTTCTCACATAAGAAATTCTCGAGAATCACTACTCAGATTTTTTGAAGTCTCATCATCAAAAATTTCATTTGCATTTAAAACTATATACTGTAAACAATCAAGTAGAATATGCATACGAAGAACACATATTGTTTATGTTTTAATCTGCTTTATTTATTTTTCAATTATCACTAAAAAATGAAAGGAACAAAGCAAATAGAATTTTTATTGAAAATTTTCCTAGATACTTCGACACTTTAACGATATTTTAGAAAAATTTCTTACTTAAAGATTTCTTAGGAATCTCTACTCGAACTTTCTTAGAATCTCATCCTCAAAATTTTTATTAACTTTTCCCTTCTTACTTAATTAATACTTTAATTCTAATCTTTAGTTTTTATTAAAATTTGTTATAAATAAAATTAGTTGATCACAATATTAAACATTATATATTATTCTCAATGTACAATAATCTTAGAAAAATAGATAAACGAAATTTTTTAGTATTAAATATTTTTCTAAATACTCCATTACTTTGGTAGTATTTTTAAAAAAATATTTTCACCTAGAGACTTTAAAGAATTATTACTCGAAATTCCTTAAAATCTCATCATTGGATAAAAAATTTCCTTTATCCTTGTTATTTTTTATATTCCATGAACAACCATTAAGTAATAAGCATGAAAACCTTACATTTTTCTTCATCTATAAGTATATTTTAATCAACAGCTATGGACCCTCAAGAATAAACAAAAAATGCAAGGCAACTTACTGCAAAAATTGAACAAAATAACATGGAAACAACCCTTCAAAATTGTACATTCATATGGAAGATAAAAGGAAAATAAATAAAATGCAAGTGATGAAAAAGGAAGCTCCTAAACTATCATGAAACCATAGTAAAATAACATGAAACCAAATTAAAATAACTAGCACATAGTAACCAAAACAACCTCAATAAACAATATAAACAAGGGCTGGGCAGAAAATAAAAACAAATAGAACCATAATTTAATGGTAAAGAAAAAAATTAAACATTTAAGAGTCAAGCTATTTTAATGCCTAATGATGAACAAGAGTCCATCCAACCATCAAAAGCCATACTTTTTAGCAAGAAACAAACTCAAAGCAAAGTAATTTAAACTTGAAAAAATAAAAAAGACCAAGCTGAGCCTAAAACAAGAAATTTCATTGATTAAGATATAGTAAACAAAGTTTAAATGAAGAATAAAATGCAAGTGCTGAAAAATAAAATAAAGTTGGGATTAAAAGCAATAAAATGAAGAAGAAAACAACTAAATAGAACCAAGAAACCAAAGCAAAGTCAACAAGAATGCTACCTACTATGGTATCATTTACAAAGAAGAAATACAAAGAAGAAAAGATTACCACAAGTTTTAGCTCTCCCTTTTCAGTAGATCTTTTCTTTTTTTTTTACATCTTTCCTTCTTCTTTTTTGGTAATCCTTCCTCCTTTTTCTTTTTGGCAATCCTTCCCCCCAGCTATTTGGTAGACCCCTCTCTTTTTCTTTTTCTCTTTCATTCCTTCTTCCACCATTTTCTATTCGATAGCTTCTTTTTTTTTTCCAGCCGTTTTTTTCTTTCTTTTTTTTTTACGTGTTTGGCTCCTTTCCTCACTTTTCAACCTTCCAGCCTTCTTCCCTCCTCTTTTGACTGAGCCCATTCTTCCATTTTAATAGTCAGCCCTCAAAAAATTTCTCATTCTAGGTGAATATAGACCATTGTATGAGATTTCATCCAAGGGTCAAAGTTGTCTTTTTATTTTTTTCAAGGAATCACCTTTGACCATTGGATCAAAATCAATAAAAGATCTAATGATTCATATTATTCACTGCAAAGATTGAATTTTTATATTCTTCAAACACATGAAAAGACCATTTTACCCTAAGTGCAAAGTTTTCAGTATTTAGGTTATTTTCTTAGAAATCAATGTTCTCATACTCATTTTTGGGATTTTAAATCACCAAAAATCATGAAATATTATAAAATTGAGATCTGAAAAGTTTCATAAAAATCCAAGCTTGGAAAGGTCAAATTACGAAAATACCCTTATATGATTATTTTGGTAATTTCACATTTTTTGAGGTACTGCTGTAATTTCAAATGCACCAAAAATTATGAAATATTATGAAATTAAGATCTAAAAAGTTTCATGAAAATTTGATCTCAGGAAGGTCAAATTACGAAAATATCCCTTACAAGGGTATTTTGGTAATTTTGTACTTCCCCTGTGCAATAAAAATTTTTAGTGTTTTAAAAATCACAAAATACAATTTAAAATCACATTGATTCCATTTAGATTGTGAACTTTGAGGATTAACTCCGATCCTATTCATTTTGACCAAGTTTTATGCAATTTTGATTATGATGGACTTTGGGGTTTACCTGTTTCATTTATTTTTTATTTTTCATACATCCATGTGAAAATGTATCATCCATATAAATCCCATGGAAAAAAATTTAACATTAATCATATAGGTCTAATTTGTTTTTTGTTTATTAGGCCTAAATATCGATGTATTTTATAGATTCTTAAAAGGACCCTTTACGAGCTTCAAATGGGCTTTATTTAACTATGGTAACATGTTTTGGATAAATTTGGTATCTACACTCATGCTTCAGTCTTTAAGGACTTATACTATGAATAGTGGATAATTTTTAAATATGTGATTTTGTCCTCAACTAGTGAATCAAGTCAGCATATTTTTCACAAAAAATTTTCACTATGCTTCCACAAATTAAGTAAGTTTTCTGCATTATTTTTGGTATTGATATTGTTCATTATATTATAATTTTATCCATCATTGGTATCAGAGCCAAGTTAGCTTAATTCCTAGTTATTTCAATGTTTGTTTTGAAACATCAAAATTATAGACAAGTTCTTAAGTTTTTATCAAAATGTATTAAAAAATTTATGGAACATGAAAGTGTGTAGTTTTATTGTAAAAATTGTTGTGAATGTTTTGAAATTTTCAATTGCAAGTTGCCATCATTATTTGGATTATTTTGGATAGAGTTTTCAATTTTCAAAACTTGAGCATTCGAATACTTGATAAGGCATCTGAATGCCCTAAAAAAAATCAATTTTTAACCTATTTTTTGAATAGGCATTTGAATATCTTTTTAGAGAATTCAAATGCCATACGTGATTTTTCAATAGATTTAAAAAAAAAAAATTTAAAAAAAACTTGAATAGTATATCCACAATGAAAGCTAAATTTGTAGTAATTTTAGTGATAGTACAAGAAGTTGTTTGGCTTATGAGATTTTTTAAGTCTTTTGAGTATTGAGAAAGATGAGTTTAACTCAGTGTTAGTGAATTGCAATAGTTAAGCAGCAATCATATTCACAAATGGATCCCAAAGATTAAACATAAAAATACCAAGTATAATTTTATGAAAGACAGTTGCACCAAAGAAAGTCAACAAGTACGTTTTTATGTGGAGATAATTGCAGATCCATTAATTAAGCCCATGCCTAGAGATATGTTTCATAGTCACATGAAATCTCTAGAGTTGCATAAATATGGATGTATTGGTTAAAATGCTTTATGTGAACAATCTATGAATTTTTTCATTTGAGTTCACTTATATTGAATGCGATTAATGCCATTAAACTTTAGTACGTTGTTTTGTGAAGCATGCGCACATGTATATGTATTTGTATATATACGATATGATTTGAAAAGTATGTCAGACATATGATTGGCCTTCTCACACAGGCAATCGTCTTAATGGTTTGGCACCATGGAAATGAGATTAGCTTTAAGCTATGGATTAAGAGCCCAAGCTTAAAATGGAATCACCTTGATAAGGAATCAAGATGAGGTTACTTGATATAGAGATTTGTGACTAAAAATGAATAATCTTACAATTCATTTTGTCTATCTTAAATGGTAGGTAGAAGTTCTGTTGATTATGTAAAATCAAGTATAGTAGTGGACTCAAGTTAGATACTAAGAGTATTTGAACTATCACTTGTATGGTAATAATGTTTAATGATAAAGACATACAGTCCATGAGAAAGGAGAGTACTATTGTAGCATGTGTTTCATATCATATGTGTGTTGTTCAACCAAAAAAAGTAATAGAAGAATAAATCTCTGCTTCTTGGCGTATGAGACCTTTGAGATCAAAGGATCTTATATCTAGTACCTTAAGGACTTTTGATTATGTCTTAAAGTTTCAGTTCAATGTTAGATAATTTGGAGAGCAATTGAATTGAAATAGAGAGATTATAGAAAAAATGGAAGATTATTTTGGTGTCACATTTGGTTATATTTAAAGGCTGGTCAATTACGTTTGAAATGTCAAACATAATTATAAATACACAAGTATATCATGCTATATGATAAAAGAAAGATCACAAAGAATTTGAAACATGACTAAATGGATCTAGTGTGCTGCATATTTACTCTACTTATACTTAAGAGTTACTATACATACCTAATAGTTGTATAAGTGACTAAATGTGATTTTAAGTTGCTATATACACCTAACAATCGTATAGCAACTAAGCTCTCGAAGTATATTGATTGCATGGCTTATTTTCTTGTATGAACTCATTGCAAAGAGTAAAAAAAATTGTTCTCTTAATCATGAGAGTTTACCACCCATTTTGTGCAAGTGGGAGAAGTAAGAAATATCTACCTATAATGGGAAGATAACTTCCTATATTAATAACAAAAGAAACTACCATAGAGTTAGCATTTGTTGGTTTTTTTAATTAAAACCATAAATACAAACTTTTAACTCCTTTTTCCTCTTCTTTTAAACATGGCAATCAGCCATAGCAAAAGAATGAAGAAAAAAAATGGCATTCGACCATTTTTTGTATGGGTTGAAAAATGAAAATTTCTCTTCATCTCTCAATATTTAACTTAGAATTCAACCATGCTGAAAAAGATGAATATGTTCATCCAAACTAAGAATGAGATAAGTCTCATTTATGTATGAGACTAAATGATGAGTCATATAGAGAACAAGAGAAGAAAAAAGAGAGATTAGCAAAGCAAAGGAATAAGACATTCTTGCAAACTCTTTGAGGAATCTCATGTTTTGGTATTTAAAGACTTACGCTATGAATAGTAGATAATTTCTGAATGCATGATTTTATCTCTGACTAGTGAATCAAATCGGCATCTTTTTTCCAACACTTCCGTAAAAATACTTCCGCTATGCTTCTACAAATTAATACAAATTAAGTCTTCCACATAATTTTTTATATATGATATTGTTCATTATATTATAATTTTATCCATCACTTGGTATACAGATACTTTTTCTAACCTTATAAGTTAAAGCTTTCTTATAAGTGCAGGTGATGGAACGAGGATTCGTTTTGCATTGACAAATAGATTAACGATCTCATCCTTAAACACTCATTTGGAAGAATATATACTTTATCAGAAAACAAGAATGGGCTCATCAATGACTATGGCTTTTGGGAAGGCTCAAATTGGGTTTGGCAAATAGCATTAAGGCGTAATCTATTTGATTGGGAGGTCGGAGTGTGGAACAACTCATGGAGCTTTCGAATTCATTTACTCTATCCCCTTATGCTGCCGACAAAGTCATTCGGTCACATTCATCAAATGGTGTATATATATATCTCTCGATCATTCAGGCAAACCTTGGAAAAAGTCTCAAACTCAGAAGTTCAAATTGAAAGTTTTATTTGGAAAGGGATTGCACCCCAGAAAGTTGAAATTTTTTGCTGAAGCGATGAAGGGCAAAATTCCAGTGTTAGAAGTGCTCTAGCAAAGAGGCTGCCTTAGCAACCATAGCAATAAATGTGCATTTTGTAATGAAGCTGAAACAGTTGACCATCATTTACCATCTTGTCAATTGTCCTGGTGGACATGGAACAAATGCGTGAATCAGTGGAATATTTCTTCGGCTATTCCAGGATCTATTAATCTTGCTTTCCAATCATGGTGCTCCGTCTCCGTTAAGAAGAATCAGAAACAGGTCTAGGATAGTCTTTTCCATGCCATTACCTGGTCTATCTGGCTAGCATGCAATGAGAAAGTTTTCAATAAAAAATCCCTCTCAATTGATCAAAATTTTGACTTGATACGCATTCAAATCGGTTGGTAGATCAAAGCGAAATATCCATCATTGAATTATTCCTCTTTGAATTCTTTGTTCAACATACAAGATCTTCACATTCCCCATGCAAAGAAACCAGCAAGACAACATGGCGCCTGGTCTCCGCCTCCGCTGGGGGTTTGGAAACTCAATATGGACGGCTCTGCCATTGGAAAACCTGGTCCGGCTGGTATTAGCGGGGTTGTTAGGGACTAGGCAGGCAATGTTGTTCTTATATTCTCAAAGAACATTGGTAATACTGACTCTAATTTGGTTGAGCTCTTAGCTGTTGTTGAAGCACTCTCCATTACAGTGGAAGCAAACCTCAACTCGCTGCCAGAGTTAATTGTTGAAAGTGATTCCAAGGTGGTAATAATTTCTTGGTTAAAGAAGATCAGTGATAGCCTCTGAAGATACAATGTGGTTCTCAACAAATTTCTCAACCTCCTTGTAGGCATATGGAAAATATCTTTTGTCCCGTGTATCGAGAAGCAAGTTATTTTGCCGACTCTCTTGCAAAGGAGGGAGTATACCGCAACCATGATTTGGTTGCCTGGGTGTAATTCGGTATTTCTTTTCTATTAATAAAATTCTGCTTTAACTTTCTTAAAAAAATAGGTTTGTATGTGTATATATGCTTTTGTATGAATATGCATTTATGAAGATGAATTTATATTTGATATATTATTAATTTATAAATCTCACGTACTATTAATACATCACATCCATAAACGGATAAATTCTAAGCTCTAATTATAAGAAATAATAAATATTATGAATGTCTCATAAATTATAGTGAAATATTTAATATAATATTTAAATTTTAAAAATATTTAATATAATATTTAAATTATGAATCTATTAATTAATATGATACTTATTATTAACGTGATTAATTTTTAATAATAAATAAATAACTTTTCAAATATTATAATAGTTAATTTTTCATAATTTAAATAATATATTAAAATTTTATAAAATTTAAGTATCACATCAAATTTTTTTATTATAATTCAAAGATCATTTCTAACATTAATACTATAAAAAAAATAATGAATTCATTGATCATCATCCATCTTTTCCTAATGAAATTTCTTACACTCTCTACCTGCTTAAGTGCATGAATTCAAGAGGATTTGATTAAACACTGAATTAAGCACCATAATTTTCATAATCAAAGAACCATTTTCTCAATTAATCTTGTAATTTAAACATAAATTGGATTAAAAAGTCTTACCAAACATCTAGATAATATCCTACCGTAATCCAGGTTGGTCAAACGTAATGTCACAAGCTTGTGAAAGGACAAGTAATTGGCAGTCGATGCCGTGGAAGGAAAAAGAAAGAATGGTGCTTAAAAATTGACAGGGTCCAGAAAAAATTCTTAGCTATTGATGGTTTCAGTCCCATTCAGGGTCCTACCAATACATATACTACTTTGTTTGTACCTTCATCTGGCCAAAAAATCTAATGGACAATGTCTTCTGTTGATCAGCAATTGTCTAGCCCGCATGGGATGATTCCATCCAATCTATATAGAACCCACCCCTACTTTTTTTTTTTTTTTGGTTAAAAAAATTAGGGCGAAAGGAAAATTTTTATCAACTCAATTCTATAGATAAACACAATTTCTTAGGATGAGAAGCTTAGTGGTCATAGACATTAGACATTAGACCTTAGACATTGCTGGTTGGTGAGGGTGACAACCCTCCCCCGTAGGCCACAAAAAAGTTTCAAACCCACCCCTACGCCGATCCTTTTTTTCCCTTACTATATTATATTTGTTTTTGCTTTTTTGAAACAAATTTAATTGTATTGCATCGTCTACTAGAAGGTAGCTTAGCTAGGTAGTAGACTATTTTTACGAAGGAGCTAGGATAAAAGACAATGACTGATGCGCTTTCCCTTGTTTCATGCCTAAATTGAGACTTATTGTTCTTGTATAGTTTCATCTCATTTTTTTAATCGTTTATCAAGGTGTTTACGAAAGATTTGCTAAAAATACTTACATTTGTAATTAAAATGTCGTTAAATTTGTTGAAGTAAGAATTGTTGGGTTTTTTTTTATGACGTTTTTCATAAACTTGTTATCTAATAATAAAATTTATTTATTAATTTATTATTGATAACAAAAATAAAAATAAAAATAATAAGTTTAACTATTTAAAAGATATTTTGAGATTTTACTAAAAGATAATAAGTAAAAATGAAAAAAAGAAGTTGCGATTAACGACTAAATCAAAAAGGTCTTATGGGTTAGGAGTGAGAAAAAAATCAAAATATAAACAAATCAATTTGAAATCGTAGTATTTTGTTTGATTTGAATTGATTTTTTTTATGTGATTTGAATCAAATTTGAATATTAAATATATATATTATGTTCAAATTGAATTTCAGATTAAAAAGTAAAAAATAAAAAAAAAATTAAATCGAATCAAATTATATATTTTCTTAGTTTTTATATATTTTTTAAATTTTTATAAAATAAAAAATAATAATTTTATATCAAAATCTACTTAAATATATTAAAATTTTATATTAAAATAATATATAAAAATTTTAAAAAATTAAAAATCGATAAATGAAATCAAACTGAATTGGTAAAATTTTATTTGGATCGAATGAAGATTCGGTTTAAATTTGAATAAGATTTTAAAATTTCATAATATTATACAATATTTGAAAAAACTAAATCAAATTCGATCCGAATCAAACATTATTACCCCTTTTGTGGGCTATCACTACTAAGCGCATTGCGTCAGAGATCCATTTGGATTTTAACTGGCCAATCGACACAGAAAAAAGTGACAACCGACCTCCCATTGGAGGTTCAATTGTATCCAAATGTGGCTTAAGTTTATTTATCTTAATAATAAATTGTCTTAAGTTTGAGCTTTACAAATTACTTAATGTAATTTTTTAATAAGAGTAATAACTGATTGGATTGGATTTAATTCGATTATTTTAGTTAATATATAATATTTTGAATTTTAAAAAAATCAATTAAAATTAAAATTAAATTAAATTCTATCGATTCGATTCATCAATTCTAGAAAATTATTTTTTAATTTTTGATATATTTAAATAGATTTAAATATAAAATAATTATTTATACAAATTTAAAATTTGTATAAAAATTAATAAAAAAATATAATTTAGTTTAACTAGGATATTTTCAATTTTTTCACTTTATGATCCAAAAATCAATCTAAATTGAATTAAAATATTTACTATATGATTACTAAATCAAATAATAGAAAAGTTTATCCAAATCAGACCGAACTCTATAATTTTGAATTAATTTTTGATTTTTTCTTCAATCCTATTCAAGAATATACTATCTTTGTGGGATTCACACACCCTTGACATAATGAAGTAAACAAAAATCATTAATTAGGTATTATTAATTTAACTTCAATTTTTATTTTAATTAGCGAGGCTACTTAAGCTAAACATATGATCTAATCTCACATCGAACAGCATCATAGATGATGAGTAATTAGAAGTTAACTCCAAATTTAAATGAATTTAAAAATTTTGCCTAAACCTATTTAACAAGCTTTAATTTTTTATTCAAACTCTCTCAAAACTTTAAGCAAGCCTTCAAATCCAAACAAATAACCTAGCCCTTGAATAAATCTAGTTGCAATCAGTCACTAAAACAAAAAGATTCGGTGGGCGATTGCCATTGACCACATGTCTAAAATCTATTCAAATCTTAACTAATCGATTGGCATCGAAAAAGACGTAGACACCCTATTTAGTTCAGGCCTGAATCAATTGGGCCTGGCTCATTAAGATCCAACTATTAAGCCCAATTTGTTCATTATTTGGTTTTACATTTCATTTATTTATTTATTTTCTTTTGATTTTATCTTTGGTTAATCATTCATTTATTTGTTTTGTTTTTTATTTTTGATTTTTGATTTTTGATTTGGTTTTATCTTCGATTTTTTTGTGATAAGATAACAACAAATAGAAAAAAAAAAAGGAAAAATAAAATTAATAAAGGATTTTTTCAATGGATTAGTGTTTGTAGATTTGTAGATGGATTAGAATTGATAAAGATAAATTTTGTATGCTGTGATCTAGTTAAAAGGAGTTGTGGTTAATTAGAAATTCTTCTACTTACTTCATATAAATTCACATTGATCAAGCAGAACAAAAACACAAGCAACAAACACAGGCAGAAACACAAACGTAGATTGAAAGGTAAAAAAAAAAGCACACAAAAGTAGCCAAAAATTTTTAGGGGAATTTTTAAGAAAATTTAGTTTTTTTTTTTTTTTTTGGAAATTTCTGGAAAATTTTCAAATTTCAATGAAATTTTTCAACAAAACTTGCATTTTTTGGTGACGTTTTCCAAATTTTGGTAGCTTTTTCTTGTTTTTGGTGAAGCATTCAACTGGAATCCTAGGTTTCTAGAGAAAGGGAGAGAAAAAGAAAGAGAGAGGGGAAAGGAAATCTGAAGAAAAATAAATTTTGGCTTTTATAGCTAATTAAAACGGCACCGTTTTGAGGGTTAAAAAGCTTAGGATTTGCATGTTTCTATTTGGACCAACTCAACCCAAGCATAACTTGCTTCGTCGACCTACGTCCTAACCAAACCCTTCAATCGAGCCAAGTCGTTGAGTAGCATCGAGTCATTCCAGTCGAGCCGTTTTCATTTTTTTTGTATTTTTGTATTTTTTATTTGGTTATTTATTTATGTGTTTGATTATTTTTAGAGGTATTTTTGCATGATTAAAAATAATAAAAAAGTAAAATATGTTTTTGAGAATAAATAATAATTATCAAATGATAAAATTTTTAGAAATTTCAAATGATAAATTTTTATAAAATTTCTAGGTGAGAAATTTTCTCTAAATTTATCCCAATTGGTGAAATAATTTAGAAAAAATTTCAATAATAATAATTAATATTTATTTTCAAATAAAAAAAGAGAAACAACTAAAAACTAAAAAAAAATAAAAATTAATAAAAATTTTGGGATTAAATACTAACTACCTAAGGATTGGACTCTTAAAAATTTCAAATGATAAATTTTTAAGAATTCTTTAAGTAAGAAATTTCTCTAAATTTGTCTCAAATTGTGAAATAATTTAAATGAAATTTCAACAAAAGTAATTGTATTCTTTTTCAAATAAAAAAAATTTTGATTGAAAATATTTGACAATTATCCAACAATGAGAATCTTAGAAATTTCAAATGATAAATTCTTAAGAAATATCAAGGTAAAGAATTTCTTTAAATTTGTCCTAAATGATAAAAGAGTTTAAATGAAATTTTAAGAAAATAATTATCATGTTATTTTCTTTCCAAAGATTCAAAAACAAAAAATTAAAAAAAAAATTCTAAATAGGCCCAAATGGTGAAAAATTAGAAATTAGAAAAAAGAGAATATATTTCTAATTTGACCCAAATGATAAAATTATTAAATATATTTTTAATAAAAATATTAAATCTTTTTTTGATGATGCAGCCTCTTCAAGAAAACAAATGTGATTCTCAAATACTCTTAAGATGAAAAAATATTTTTAAAAATTCTACTAAATTAATGAAGAATCTTAAGAATTATTTTTAATATTTAAACATTAAAACTATTAGAATCAAAACATTATGATAAATTTAAAATAAAATAGTATCATCCTTCGAATGGGCATGTGAATGTGCTATAACCTTCTCCAAATGTAATCAAACTCCCGAATCTTATTCTAATTAGTAGACCAGAACTTATTTTTTTAAGGATCTTTAGTCCTGCTTAGGAGTTTCTTAAAAAGATAAATTTATTAGGTGACAAATCACACATAAAAAAAAAAAATTGATGGTGACTCCTCTTATTAAGTCTAGTAATAGATTTACAAATTTATATGCTATGACAAAAGATGGCAATCGACCTCTCATTAATGGTCCGATTGCATCCAAATGCAACTTAAGTTAATCTTAATAAAAAATAATTTTAAGTTTGAGCCTTACAAATGATTTAATACTACTTTCAAATAGCAGTAATATTAGATCAAATTGAATTCAATTCGATTTTTTTAATTAATACATAGTATTTTAAATTTTAAAAAAAAATCAATTTGAATTTAAATTGGACTTCCTTTGAAACTTAATTTAAATATACAAATTAAGTTTTATCAATTCAGTTCATTGATTCTTAAAAATTATTTTTTGAATTTTGAATATATTTAAATGAATTTAAATATAAAATAATTAATTTTATTTTTATAAATTTAAAATTTATATAAAAATTAATAAAAATATAATTTAGTTCGATTATTTTTTCAATTTATAACTAAAAAATCAATCCAAATTAAATTAAAATATTTAATATTCAATACCAAATAAAAAAAAATCAATTCAAATCTAACCGAACACTAAAATTTCAAATCAAGTTTCAATTTTTTTTCCTCAATTCTACTCTCAAATATAGTATCTTTGTGGGGTTCACACATCTTACCCTTGACATATTGAAGTAAACAAAAATCATTAATTGGATCTTCCTAATTTAGCTTCAATTTTTATTGTAATTAGTGACGCTGCTTAAGCTAAACATATTATCTAATCTCACCTCAAACATCATCATAAATAGATGATGAGTAATTAGAAGTTAAAGTGCAAGACAAACAAAAAGCGAATCAGCAACCAATTGTCGCCCACTACTGGCAACAACCATAACGAAAAGTGTTCATGAAATTAACCAGGATATATTTTACTCAATTTTCTCTTTAATCTATTTTTCTTTCTCTTGACTAGGTGCCAACCTTGAGGTCACAAACATCTTTGCCTACCCATTAATTCCAACTTTTTTTTCCTAATTCTTAGAGTTCATGTTGATTTTCAATTTTTTTTTTAACTATAATTTCTCCCTATACCTTCCTTATCCATAAAACAAAGCTCCATCGATGATTTAACCTTGCAAAATATATACATCCTTTTTACTAAATTTAACAATTTATATATTTTTATTTATTAATTTTATATTAAATAATATAAAATTGTTATATCATAATTCGAATTAATATATTAAACACAACATATTTTTTTTTATTAAACTCATATATAAATTTTATTAAAATTTTAAATCATATCATTTTTATATTTTTTTTTTATTTTTATATTATACGTTATATCGTATTTAAAATTACCAAATTCAGCTTTTATCAACATCCATGTTTTATAACTCAATAAAGCTTCCACAGCCATTGTAAAACAGTAATAGTCAACCAACTGATTAGATTTAGCAGACACTTAATCTGTATTATCAGTGTCTGCCTGTGATTAAGACCATAAATTCAGTATTGGTCACTGCAGATCAGCGTGAAAGGAATCCTCTGGATGCTGTGCTTTGATGGTCCCACCACAAAAATGAAGGTTCCTTCATTCAGTAGTGGTGGGTCAAACTTGCTTAACTGATTAATGTTGTGACAAAACTTAGCTATCAAAATTAAGTTAAAATAGTTTATCCGAAACTTAATTTCAGTTAATTCATGTAATTATCATTAAATTTGATATTAAAAAGATTGTAAATTCAAACTTCAAAGTCTACAATCTTTTTCTTTTTTTAATTTCAGACTAGGACCTTTATATAAAAACAAAAATTAAATAAAATTAGTTGCATTATTATCTCAAATGATGCATCCAACAATCCTTTATAGGAAACATCTAATTTATTCATGTTCCCTGTAAAGGAGAGCCAGATAATACAATATTTAAATGGATGTCTTATGGCTGTCTATAATCAAATTCCCATCTTTCACCAAGATATTAGAATAGTAAAAACAGTGCAATTTCTTGCTTCGATGGTCACTTTTCTGGCCAACGACACTTCTTTTTCTCAAACTAATCTGGGTAGTCATTACCATACAAATTTTCTGCTCTATATATTTTACTCACTCCACTTTGTTCCCGCATATGCTCTCCATCCTATATTTCTTTTATAAGAAATATGTCAGACCATCAATTTTGTTATTATGATTCTCAATCTCAGTCTAACCGCTTTCAATCAGATTCCAAATCTCTATGGTCTCAGCCAAGCCTCCCATCAGTTCCATCCCTCACCTCCCAAGTTCACCTGCAACAGCCCAATTTTTCCAACATCCAGCACCAGTGCCTCACCACTCTAAAAGGCCACACCTCCTATATCTCTTCTCTCACCTTCGCCGGGAAGTTCCTTTATACAGGCTCTTCTGATAAGGAAATCAGATTATGGAAACGCAACGCTCTGAACTCGGAATTTGAACATGAAAATCAAACCAATAACATACTAGCTGTGGGAAAGGGTGCTGTGAAGTCCATGGTAGTATTAGCTGATAAACTCTTCAGTGCTCATCAAGATCACAAGATACGAGTATGGAGAGTTAATAACGATGATCCGGATAACCAAAAGTACTCTCGATTGGCGACCTTGCCGACGTTAAGTGACCGAGCAATGAAGCTTCTCCTCCACAAGAACCACGTCGAAATTCGAAGACACAAGACATGCACCTGGGTCCATCATGTTGATACAGTATCTGCACTGGCCTTATCCAGTGATGAGACCCTTCTATATTCCGTTTCCTGGGACAGGACACTCAAAATCTGGAGAACCAGTGATTTCAAATGCTTGGAGTCAGTAACAAATGCTCATGACGATGCAATAAACGCAGTGGCAATATCAAGTGATGGAGATGTTTATACGGGATCAACAGACAAGAAAATCAAGGTGTGGAGGAAAAACTCAGGAGAGAAAAACCATTCTCTAGTTGCTACACTAGAGAAACATAAGTCAGGGATCAACGCCTTAGCAATCAGTCTTGACGGGTCTACTTTGTATTCCGGCGCAAGCGACCGGTCCATAGTGGTCTGGGAGAAGGAGGGAAGCGATGGAATGACAGTGGTTGGGGCACTTAGAGGGCATACAAAGTCCATATTATGCTTGGCTGTTGTGTCGGATTTGGTTTGCAGTGGTTCAGCGGACAAAACAATTAGAATCTGGAGGCCAGGGGTCGATGGAAATTATTCATGTTTGGCAGTCTTGGAAGGGCATAAAGGCCCTGTCAAGTGCTTAGCCGGAGCAGTTGATCGTCACAAACCTTCTGATACATCCTATGTTGTTTATAGCGGAAGCTTGGACTGTGACATCAAGGTGTGGCAGATTGTTGTTCCTCTTCTCTAGAAACGACTTGGTTTTACTTACTTTTCTTCTTCTTCTCCAATAGCCATTTTTGTGAATAGAAAGTAGAGTGTCGTAATTGGTAGAGTATATTTCTTTTCTGAATTCATTTCCGTGGCTAAAGTTGCAGTAGAATCACTGGACTGAGCTAAAGATGCGCCATATTTTGGCTTCTTTTAATGGGTAGTCATGAGATTTCCGATTTCTCAACAAACAAACCACTTGCAACCATCGACTTCATAACAGGGAAACAAGTCAAAGGAACAAAAAGCCAACAGCTACAGTTCGTTCAGTTGTCAAGAATCTGGCCTGTTGCTTACTGCTAGAAGCTGTTTCACGTTTTCTCTCCCCAGGAAATTTCTTATAAATAATTATTATTAAGTAGTTTCTAATATTCAAACATGGAAACTTCTGTTCTTTTGTTTACTTCACTTTCCAACTATCTATCTGTACAATTGATAATTGCATTCCCTACTTTGAGTGACTAAATAATGTTAAGGCAAATTTTGGTTGGATTGTGGGATTCAAGGAGACATTGAGCATTGCGAGAAAAGTAATGTTAATGATGCTCAAGTCCATGCTTTCTATTCCTCCACGTAAAAAATAAAATAAAATAAAATAAAACACACTAATTGAAGTTTTTAACTCTAAAAGCGGAGTTAACAGTTATACATACCTATTTAGGGTATATTTAAGAAAATAAAAAAATTAATTAAAAAGAAAAATATAACATACGTCATTTTATTAATCTTGTTTGTAAAATTAAAAATCTTTACTGATAATATATTAAATAATTTTTCAAAACACCCAGCATTATTTTAAGTTGGATTAAGGGGACTTTAGAAATTTATAATACAAATTCCTTTTTTATTTAATACCACAGTGATGTGAGGAATGGTACTATCGATTAGGATCGATCTTCATTGGAGGAAAAAAAGTTGTATGCACATGATCGATTGATTATGGAAATAAAGTAATTTTAAACATAAAACTTAAATAGACAGTTCACCCACCTGAGTGATGGATTTTCAAAAAATATTTAATTCTAATTCCAGCTCCTGCAACTCTTCCCCAATCTTTAAAGTATATATATCTATATATATAAGTGTAATTTGCTTAAGGAGAGCAGAGATTTCTCAAGTCCCATAATAAAGTAAAATGTTTCTAACAACTTAATCTGAGTATGGCCTTCAAACTTTAAACCCAAACCCAAAAAAAAGAAAAAGAAAATTTGTAAGGGAGAGGGAGAGACTTCAATTGAAAGTATTCTTCTCCAGAATAACATCACACAAAAGGAAAAGCAGTTAAGAAAAATGATTAAGCAAAGGAATAGATTAGTGAAACAAATGTCACAATCCATCACTAGTCTTTGAACCAAAATATTAGAGTAACTAACAAAAGAAAGAGAAAGGAGGTGTTCTAAAGCCTAATGCTTCGTTTTGGAAACATGAAATTGGGAGATTGAATTTAATTTTGGTATGTTAAATGATTTACGAGGATGAACGTAAATGCTTATCGTGTAAAGATTCAAAGTAACTATGAATTTAAGGGAGCATAAGATAACAAATTTAGTATTCCTTTCCTCGTTTAGGTATAGATTTCGATGACTGGTGAGAGTCCTACCACCGCATCGAAATATGTATTTTATGATTAGATTAGAATTTGCATTTTATTACTGAACTCTCCCACTACGCATCCAAATCAAGCCTAAATCTTTAACAAATCAAAAGTTTATGGATAATCATGAAAGTCATGTTGTCATTAATTCTACTACCATATAATTTATACCAAATTATTCTTCCTTCAATTTCACATTCAAGATCCAAAATTTGACCTTAATATATATTGTTGTTACTTTATGTTTGGTACAGAAAGAAGCAAACCATCATTAAAGATAAAGAAAAGCAGATTTACCTCAAACATAGAAAAACTGTAAAAAAATTCAAAACTCAAATCAGATATTTAATCTTTTCCTAACATGTGAGTGCAAGTGGCACCATGACATCATAGAGATCTACCTTAATATCTTCAACTTAAAATGCAAAGATACAAGTTTCAATGGTATGACCTACTTTACTAATTACAAGTGGCTGAGAAATTAGGTAACTGTCACTATTCTCATCCCACCATTATTGTGTAAAGATCGATATATATCTATATATATATATATATATATATATATATTTATGAAAATAACATTGGATCAACTCAAGCAGATAAACAGCTATACTAATCGTCCAATGCTTCTTTCATAAGTACTCAAATAAAATATTATTATGTACTATAATAATGTCGTTTCATGTCTAAAAAGAAACCTACTTCTCATTATTGTGGGTATCGTGTCTTCATTTCTTTGTGCCATGTCAAGTGCTTAACTGGAAAGCGAATGCTTTTCTACACTTTTTACCTAAATTAGATGAATATATGAAATCTCAGCCTACTAAAAGCAAGAAACCATCAAGATTTCCTTACTAAATCGACAAAATCAAAGACTAAAACAATCCCTTCAACATGACTTGAGTATGAACTTTGATCCTGACAAGAAAGATTAACCAAGACTCAATTAATTTGGCCCAATGGTGTATCATAAACGCACACCGACACTGCCTGTCCTGCACACACTTCTCAGTGCTATCATCTATGCATTGGATTATACTCATATTCAATCATTTTACCATAACTTTCAAAAAGTACGCCACTTGGTTTGGGGATTGGAATGGCGTAGATAACAATGCGTTAACAAAATTCTTATACGGCAGACTTTATCCCCTCCAGAATTCAGTTTCATTTTTAATCCTTCTCCATAATTGGAAGACATAACTTTCAGCAAAGCAATTTCATGAAGCATAATATTCAAGAAACTCATGTCATCAATAAACTTAAAAACTTGTTTTGCAAAATCAGAATGAAACGACCGGTTTAGAATCTTGTCATCCAATCTCAAAAAAATAATCCCCAGGTATCTGAAACAACAAGCCAATATATTGAGAAAACTGAATTTGCACGTCAAGCACACTGGTCCAGTGCAAACTACAGAGGATAAAGTCTTAAGGTTGTTCTGAAACCATAACAAAGTTGTTCAATAAAAAAAAAGAAGAATTTCAGAATAAAGGTTACTCATATACATTTGGAGGTGCAGGACCCAAGCAGACAGCAGAACAGACACCCTAATTATCAGAGTGGTACTTTTGTCGGTGTACCTGGATCACGTGGATATTTTCTTGGTGTGGAGTGATTTTTTAAGCAAATGATAGCAGTTCTCTGTCCATGTAGGCTGTGCGATTCCACTACATGCAATTGGCAAAGAAACATTGAAAAGGTTAATACCACTTCAAAAAGGGAAGCACATAAAAGAATTTAGATAATGAAAGATCAGTTTCAAAGTTGAACTAAACAAATAAATGAATGAAAAGAACAAATGATTACAAAGTTAAACTAGATTTTGTTAAAAGCAATGACAAATTTAATTCTGGCAACCAGGAAAAAAGAATAGGAATCCAAATAGAAGATTTCTGTCATGAGAAAATTCAAATTTTGCAAAGAATGACCAAACCTTTAAATCCCTTCTTTCAAACGTAAGCAAAACAAGAACAAGCCTCTTATACTTCACGGAACTTTCTAGAAGAAAGGAAACCCTGGTCTTTGTGTCAAAGGAAAAGCACTAAAATCCAATATAAACAGAAATTTAGCCAACCATTTGCTGCCCAGTATTGCAGAACCATGCATGTGTGCGTGCAGACACATGCCTAGATGTGCATGTGCATATGAACACATGATCTGACTGGACGTACAGTATCATAGCCCAAATCCATTGATCCCTCTTCAAGTAAGGGCAGTCTGTATCATTTTGGTTATGAAATAATTAATCATCCCCATAATTAACTTAAATCTCATATGCTCAAACCTCCAAAAACCTTCGATACAAACAACCAAATTTTCGCATCTCCTAAAAAAAATTGACTTCTCGAAGGATGAAGTTAACTAAACACGCTCACAGGAGGTGATCACCCACAAAAATATCAATTTCTTCAAAGTCTTGGAAATGTATCTTCATCTTTTAGATAAGGAAAAGTTGACAACAAAAAGGAACGGGGCATCTCTCTTGCTCTCTATTTCATACTTTTTTGTAGAATCATTAAGCAGGCCCATTACTATACTTATCAATCAGAGGTAAAGATCTTCGCCTGCTTATAACACAATGAATGAATTTGGTCCTATGCTAAATCTAGTAAAATTGCATGATCCACATGGATTTTACATTGATAGAGAGTAATGAAGCTAGAAGTATTTAACCTACATTACTTACTACTCCAATGAGGCTTATTGCAAAACATGCAAAGCAATGATGCAATAGTTATAGGGCAATCAACAACATGATAACATTTATCTATTATGCAATACATACCACAATGATAGCTCAAAACTGAAATATGATGAACACACCTGAACAGAGTTGCAATATTGAAGCACCCATCAATTTGATTGCTCTTTCTGCATTTCTGATTTCTTGCTGTCCAAATGCACCACATGCAAAAAGTTGGTTGATAGATAACACTTTACAAGTATAAAGGAAGAATTAAACAACTAGATACTCTGTACTGCGGGTGCTTGACTATAATTAATTGAAATTTGAATATGTGAAATAACCACAGGTTAATTAAAAAAATTTCTTGCACAAAATTTTATTTCAAGTTGACTGGAGTCTGGAGAAAAGATTATCTACGAAGTTTTAGAGAAAGAACCACAAAGCCAAAACAGTGTAACTACATGAATTAACAAATAAACTGGTGTCTAAAAACAGTTCATAATGAAATTGTTAGAACTTTGAAATTGGGACCAAATCAGAAAATGTAAGAAAGTTGTTTGGGATTTCCATAAAAGCAAAACAAACCTCTTCTTTTCATAACAGCCAAAATAGTATATAAAGTAGCAGTTTAATGCTAAGAACAAATTATTCATCAGTCAAAGTCATTTCCAACGTGAAATCCATATATACATACATGAGGATCATGACCTTTTGCAGCTACAAACAACCCACCAACACGAACCAGAGGAAGGCAGTATTCAACTGAAAAATAAAAGAAACCAAAATCACCCATTTAAACAGTAATAAATCATGCAGTCTTGGAAAATAAAAATAAAAAATAAAAAAAGAATTCCAATGTAAGAAGTTATCATATCATAATCACCCAAAACTCTCATTTCTGCAACTGCCCTGGCCACTGCTACATCAAATTTCTCCCTAAAGTCGGAATGCTGTCCCAAATTCTGTCCTATAACAACAGTTGGACTACGCATATTAGCCATGAGAAGATAAAGCTGAGCAATGCACTCGATTTTTTTTTTCCTTTTACAAAAATATTCACTTTCAAATAATGAAACAACCCATATAAGGAGTGTTAAACAATACCTCTGCTCTTTCTCTCACAACCTGAACATTGGACAGCCCAGTAAGACTCACTATGTGCTCCAAGAAAAGACATCGCTTGTTCATAGACTCCACCAATGTTACCTCCCAACCTACACATTTTTCGATATGATATATATATATATATAAAATTGGAATTCACAAGTAAATTTACGAAAACTAAAAACCAAGATAGAAACTATATATAAATCATAGTGCAAATATGTGAACACGTAAAGTGAAGTGAGGTAGTCAACCTGGACAAGCAATAGCTAAAACTAAACCAGGAAGCCCGGCGCCACTTCCAACGTCAACAATTCTGAGGCTATCAAATGAATTGTTACAGCTTAAGGTATAAGAGTTTTGTATAGGAGGAATAATTGCAAGGGAATCTTCAACGTGCCTTTCCATTACTTCATTAACTTCTTTGACAGCCGTAAGATTCATTTTCTAAAAAGAAAAGAACAAACCGATCAAAGAGAAAGCAACAAAAAATTTTAAAACTTTTGATAGTTTTGCACCGCGGTACCTGGTTCCATTGGAGTAAAGCGTCAACGTAGAGAAGAATCTGATCCTTTTGGCGGGAAGTTAAGGTTTCAAAATCACACGAGGTGCGAATTTTGTCGGTGCCGTCGGTGGATAGAGATTTAACGTTGAGTCTTTGAGGAAGAAATAAGGTTTTGGGTTTGGAAAGTGGAAAGTGTTTGACAAAAGTTCCCAAAGAGGATGGTAAATGTACGTTGAGGATTTTGCAACGGAAAATTAACATTTTGTTTTAGCGCGGGCGCTCCCTTGAGTACCGTCTACTGTCAACGGTCTACACTATGTCTCACTCACCTTTGGTATTGCAAACATGAGAGGAAGCGAGGAGCTAGTTATAACGTTTTTTTGCCCTTCAACCATATTACAAACTATGTACTTAATTTGTCTTTTTTTTTTAATTTTTAATTTTAGCTTTTTAATTTTATATTTATCATTAATAAATATGAACAAAATGTTTTCTAAAATATTTTTCCCATTGTTTTTAAATTTTTGAATAAAGTAGTTTTTAGGTATACATATATTTGATAAAATTTTAATTAATTAAAATATTTGAAACAATATAACAATCAACTTTTAAAAAATCATAAGTTTATTGAAAGAAAGATAACTAGACAAGAAAAAAGTGCATGGATACGCATGGGCCCATGTGACTGGGCTTATCCAACAAACCTCAGTTTATCGGTGCAAGTACAAAACAAAGAAACTAAGAGGTCCAACGTGCACCCTTGTATTCGCCGTAGGCCTTGGACATTTAGCCTACTACTGAAAAACTAAAACGTCAGTGATGGTGGGCCGGTGGCCCTCTTTCTTTAGTTTTTTTTTTTTTTAATTTTTTTTAAGCACAAGAAGAAAGGATGCACTATGTGCTTTGATTCATTGCTAGTATAAGCATTATCACAGGTTACACTTTAGAATGTAAGATTCTTTTATTTTAGGTCCCTTTTTTTTTCCAAGTGATAGTTAGAGATAACTTTTTTTATTCGATAAATCTTATCTCGCTCATTCCAAAATTCAAACTCGAAGGTTTAAAAAATATATAATCTCAAACTCGAATCGCATATATATCCTCTTTGAACAACTTAATGTGGGTATATGCACAAGGGAAAAATGTTTATCTAATTTCTACCTAAATCAACTTTATTTTTTTTTTCTAAATTAGATAATCAAACATAAAACTTCTTGTACCCTTTAGACTATTGGTTTGGATATTGATTTGGTTTGATGAAAAAAGAGTTTGAAAGAGTTGGGTTTTGGCATAAAGTATCGAGTTAATAGTTTCTTGGGTTTTATTTTACATAGGTTGAACAAGTTGGGTGTTAATTTTGTTAGAGAAAGTATTTGGATGTAACAAATAAATAGCTTATTGAAAGATAAATTAGTGTATTTAAAGTTGGTCGAAATTCGAATTGATTCATATAATCATTTTTCGTTTTAAATTGACATCTAAACATATTTGGTTATGTGTACTTTGTAAACCTATCAACTAAAATGTTTACAAAGCACACTAAGATTAAGTAGTAGAAAAGAAAATGTTAGCCTTAATTGATCCTTATTATGAAATGATAAAATATTAAGTTAAATAAGTTAGATTAAGATTTTGAAAAAGATTTATTTAATACATGTTCTTAAGTTTTATTATTTTTAGTACTAAATAAATAATGTGTTTTTCAAAGTGTAAACAATTTTTTTTTTGTTTTCATATTTTTTAAACTAAATCTATCTTTAAAGATTATTTATTTGATCTTAAATGATAGTCTAATTATTGTTTTTAAAGTAAACTTATTCATTTGAGACTCAATACAATTTTGATAATATTGGTTTTGAGAAATAGATTAACTTAATAAAGTTATTTTATAAAAACAAAATTTTTCAACATTGAATTTGTTTTATTTTTCTATATTAATTCACAAAGTTTTAATATTTTAATTTTATATGGTTGGAAAGCTCTTTGAATCTACTTTCTAATGGATCAAACAAAATCTAAATCTAAATTTTTTAAGAAAAGATTTTAAATTTTTATTAAATACTATGCAATTGTCTAAAAACTACATAAGGATAGTTTTGAAAATTTATTATAAATCGTATACAATGAATTAGAAGATGAATTCTATATGAATAGAAAGCACTTTAAGTCTAGTTTCTAAATTTTCAAACAATTTTTTTATTTGAAATTGTATAACTTAAGATATGATCAAATTAGTTAGTAGAGTACAAAATAAGAGACAATCAACAAACACTGCTCATCCAAATCTAAAACTCAACTTGATTTGATTGATCCCCTTAGTTGTAAGAGTTAAAATTTGAGTAAACTTCAAGAATCAATCAATTCCTTAATGCATGGGATTGATCCCCCATCAAAACCAATCGATCCCCTATGCCCAAAACTACTACAATGGCTAGTTTCAATGGAGAAAATCATGTATTTTCATTTCCTAAGCTTATCTAATAGCTAATTCCTCAATTCCTCTATAAATTGGGCATTCAAACACACACAAAAAGTTTATTAATGATGAGAGCAAGATCAAACAGGTCATATTTTCATTCTCTTAAAAAAATCAAGAGTTTTAGAGTTTAAATTCAATATTTTTTATATTTTTTGTATCCAAAATATTGTTGTGTTTCATTCATCATTTTCTTTGTACTTCATTACGTAAACATTCAACCTTTAGAGGTATGTTAGTTTATAAAAATCATTTGGGTTATCTTGTAAAAAAGATGTGAGGTATTTTCTTGATTTTGTAAGGGTAGAGATTTTTATCTTAAACCTTAAGAAGAAAAAGATAAGGTCGTATTCTCAATTTTTGTTTAGTAGATTAAAGCCTTGGTTTGGACAACCAAGAGAGAAGATGTAGATGTCTTGAAGAAAAGAACCAAATTTTTATAAATTCTTATGTTTGATTCTTAATCTCTATCTCTTTACTTTGCATTCAATGTTATAGCTTATATTTGCTTTAAGATTGTCAATTTATCGTTATTCGTATCATATTTTGATATTGATTTTAATTTCACATTTAATTACTTTGAAATAATTGTTTAAGATAGAATTTGAAGAGATCCAATTCACTCCCCTATTGGATCACCATCTCACATAAAACACTAACAACTGGTATAAGGGCTTTGGTCTTTTTTTGTAGTTTAATCACCTTGAGTAAAGATCTTATTGCTCAATTTAGGTTCCAAGATGGTGAGAAAGTCCTCAAAGCTCTAATGTTCGATAAATATGAGTTTTGTGAATGGAGAATAAAAATGAAGGTGTTCATAATAGCCCAAAATTTTAAAACTTGGAATATGGTTAAAAAAGAGCTTGAAACTTTTTCCAAAGATGCAAACCACATGAAGCAAATAATAGATGATGTAGTTGTCAAGTGCATTCTCTATGGAGCTTTAGATGCTTACTATTGCAACTTAGTCTCAAATTGTTTCACTTCAAATGAGATATAGAAGAAGTTGGAGGAAATACATAAAAGGCAAATCTCTAACTAAAATGCATCATGTCTTATGGCCTTTGAAGAACTGGAGATAACCTCTAATTTTATTGATTCAAATTCATTACTTTTGATGAATTGTAAGAGGCTTACAATGAGTTGTATGATGAATGTGAATCAATGATAAAGAATTATAACAAAATGATTTCAAAATTGAATGTAGAGAATAAGTTTTTGATGAATGCAAAAAATGTTTTAAAAAAAAATGAAAAGGTGAAAATAGATTTAAGTGCTGAAATATTTTTGATTCGAAAGAGAAATTTGATGTTTTGATTAATGAAAAAAAAAAGCTTTTAGACAAGAATTTAAGTACTAAAATGATTAAATGTAATTTTTGTAATTTTTATAGTCATACTATACATATTTGTCTTATAAAGAGAAAAGTTTTATTTAAAATTAGACAAATATGGGTTTCAAAAGGAACAAAAGATATTGTGACTAACTTTCAATGACCCAAAGTAATTTGGATATCAAAAATCAAATGAGCATTGTCTCTTGTAGGTGTGCTAGATCAAGAAGCTACATTGTGATTTTGAAGAATAAAGCTCTAGACACACAATAGAGATAAGTAACATTTAAACTTTTATTGGAAGAGAATATGAATTTGGATATCCATTCTTGATGAAATTTGAACGCTTGATTGTTAAGCAAAATTTGATTGAAATTAATTACAAGACATATGTTGCATAATCTTGAGAAAATGTAAGCTTGAATTGAATATGCATTTATTTTTGCTCTTAAGTATGTTTGAGATGCTTAATGATATTAATTGTGGTGTTAAATTGCTTCAGCATAATTTGTTGATGAATTTCTTATTGATGCTTGGTGTGATTATTTATGTGCTTAATTATTTTCATATTTATGCACAAACTTAAAGGAGCATACAAAGCTTAACGATTTTAAATATTTAAGTTTTGCTTTGAAAATTATTTTTACAAAAGTCAAGCTTTTGAAAATATAAAATTTCGTTTTAGCAAGTTTTTAGGTGCAAAATGATTTTGAATATTTTGTGTTCAATGATTTAAACTTACTCAAACAAATAAACTTTATTAACTTGCAAAGTTTTTAATTTTTGAAGTGTTAGGTGCAAGTTATAAAGGATTGTGGAGCTAAAATGATCCAATCTTATTTTTGAACATTTATGGGCATAAAAACCATTTAGACATTTTCAAATTGTGATATTGAACTTTGCTAAATGGTTTGATGAGCTTAAATATGAGTTTAAATACATTTGCCCATTTTAGTAGCTTTTAAAGGATATATGGGATTTAAAAGTTGACTTTTTGATTTTCTTGTTTCTAAGGCAAAACGATCACTTGAACAACTTTGTTTTGTCATTTGAAATTTGTTGGAATGGTTCAAATTGGTTAAAAATGAGCTTGACAAGTTTTTAGATATTATAAAGTCTTTTTTAAGCAAAAATGAGTCTTAAGGTGTCAAAAATCAAAATCTTAAAAATACTAAGCTTTGAATGGTTTACCCTTTTTTTTTTTTTGCATATATAAATTTGTTTTAAATAAGTTTAGTGCTACAAAAATGATCTTTATGGTTTTAATGCATTTTGTGTGGTATATACTGATGGTTGAAATGTATAAGGCCTAATAAGCTTGCTTGAGAAATTTGTTCATATTGCACATGTTTTATGACTTGAACAAGTGTTCTTATATATGAAAAATATTTACAAACTTATGTCAATGTTATTTGCATAAAAGTCACAAAGGTTTGATGTTTTCAAAAGTGTTTCTAGCACTATTCATGCATATATGGGGTTTGGACCATTGAAATTTTAGAATACATATATTTGTTGAATATTTGTACTTTTATCATATTTATTTGATCATTTCAAACTTGTTTGAAATGGTTTCAATGCTTAAACTTTGTCCAAACATATTTTCATACATGAGTTACAAAAGGAGTTAGTTGAAAAGATTTTCAAAATTATGCCAAATTTTGCTTCAAAATATTTTTGATCCAAATGCATTATTTTTACAAGTCTAAAATAATTTTTTTAAGATGTTTAAATTTTATTTTTGACTAATAATATTAAAGTATCGGATTTAAAATAAAAAATCTATAATTTTTCACTGTTTCATTACTTCAATGAAAAAAGGGATTTATCCCCTATTTTACCTGATTAATCCATTTTTCTTATAAAAAGCGAATTTGGCTTAAAACCTTAAAAGGGATCGATCTCCTTTTGTTGCAAAATGGAAAATTGGCTCAAAACATTAACAGTATCAATCCTTTCCATTTAAACAATTGATTTAAACAATCGATCCATTCTTTCCAAAAACCACCAAATTGAATTTTAGCTATTCAAATGGGTTGGATTATCATGTGACAAGCTTATGTTACACCTCTTTAACCATTTATTATTCTTAAACAAGAATACAACAGCTGAATTATCACAATAAATCTTTATGGCTTAGAGATTGAATCTACAATTTAAAGCCTAGAGATGAAACTCCTTATCCAAATACCCTATGATGTTGCCTCAAAATAGGAAATGAACTCTGACTCCATGATAGAAGTAGCAACTAAAGATTCTTTCATACTTCTCTAAGATACAACTCCTCCAGCAAGCATGAAAATGTATTTAGATGTTAATTTGCGAGAATCAACATAAACATCAACGTCAAAATTTGAGTATCTAATGACCTTCAAATCATCTGAATGTCTATATGTAAGCATGCAATCTTTGGTTTCTTAAAGGTATCTTATAACTTTCTATATAGCTCTTTAATGGTTTAAACAATGATTACTCTAATATCTTCCTAACATTCCAATAGCAAAGGCAATGTCAGGTCTTGTACACACCTGAGCAAACATGAGGTTGCCAACAGCTGAAGCATAAAGAATGTTTTTCATTTATTCCCTTTCAAAATTGTTCTTTGGACATTGGTTTAAGCTTAACTTGTCACCTTTTTATGATAGTTGCTACAGATGATGAATAGTTTTTCATCCGAAATCTCTTAAGAACTTTATTAACATACGTTTCTTGAGATAAACCCAATATATATTAAGATATGTCTCTATGTATCTTAATGCCAATGACATAAGATGTCTCACTCATATCCTTCATATCAAAATGTTAAAAGAGAAATTATTTCACCTGATGTAACAAACTCATATCATTGGTTTCAAACAAAATATCATCAACATATTAAATTAGAAAAATGATCTTTCTTCCACTAAACTTATGGTATATATACTAATCCATGATGCTTTCGACAAAACCAAATGAAAAGATAACATCATGAAATTTCAATTATCGTTGACAAGAAGCTTGCTTTAGTCTATAAATAGACTGCTTAAGCTTGCAAACCAAATGATTTCTATCACAAGAGACAAACCCTTTAGCTTGTTTCATATAAACCTCTTCTTCCAAATCACCATTAAGAAAAGGTTATTTTTACATCCATCTAATGTAATTCTAGGTTAAAATGGGCAACTAATGCCACAATGATATAGAAAAAATCTTTCTTAGAAATAAGAAAGAAAATCTTCTTATAATCAACTTTTTTCTTTTTGTGTGAATCATTTGGCAATGAGTCTTGCTATATCTTTCAATGTTGCCTAATGAGTCTTTTTTGGTTTTAAAAACCCTTTACAGTCAATAGCTTTCACTTTATTAGGCAATTTAACTAGATTCCAAACTTGATTCTTTGTCATAGAATCCATTTCATCTCTCATAACATCACACCACAACTTAAAATTATTATTATTCGTAACTTGTGAAAACATTTCAGTCATTGTCTACTCCAATATCATAATCAGATTCTTATAGGTACACAGTATAATCACTAGATATTGTTATCTTTTTCATTCTAGTTGATCTCTTCAATATTATATCAACATTCTCTTATTGAATTTGTGGCTCAACAGGATTCACTTCTTGTGCAGGTTAACGCCTATAAAAGTCTCTTTTTGTGAAAGTTGCTACTCTATAGGAGTCACCTCTTGTAAAAATTGTTGCACAATGGAATCAACTTGAATATCATCAATAGGATATGAAACTTCAACACTTGGTAGTTCAATGTCCATCTGATCTTGATGGATGTCATTTATAATAACCAATTTATTACTTGATATGAGAGTTGTATAAAAAATATGACCATTTTCAAAATCTAATGCTTAAGATTGAACACTCTCACTAACCACATCGTTATCAAGAATTTCACATTTCTTGATGCAACAATTCTAGTGGTATGGGTTGAATAATAAAATCTAAACCCTTTAGACTTCTCAGCATATCTAATAAAATATGCATTAATAGTCCTAAGATCCAACTTCTTTTCTTTTGGTTTATAAACCCTAACCTTAGTTAGGCAACCCTAAACACTATATGTCTCAAACTTGGTTTCCAACTTTTCCACAACTTAAATGGCATTGTAAGGACTGTTTTGGTTGGAACTCTTTTCAACATATACATTGCAATTTTAAAGGCCTCCATCCACAGTGATACAGGAAGTTTAAAGTTGCTAAGCATACCTCTTACCCTATCTATTAGAGTTCAATTCCTTCTTTCTATAACACCAATTTAGGATGGCGTGCCATGTAAGGTGTACTGAGCTATAATAAATGGACTCAGTAATTGTCCAATTCTTTTGTACCTACCATAATATTCTTTACCTCGATCTGATCTCACGATTTTGATTTTTTTATCACATTGTTTCTCTACCTTTATTTTTTAGCTTTTAAAGGTATCCATCACATCATCCTTGTCATGAAGCAAATAGAGACACATATATCGTGAATAATCATCAATGAATGAGATAAAGAATTTCTAATTGTTTGAACTTATACCAGGGCAACGAATATCAGTATGTATGATTTCTAATATGTTAGAACTCCTCTTGGCACTTTTCTTATTTTTGTCGATCTACTTTCCTTTAATGCAGTCAATACATGAATCAAAATCTATAAAGTCAAAAGTATTAAGTACTCAATCATTTACTAGCCTTTTCATTCTCTCAATGGAGATATGTCCCAATCTTCGATGCTACAACATGAAGGATTTCTCATCCATAACATAACGTTTACTACCAACATTATTATGTGAAGCCATAAGATTATGAGGAACATTATGATTTAAATGAATTTTAAATAAACCATCAATCATTGTACCATTACCGATAATAACTGAATTCTGTAATAAATCAAAAGATGTTCCAGAAAACTTAAAAGCAAAACCTAAAGGTACAAGTCTCAAAGTAGAAATTAAATTTCTTAAAAAACTTAGAATGTAAAAGGTTTGTTCCAAATCCAAAACAAAATCAATATCTAAAACTAATCTGCAAGTTCTTATGGCTACCACATGTGAACGCATCTTATTACCTAAATAAATGCTACATTCAATTTCTATCAGTTTTCTTTGATTTAGAAAACTCTGCATGGTATTAGAAACATGGATTGTAGAACCAAAGTCAATTCACCAAGTGTTATGAAAAATATCAACCATATTAGATTCATAACACACTGAAGATGTGAGATTACCTTTTTTTTCTAGCTAAACCTGGCATTTAGGACATTCTCTCCTCATGTGTCCCTTTTTTTTACAAAAGAAACACTTAAGATATTTTTTCTTAATATGGTTAGGTACTTTTCTTTTCTTTTTTAGCTTGCTGGCTTGTTTCTTACCTTTATCTTAACTCACTATATGTGCACTTTCACTCATTTTTTGAATCAATCTACCTTATTCTTGAATACACGTGATCAGAAGTTCGTTAATTGACCATTTTCCTTATGTGTGTTATAAAAAATTTTGAAAAGTCCATACTGTGAAGGGAGAGAGTTCAAAATGAAATGCAATAGAAAGTTCTCAAAAATCTCAATCTTCAATGACTTTAACTAATCAATTCTTATTTGCATGATATGCTCATGCACTTCTTTGGTGCCAGTTAGCTTCATTTATGCTAATTTTTCCATCAAGGTGCTAGCCAATGCCTTATTTGAAAACTCAAACTACTCATCAATGACCTTCACCAATTCCTTGACATTCTTATTCTCAAGTATGGACTCACAAATACTAGTCATAATGTGAGATTTGATGAACATCATGCTCAAGCGATTAGATTGCTCCCAATTTTCTCTTGTAACAATCTTAACTAGGGTATTAACATCCATGAATGAGGGTAGCTCATTTTTATGAAGAGCATAGTCAAAGTTTATGCACCCCAAATGAAGAAGAATTTTTTCCTTTCAAATTTTATAATTTTCACCACTCAAATAGGGAATATTAGATTTTTCATCAGAAATAATCGAAGGTTGAAGAACTGTAATTAAACAAAATTAAACATGCTTACAATAATTTATTAATTAAGGCACAACACATAACAATATGATATGTTTACCAATGCAAAACATATCTAAATTTATATGAATCAAGTGTCACTAAAATCTACTAGTAGGCAAAGAATTCAACACATTATTGATTCATAATACTATATGATGAAACTAGTAATTACTAATATTTCTTAATACCTATTGGCAAATTAAGAAATAAATAATTTCTCTTTCATCATAATTAATCATATAACTCTAATAACTTCCCTGTGGGGTAAAACTATAGCATTATTATAATTAATTAGAATTGATGTCATTCATATTAGAATGTAATCAAAAAATAAATCCTCAATGCATATATTATTATAATTAAAGATGTTGTGGCTATTTCTTAATTATTTTAATACATGCGATTACATGATATCATCATAATGGATTTCAATTTAAACAAATAAGCTCTTCACAATTTAATTAATTGTCAAGCTCAAAGTAAAATTAAAACATATGTAACACATATTAATCTTTTACTTAAATTGAGATCCGATTAAAATGAATTTATTAATTTACTTCAATGTCCAAATTTAATTATTCTAAATCAGCCAAATTTTATAAAAATAAAACCAATCATTTTTTATTTCAGGAAAAGCTTAAACTATTATGTTTTAAAACACCAAAGAAACTAAAAGCCAAAAATCAAATATTTATTTCAAAATAATTTAGGCTCAAATAAATTATACTTTTCCAAAATCATTAAAACTCAATAAGCCATATATTCAAAAACTCAAATAATATAGGCACATAAATATTCAATAGAATCCAAAATCAAATAAAATCCATTAATTATTTAATGAAACAAGCATAATGCTTATCATACAAATTAATAACCCAAATTATAAAACAAAAATCAACTAACCAAAGAGCTCAACAAGATGGCCATGGAATTAGCAACATACTAATGAGATCTTTGATTAAAAGAAAAAGAATGGGTCTACAACAAAAAGAAATTGCAATACCAAGATTTTGGGGTGAGTTGGCTAGGCAAAGAAAACAAAGTTCTGATACCACATGTAAATCTATCAACTAAAATGTTTATAAAGCACACAGAGATTAAGCAATGAAAAAGAAAGTGTACCTTTAGCCATAGCCTTTCAAATGAAGTCAGAAACCTTCAAGTCTTCTAATCAAGAGCAACCATGCTAGGTGGATATCACACATATTTCTGATTGCCTTAGATTAGGGACTTGATGGGTAGTTATGTATAGACTTTTCCCATCAAAGAGATAGTTACCATTTACACCACAAACATCGTGAAAATAATGATGGACCGTATTAGATGTTAAAAGAATAAAGATAATCCTTTCAAATAGATATTAAAGTTATTTAAATTTAAATTAATGTGAAAAATAAATATCTGATATTCTGAAAGACAAATATCTAACATGTTTGGCTAATATAGTTGTGGCTAGTCTTTTTCATTTAGGATAGAAAACAAAAGATTCGTAGGTTTGGAGAATCTAGGAAGAGGGCAAGATTTGATGGTAGGATGTAAAGAAGGCTTAGTTTCATTTTTGAGAGAACAGAACAACAAAGTAAATACAAAGGGGAATTGGTTTAATTGAGAGAAAAGTGAATAGTTTTGAGAGAATTTTGGATATGGTCTGCTAAGTATTTCACTTGCAATTGTTTAATTATAATAAAAAATTATAAGCATTCAACATTTATAATTGTAGATTTCATATAACACAATTTTAAATGATATGTTTTCGTAGTTGAAAAAAGAAATGTTTTCGGGCTTGGCTTTGCCAATCCAATACAATTGCATGTGCATTTTTTTATAGCTTCTTTTTTAGCTTAAAAATATAGAAAAAATTTTGATGGAAAATTATCATTAGTTAAGGTTCAAAAATTTTGAGAATTTTTTTCTTATAATTAAATTGAGAAACTCGGGATAGTGGATTTGATGGAATTTTAAGAGAAAAATCTTTAATAATGTAGATGAAAAATAATTAATGTCAAATAATAAATATATTGATTATAGTATTTATTTTTACATACGTATTATTTATCTCAATTTTTTTTTAATTATTAAGAATAATTTTTTAAATATGAATATTTTATTATATTTTAAAAACATAAATAATTTTTTTAAAAAATAAAAGACGTGAATTGTTATAAACAATTTTTAAAATCACAAAATAAAAATTTTATGATTATTGTTACACCCAAATTACCTGATCAATGATCAATTTAGTTAAAGTTTGGTCAACACGACCATATTCTTAGATCACCCAGATAAGGCACACCCAGATCACCGCATCACTTATTCTTAGGGAAATGATTTGCCTTTCGCCTAGGGCCCAACAACCTACTGATGTCTAATTAAGGCAATGACTTAAGAATTGACCACCTAGTATCTAACTTGCTTAAGACCATTAAATACAGATCAAGCCTTGCTTGGAATCATTAAAAGCAATTCACAACTACCCACATAGAACCTTCTCGAGCTCCACATGTACATCCTATCAACCATCAATTTTTAACTGTACTGGTTTTATCATCACCTATTATCTCATACATAAGGTAGTAAGAAAGCTCAGGTACATAAGACTTCTGATATTTCACACATAGGCTTTCCTTCCTTTGAAGCTTCCCACACACATTTCACCATATTCTACTTATCTCACCTCAAATATATTATTGAGTTAAGCGTTAAAGTGCACCTTGAAATAACAACTCTAATGCTTTCTAATTGTATTCTTTTATTGCAAGTTTCAACTATCTTCCGTTCAACCTCACCTTACCTTATTCTAGCTGAAATACCCCAAAACACCATCAACAATTATAATTATAATTTTTATATTTTATAACAAGTTATGTAAAATTAAAAAAATTCACAATCATGATAACTACAATAATAATGATGATCTCCATTATCAACTACAATAAACACGATGGATGAAAATGCATTTGTAATCACAGTTTAAATTCCTATATAGAAACCTTTAGCTATTCTTTTATATCATAATATTGTAATAATATACTATATAGCAATAGTACCAATACTATTGTTCTTGATATTGTTCCTCCTAATAATCTATCTTTTGCATCACTCGTATTAGACAAATCACCAGTGGTATTTTAGAAACATAAGAACTAAATATTGATGTGGCATGTCCTAGAAATAGGATAAAAAACTTTGAATTCGCACGCTACATCGATGTTACGATTTGATTTGATTAAATCAATAACGAGGATGATTTTGTAATTTATGGGATATGAATATTTAAAAATTTTTAAAAATAAAAATAACAATTAAATAATTTTATTAAAAGATAATTTTTGAAAAATAAAAGAATCTGGAGAGAAAAATCCGATGCTAATAAAAGCTCTTGTATGTCAAGAACGATGACGAAGTCAAGCTAAGAGGACATGGACAAGCCTTTATCTAGTCTAAGCTAATTGTTCTTCTTGCCGCCCATATGTATAGCTCAACCCGCACCACATCAAGCACACATCATTAAAAATAACGCTTAATACTCAAATATATCTTCAATCTTTTATACAAACTGGATTTATGTCCTTACCGTGTTATTGTATGCAAATTAGTTTGTATTCTTTGATTTTTATGTAAATAAATTCACAAACTTTCAAAATTAATGTTGTTAAGTAAAATTCTGTTAAATTAGACTGATTACCGTTAGTGTTAGACACATATTATCCAACGTGGATGATAATGTAATTTTCAGTCCACGTTGACGGATTACATGGCATTTTTTACTGAAGCAGTGGAAAAAAGGGGGAGATTCACACAAAGATCAACAAACTTTAGGGGTTTTCACAGACAAAAAAACCACCAGCACCCAACTGCGAAACACTCCATTCACCGTAGGACAACCATCACCAAAACAAAAATTGACACTAGCTAAACCCTCATCAATCATAAGACCAGAACACTGACCTGTGACCAAAGTAAAAAAAAAAAAAAGGCACACCACCCAAAGAACCAAGATCATCCCTACTGTCATCAACCCAAGAAACAAAAACTACAAACAATAAACCACATCCCTTGGATTAGGAGAGAAGCAATGCCAAAATAGCAAAAAAAGAGAAGAAAAAAAAAACAATACCGAAACAAAAGAGCAAGAGCTAGAGTAGGCAACTAAAGGTTAGGATTTGAGGCTTTCGGATTTTGAGAGAAAAAAGTGGTGAGGAACGAAAAGGAAAGTGGGGAAAGGAGCCACCATCATTGGTGGCACAAGCAGCGGCGATGTAAGGGAGTTTACGATAGCAGAGAGATTTTGAGACGATCAGCAACTGTGAAAAAAAAGATCCAAAGAAAGGAAAGAATATATTTTGGTTTAGGCCAAATCAAACGAAGGAGGAGAGATTTTTGGGGTTCTAAAGTTTTGGGCTTTTAACTTTAGATTTAGGATTTTGTCCAAGCTCAAATCTGTGATCAAATTCTGAGGAAAAGCTACGGTGAAATTTTAGAAGCCAATCAATGCTGACGAGCGATGGCTAACAATGGAAGTGGTAACGGCTGGGTCCAGAATCCATGTGGATTTTAAAGGAGAGTAGTCAACTATGTTATTTTTTTTAAATAAAAAGTTGTGTTTTTTTTAAGAGAGGAAGAATGAAATGATAAAAGAAAAAAAAGTTTGCTATTATAGATTTGAAAAAAAAAATTTTTTTGCAAAATGCCTTGCCAGCAATCCATGTGGATTTTATCATGTCATCATACCACTTGTCAAAGTTAGTCTAATTTAACAAAATTTACTTAATTACATTAATTTTGAAAGTTTGTAGATTTATTTACATAAAAACAAAAGAATATAGATTGATTTGCATGCAATAAAACGTTGAGGGCTTAAATCCATTTTGTATAAAAGATTAAGCGTATATTTGATTATTAATGTAGATACTCTAATTAATTCGAGCCCAAGCTCATTGGGCTTGGCCCAACAGAGTTTGAGCCTAAACCATTGGGTTTGGTCTAAATGGGGCAAATTGGCTTATTTTTATTTTTATTTTATTTATTTATTTTATTTTTTGATTTATTTGTTCTGAATTTTACTTTAATTATTATTTTTTTTATTTTTAGAAGAAAATGACAAAACAAAAAAAAAATTTATCGTGAAAATTAGGGTGGTAGGGTTGGACTGAGATTCAAGGATTGATAATCTTGAATCCCAATCAAAAAAAAAATGACATTGATTAGAAACTCTTTGGTTAATGCCTATAAATATAGGTTTGGACACATATCAGGAAAAGAGAAAAATACAAAAAACAAAAGCCAAAAAAGTGTTTAAGAAAGCAGAAACAATTTAGAAATTTTAGGATTTTTTTTTGTAGATTTTTTTTGGAAATTTTTTGAAAAATTTTCAGATTCTGAAGAAATTTTTCGAACGTCGGTTGAATTTCTCGACGAGTTTTTTGGTACCGGTTGAATTTTTTGATGAATTTTCGATGACCCAACCCAGATTTCAGCAACGTTTTCTAGAATCTGGTGAAAGATTCAACCAAAGTTCATCCGGGTAGAGAGAGAGGAAGAGAGAGATGGGAAAAAAGAATTCTATTGAAAAGGCTAAGAATTAGCCGTATATACCCATTGAAAATGATGTCATTTTGCGTCTAAGTAAATCCCAGGATCTGCGCCAACTCATTTGACCAACCTGTGTTCTAGCCAGCCCCTCAGTCGAGCCGCATTCCTGAGCTACGTCTTCGAGCAGTCGTTTGTGCTTGCAGCCGAGCTGATTTAGCCACGGACCCTAGCAACATCAAGGTTTTTTTTTTTCATTTATTATTATTATTATTATTATTATTATTATTTTGCTTATTTATTTATTGATTAAATTAAGATTATTTATTTATTCAAGTGAGCATTCCTTAATTTTTCAATGATTTTCTTAAAAATAAAATTTTCAAAAAAAATATTTTTAAGAAAAAGTTGAAAGTATCAATTTTTTTAAAAATAAAATTTTTAAAAATATATTTTTAAGGAAAAGTTGAAAGTATCAATTTTTCTTGTATAAAAGCATGTGTTTTTTTTCTTAAAAACAAAAAAGAGATCTATATCAAAAGTCAAATCATCATTCCTTTTTTTGTTTTTTTTTGTTAAATAATCCGACGATGGAGCCTATACAAGTGAAACAGTAGTTTTCTTATATTCTCTTGAGGTGAGAGAATTTTTTTAATTTTTATCAAAAGTATTAGAGTCAATTAAGAATAATTTTTAATAATTAATTACTTGGTAAAGTTTTTAAAAGCTAATGGATAATACGAAATCGAGCTGGTACCATCTTTTGATGGGCGATGTGAGGGTGCTATAACTTTTCTCGTATGTAACTACACTCTCGAACCTAGTTCTGGTTTTCGTAGACATTGAATCTATTTTTTAAATATACCTAAGCCAAACTTAGGATTTCTCTTTAAAAATGAACAGATTCAGTTAGGTGGCTAATCGTGCATAAACAAAAAGATTAGTGACGACTCTTTAAGTTAATGTCTAGTGATAGTTCCTCGGATCTAGACGTTATGACAGTTTGGTGACTCCACTGAAAATTTGCTGAGAGTCAAGCCAACAAATAAATTTGTGTTATCCAAAAGCCTGATAAAATTGGATTTTGTAAAGATTGTTTTATTCATTCATTCTATTCCTTTACTTTGCTAACTATGTCATTCATATACATGAGCATAACATGAGCTCTATACTCGAGCTTCGTCCCTTTAGGAGGGAGTAAAGTACCTATGCTTTCGTGAGATTTTAATACCTCCGTAGTGGCTAGCAAAATACTCCCACTCAAATTGAACATTTTTCGCTTGCAGCTTGTAATGAGTGAGGATTTAGGTGTCGTACTAGTCTATGATGGACAATGATGTAAATAACAATTTAGGAAAGTTTAGTGGTCAAAATCACCTAACCCTATATCTAGTTCACTCCTAAGAGACCAGCCCTAAGATAGAGTCATTCCTATCTAGTGATAGATGTAACTAAAGTTAGGACACAAGAAGGAATAATTTATGATCTAACTATTTTGTTTGCTTGATTTTTTGCACCTGCATCATTTTCATATTATCATATCATTTTCATTACGTGCATCATTATCATTTCATTCAATGCATCATTTTCATACTCATGTTTTAACATTATCATTTACGTCATTTTCATATAGGGAATATTTACCACATTTCTTACCTACATCCATGAAAATACATATTCCATTTATGCATCAGCATATCATGCATAAAGCATAACATTTCTAATCATAATTATGGTGCTCAAGATTTAAGGATAGCTTTACCAAGCAAGAACCCCACTCACTAATACAAGACAAGGGCTCCAGTCAGACAAATGGAACAAAAAAATTCTAACTACCTCGAGAGGATAAAGAAAGCTTAAAAGAAGCTTGAAGGGGAATTAAACAGGATTCTAGAGGCCTTGAACAAGTTAAACAAAGGGAAAAGTATAGAAAAAAGTACTAACCAACAAGACCATCCATCACAAGAGGTGGGCTGTAGACACCCAATTTGGTCCAGGCCTGGATCAATTGGGCCTGGTCCAAATAAGTAAGTCTATTTTCTTTTTTTTTTTAATTTTGTATTTTACATTTTTATTTATTTTTATTTTTATTTTTATATATTTTTTTCTTTTATTTTTATCTTATGTATTTATTAATATATATATCCTTATTATTATTATTTTTTGTTAATATTTATATGTATATTTATCAGATTATATGTTATAATTTATCTGTTATTTAATTTTAATTTATCTGTTAATTTTTTGATTTATCTGATTTATTTTCATTAATTTTTTTATTTTATTATTTTTTTGATTTATTCGGCTGAAGATTGGATTGAGATTCAATCAAAAGAGTCCATGTTAGATTCAATGATTGAATCCCGATCCAAAGAGGAGTTGGGATTGATCAGAAACTCTTCTGATCAATCCCTATAAAGGACCCTTAGAATCAAAGAAAACACATTTCGATGAATTTTTCAGAATCTAGTGAATATTCAACCGGAGTTCTTCATAAATTTTAGAGAGAAAAGAGAGAAAAGAAAAGAAGAGAGAGAAAAGAGAAAAGGTTTTTGCTGAATAAACGAAGGAATCAACCTTATATACCCTTCCAAAACGATTTCGTTTCTACGTTAAGTAATTCAGAGGATCCACGTGTTTTGCCAAGATCTGACCCAACCCGAGCGTCGACCCGCGCGTGACTCGCCCTTTCAAGCCGTTAGCCAAGCTAAGCCGCCACCTCTGAGCCGCTGCTCCGAACCGTTTTTCTTCCTCAAGCCGAGCCGCTCCAGGTGTTTTTTTTTCTTTTTTATATTATTTTTATTTTTATTTTATTTTATTTATTTATTATTATTATTATATTAAGGTTGTTTAATATATTTTTTTTAATTTTTTTTTATTTTCATTTTTATTTATTTTTATTTTATTTTTATTTATTTCATTTTCTTTAAATAAAACAAAAAAATATATTTTTGAGGAAAAGTTGAAAGTATCAATTTTCCTTAAGAATAAATTTTCAAAAAAGATTTTTTTTGAGGAAAAGTTGAAAGTATCAATTTTTCTTGAAATTAAAAATTCCAAAAAAAATATTTTTAGGGAAAAGTTGAGAGTATCAATTTTCCTTAAAAATAAATTTTCAAAAAAAGTTTTTTGAGGAAAAATTGAAAGTATCAATTTTTCTTAAAAATAAACTGTCTAAAAATATTTTTTGGGAAAAGCTGAAAGTATCAATTTTCCTTAAAAATAAATTTTCAAAAAAGATTTTTGAGGAAAAATTGAAAGTATCAATTTACCTCGAAATTAAAGTTTCAAAAGAGATTTTAGGGAAAAGTTGAAAGTATCAATTTTCCTCGATATTAAAATTTCTAAAAAAATATTTTGGAAAAAAGTTGAAAGTATCAATTTTTTCTGCACAAAAACAATTATTCTTTTCTTCTTTTTTATTTTTTAATGTTAAATAATCCGACGATGGAGCCTCTGCAAGTGAAACAGTAGTTTTCTTGCATACTCCTGAGGTGAGGGAATTTTTTCAATTTTTTGCTAAAAGTATTAGAGTCAATTAAGAATAATTTTCAATAATTAATCACTTGATAAATTTTTAAGGCTCATTGGATAACACAAATTTAAGCTGGTACCATCTTTTGATGGGCGTTGTGAGGGTGCTATAAACTTCCTCACACGTAACTGAACTCTCGAACCCTATTCTGGTTAGTAGACCTGAACCTATTCTTTTAGGGACCCTTAAACTTAGGTGTTCCCTGAAAGGACAAGTTCTTTAGGTGGCCAATCGCACCTAGATAAAAAAGATTGGTGGTGACTCTTTTAAGTTAATATCCAACGATAGATCCTCGGATCTAAATGTTATGACAGGTGGATAACCCACTGTACCCTTATGGTTTTAGGCCATATCAAGCTTAACCCACATAAGGTCCACCACCACAACAATTCACATATCCAGTAGGGTACACATACCTTAGAATACCATCAGTTTCAAATTTACCACAGTACCAAAACTACATAAATCCTGTCTTTATTGAAAAGACAGTAGAACCAATACCAGTCCCTAATTTGGATGATCTAGAAGATAAAAAAAATCGAGGCCCAAGAAGAAGGAGGCTTTAAAAGCCTCCAAAGCTAAACAAAAAATAAACCTATTAGAGGAAAGGTTACAGGCCATAGAAGGCACTAGTTTTTATGGTTCAGTGTATGCTGCTGAACTTTGTTTAATCCCAGATGTAGTTATTCCTTCAAAATTTAAAGTTTCAAAGTTTGAAAAATATGATGGAACAAAGTGTCCGAAGACCTACATTACCATGTACTATCGAAAAATGGCAGCCCATGCTAATAATGAGAAACTATTGATGCATGTGTTCTAAGACAGCTTTACTGACTCTGCTGTTAGATGGTATGTCCAACTGGATAGAACTCACATTCGATCATGGAGTAATATGACTCATGATTTTATTAGTCAGTATCGATATATCATCAATTTAGCCTCAGATCACCTTTCTTTACAGAATATGAAAAAGAAAGTGACTGAATCATTTAAAGAGTATGCCCAGAGGTAAAGGGATATTGCTTTTTAAGTGCAACCTCCTCTGACTGAGAAAGAGACCATAATACTATTTGTCAACACTTTGAAATCTCTCTATTATAAAAAGATAATAGAGAATGCAACAAAAAATTTCACTAACATAGTGATCTCAGGTGAAATCATTGAGAATGCCATTAAAAATGGTAAGTTGAAATGAGGAGAAACCAAGAAAGCATCAGAGAAAAAAGAGACTGAAGCTCAAACTATGAATTTCGATAGACAATTCAGGGGATATTAACCTGATCCACCTTAAGGTTACTCTTCATACTATCCTGTTATGAACAATGCCTTATACCAACTCATACCACAACCATCTTACTCATCCACATACCAGCCTATTTTTAGCCCCTAAGCTCCCACATATACCTTAACATTCAACCTCGTCGTAAGACCCCAAATTCATCCTATTAACCTGGCAAGTGGTTCATAAGAGCAACGAATTACTTTAGAAAAACTCGTATTTGATCCAATCTCTATGACTTATACGAAGTTATACCGAGAGCTCTATAATAGCCACATGATTACCCCAGTTATGTGGAGCAGCTCAAGCCACCCTATCCCAAGTGATATGATCCTATAGCTCACCGTGACTACCACTATGGAAATGTCTGGCCATTCTACTAAAAATTACACTGCTCTAAAGCATAAGGTGCAACGGTTGATCAAGGATAGAATGGTAAGTTTGAATTCAAGGAGGAGCAATAACACCTAATGTTAGTGGCAATCCATTGTCTAACCACAATGTCAATGTTCTAAGTGAGAATCAAGAACACATTGATCCGAAAAAGCCTAGAGAGTTACAATAAATTAAAAAGTAAGATATTAATAAAGATCATCCACCTGATTGCACAATGACACAATTTTGAAGAATAATGATAAGGCTGGTTGAAAGTTTCTTGTCATTTTAGGACTTCTTTAGAGTACTGTTAGGATTTCTTTTAAGCAATAAGATTTCATTTGTTATCATTTTAATAAAGGTAAGTTAATGCATTTCATTACATTTTCTCTCAACCATTGTTCCATACTTTGTTACCTTTCATAACTTTTCATTCCTATTCTCAAATTTCAAATGATGAATGTTTAGACAATGAAAACAATAATTCTAGGATTTAATTTTGAGAACTCATTCACATTGACTTGAGAAGACTATTTGAGCAAAAGAAACCAGCTATTAACAGATGTGAAATTAATATCTTGAAGATATGCAATCTTTTATATAAATTCATGAGCTTGTTTTTCCTCAATAGATGATGTTCAATGAAAGTATTCACATTTGAGATGAAAAATGACCATTTTTCTTTTACCATTTGAAAAACCATTCATTGCTACCCTTTAAGCCTGCTATGATTTCTTTTTCTAAAAGAATTTCGACCAAGGATCACCCTTCACACTAAGGGGTAATTTTTGAGAAAAAAAAGCCTAAAGATCAGAAAATGTCAGAAAAAAAGAACAAGAAGAAAAAAAGAGAGCAAAGAAAAATGTCACACCTGATTTGGAGTAAAGTAATATGAATCTTTTTATGAGGAGTGAAGTGAATGTGAAAAAAAAATAGTGAAATAATAAGGCAAAATACCGAGTTGCATCAAACGATGATCTTTTGATTTTAAACCCTTTTAATACATATTTTAAGCCTATTATATCCATTTCTTTCATGACCTTTCACAACGGCCTACATTACAACCTTTAAAAGTCCATTTGGATCAAATGTGAATACTAAAATTGAATGGTCATATGTTGGGCTAAGGCATGCTCATAATGGAATGATAGAATCATGCTGGTTGCTCTAAAAATTGATGTGAAAGATGGGTGAATGAATGAAGGAAGGGAAAAAAAAAAAATAAAAAAATAAAAAAAATGAAAAAATAAAAAGAAAAATGAAAGAAAAAAATAAAAATAAAAATAAAAGAAGAAAGACTCAAATTGAAAACCTGAAAAGGTAATTTTGGTAGAAAATTTTTTGATCTGAAAGTTTGATAAACAGTTCACATGGATGAGAGATCAAGGATATATGAAGATCTCTTGAAGCTGGGATAAAGTTCAATAAGCTTAAAGTCAGTGGAATGAGTTTTTGAAAAAGAATCATGGATTAATGTTCAAAATTATCCGAATATTCATTGTTTGATATATGATTTCCCAATGACATGCATCAAACTTATTTTTTTCCCCATTTGTTTTGATACCAAACTTGCTTCTCATTAATTGCCTTTTCCCTATTTCACCTTGTGTTCTCTTATTATTGTATCCCTAGAACAAATCGAGAAAATGTATGAGTGCATTATATTTGTCATAATTTGGAATGATGATGAATGAATGACAATGTGCATAAAAGAGTTTTGCATTCCTTTGAAAAAAAAATCCAAGATGATAAGAGAAAAATAAAGAGATTGTAAAAACCTAAAAAAAAAGATGATTTGAGAAAAATGGTATGACCAAGTGATGAATATAGGAATGAATTAATCAATATAGCCTGTCAATGATGATCTGATGAAAATAATATAGATCAATGGGCAAAATTTGTTTTGAAACGATTAAGGCTGAAAAACTTATGAGTGGTGACCTAGTGATGGACAACAAAATTTGTTTTGGAATAGCTAATGCTGAGACACCTATGAGTAGTGACCCAGTGATGGTGGATAAAACTTATTCTGGAATTTGTTAGTGCTGAGAAGCCTATGAATGGTGGTCAAGTGATGATAGGTTAGTGAAACTTGTTCTAAAGTATTGAAAACTGAATAAGGAGAAAATGTAAAATGGTGGAGTCTTGAGAACCATATTACCACATTTTGATTAGAAGTTCATGACATTGACATCCACATTACATGTAGAATGTTTACATTATTGTTTGGAGACTATTTGAAACTTTGGTTTGGATATGCATTTGCATTATACAATAGACATTTGAATCATGGTTAAGAATATGGTATTGTGAGAATCTAGATTGTTGTATTTGCATCATTAAGGAAGCATTTGCATCATTGATCATGACATTCATTACATGCAAAATTTTGAATCCCTTGAAAAAAAAACTGTGAATCTTTTGATAAGAATTTTTGAGTTCTCAAATGTGATTCTTTAAATTTTAAATGAGAATCTTTGAATTTAAAACGAGAATCTTTGAGATGTGAGATCCTCAAATTTGTCAAACATGAATCTTTGAACTCGAATGAGAAGCTTTGAACTTTTAGATGTGAATCTCTAAAGTTCAAATAAGAATGTTTAAATGTTGGATATGAGTCTTGCAAGCTGCAAATGTGAATTTTAAAATCTTATAGATTTGAATTCTTACACATCTGAAATTTTATGAATCGAATTCTGGTGAAATTGAAATTTTGAGAATCAAATGTCAGTGAATTCTTGCAAAGCTGAAAGGTTCTTACGAATCTGAACTTTTGAATTTTAAACTCAAATTATGAATCTTCGAGTTCCCTTACAAATTCTATCAGACATGATCTATGACTCATCTAGTCATGATTGTCTAAGAGCAATTTATTTTTTTCAAAGTTTTGTTACCTCTATTTAAAGGAGCAATTTATTTTTTCAAAGTTTTGTTGCCTTTATTTAAAGAAGTAATTTATTTTTCCAAAGTTCTATTGCCTCTATTTAAAGGAGCAATTTATTTTTCAAAATTATGTTGCCTCTATTTAAAGAAGCAATTTATTTTCAAAGTTTTGTTGCCTCTATTTAGAGGAGCAATTTATTTTTTCAAAATTTTGTTACCTCTATTTAGATGAGCAATTCATTTTTTCAAAGTTGTGTTGCCTCTATTTAGAGGAGCTTAATTTACTTTTTCAAAAAAAAAAAAAAAAACAAAAAAATGAATTTGTTGGAATTACGTCTTTGCACAATTCCTATTGCATAGAAAATGCACAAAGAGAGACAACTGTAAACACCTTAATTAGTTCTGGCCCAAGCCCATTGGACCTAGTCCAACAAGGTTTGAGCCTAAGCCATTGGGCTTGACCTAAATGGAGCAAATTGGCATATTTTTATTTTTATTTTATTTTATTTTTTTTATTTATATTTTTGGTATATTTGTTCTGAATTTTACTTTAATTATTATTATTTTTTTATTTCTAGAAGAAAATGACAAAACAAAGAAGAAAAAATTTTGTCGTGAAAATCTTGGGTGGTTGGGTTGGACTGGGATTCAAGGATTGATAATCTTGAATCCTAGTCAAAGAAAGAATTGGCATTGATTAGAAACTCTTTTGATCAATGCCTATAAATATAGGCTTCGACACAGATCAGGAAGAGAGAAAAATACAGAAAACAAAAGCCAAAAAAGGTGTTTATGAGAGTAGAAACAATTTAGAAATTTTAGGATTTTTTTGGTAGATTATTTTTTGGAAATTTTTTAAAAAATTTTCAGATTCAGGCCAAATTTTTCAAGGATGATTGAATTTTTCAACGAGTTTTTCAGTGCCGATTGAACTTTTTAGCAAGCTTTTCAAAATCTAACACAAATTTCAGCACCGATTGAATTTTTTGACGAACTTTTGATGACCCAACCCAAATTCCAACGAAATTTTCCAAAATCTGATGAAAGATTCAATTGGAGTGCATCAGGGTAGAAAGAGAGGGAAAGAAAAAAAGAGAGAAGAGAGAGAGGAAAAAAGAATTCTGTTGAAAAGGTTGAGAATTAGCCTTATATACCCATTGAAAATGATGTCGTTTTGCGTCTAAGTAAATCCCAGGATCCGAGCATTTTCTAACCGGTGACCTGACTCGAGCACCAATCCGTTTGACCGACCCGTATTCTAGCCAGCCTCTCAGTCGAGCTAAGCCAAGCTACATCTTTGAGCCATGAGTTCGAGCCGTTGTTTGTGCCTGTAGTCGAGTCGATTTAGCCGCGAAGCTGAACCACGTCAAGGTTTTTTTTTTCATTTATTATTATTATTATTATTATTATTACTATTACTATTATTATTATTTCTGCTTATTTATTTATTGATTAAATTGAGATTATTTATTTATTCAAGTGAACATTCTTTAATTTTTCAATGATTTTCTTTAAAGTAAAATTTTCAAAAAAATATATTTTTAAGAAAAAGTTGAAAGTATCAATTTTTCTTGAAAATAAAAAAAAATTTTAAAAATATTTTTAAGAAAAAGTTAAAAATATCAATTTTTTCTTGAAAATAAAATTAAAAAAAATATTTTTAAAGAAAAGTTGAAAGTATCAATTTTTTTAAAAATAAAATTTTAAAAAATATTTTAAAGGAAAAGTTAAAAGTATCAATTTTTTTGAAAATAAAAAATTAAAAAATATATTTTTAAAGAAAAGTTGAAAGTATCAATTTTTTTGTATAAAAGTATGAGTTTTTAAAAAATAAAAAATAAAAAAGAAATCTATAACAAAAATCGAATCATCATTCTTTTTTTTTTGTCATTTTTTTTGTTAAATAATCCGAAGATGGAGCCTCTGCAAGTGAAATAGTAGTTTTCTTGTATACTCTTGAGGTGGGAAATTTTTTTAATTTTTTGTCAAAAATATTAGAGTAAATTAAGAATAATTTTCAATATTAATTACTTGGTAAAGTTTTTAAGGCTAATGAATAACACGAAATTGAACTGATACCATCTTTTGATGGGCGATGTGAGGGTGCTATAACCTTCCTCACACGTAATCGTACTCTTGGACCTAGTTCTGGTTTTCGTAAACATTGAATCTACTTTTTAAAGATCCTAAGCTAAACATAAACTTTCTCTTTAAAAAGAAACAGATTCGGTTAGGTAGCCAATTGCACCTAAACAAAAAGATTGGTGGCTGTAGACACCCCAATTTGTCTGGGGGTCTACATTTGATTTTTGTTAAAAAATAAAAAAATTAATTAAAAAATGAAAAGGCTGAAAAAAAAAGAGAAAAGTGGTTGAATTTGGGAAGGACTAAGTTGAAGAGTTTAAATTGAATTAGGGTTTGGAGTTAAAAGTCAGAAAGGATGAAAATCTCATCTGGCTTAAGACTTTCAGATTGAAGCCCTATAAATAAGGCTAGAGAACACACGGGGAAAGACACGAAAAATACAAAAATCAGAAACATAGAGCAAAAAATCAAAGACAGCAAGTAGAAACAAATATGGACGTGTTTAGGAGAGCCAGAAGTAATCATAGAATTTTTAGGATTTTTTTCATAATTTTTGGCATTTTTTTCTGGAAATTTTTTGGAAATTCCATATTTCGATGAGTTTTTCGGTGAGATTCATATTTTTTGATGACTTTTTTCCAATTTTTTATGAATATTCAACTGGATTCTGGACGAGTAGAGAGAAAAGGAAAAGAAAAAAGAATAGGAGAAAGAGAGGAAAGGAAGCAATCTGTGAAAAAATAAAAATTGGAGCCTTTTATACCGTCTAAAAACAATGCATTTTGGGTGTTTTATTTAGTCAAGATCTGCACATTTTCATCTGGAAACCCAACCCAACCGGGACCCGATCCAACGACCCACGTCCCAACCAGACCCTATAACCAAGCCGCTTTCCTAAGCCACGTTTCTAAGCCAATGTTTGTGTCTCAAGTTGAACCGTTTCAGATGCTGAGCCCAATCGTACCAAAAGTTTTTTTTTTCATTTATTGATTATTATTTTTTTCCTTTATTTATTTATTGACTAAATTAAAATACGTTATTTATTTAATTAAACATCATTTAATTTTCAATGATCTCTTAAAAATAAAAATGTGAAAAAATATTTTTGAAGGAAACTTGAATGTATCAATTTCCTTTGAACATAAAAATTAAAAAAATATTTTTGAAGAAAAGTTGAAAGTATCAATTTCTTTTGAAAATAAAAATTTTCAAAAAATATTTTTAAGGAAAAGTTGAAAGCATTAATTTTCTTTAAAAATAAAAATAAAAAGATTTCAAGAAAACACTTTTAAGGAAAAGTTGAAATTATCGATTTTTCTTGAAAATAAAATATTTTTAAAAAAATATTTTTAAAAAAAAGTTGAAAGTATCAATTTTTCTTAAAAATAAAAAATTTGAAAAAAATATTTTTAAGGAAAAGTTGAAAGTATCGATTTTTCTTATATAAAAGTATGAGTTTTTAAAAATAAAAAAAAAGATCTATATCAAAAGTTGAATAATCTTTTTTTTTTTTTGTTAAATAATCTAATGATGGAGCCTCTGCAAGTGAAATGGTAGTTTTCTTGTATATTCTTAAGGTGATAAATTTTTTTTAATTTTCTGCCAAAAGTATTATAATCAATTAAGGATAATTTTCAATAATTAAATACTCGATAAAATTTTTAAAGCTTAATGGATAATACAAAATTGAGTTGGTACCATCTTTCAATAGACGTTGTGAAGGTGCTATAACATTTCTCACTCATAACCGAAATCTTGAACCATATTCTAGTTAATAGACCCGAACCTATGCTTTTAGGGACCTTTAGTCAAGCTTAGGTGTTCTTTGAAAGGATAGATTCCTTAGGTAACCAATCATACCTAAACAAAAAAAGATTTGTGACGACTCCTCAAGTCAATGTCTAATGATAAGTCCACGGATTTAGACGTTATGACAATGGTGATTCCTTAAATTAATGTCTAGCGATAGATCTTCGGATCTAGACGTTATGACAATTAAGTCTAAAAATAATAAGATATTTCTGCCACTTTCACAACAACAATATATATAAGTATTTTTTAAATAAAGATGTCAATATTATCTATATTTAATAGAAAACTCAATTTTTTTTTCAAATGAAGATAAGAATAGATATTACATTATTAAGATGAGAATGAGAATGGGTATGATTTTAAATTTTTATTAGATATGAAAATGGAGACAGATAATGTAGCACCTATCCTGTACATATACCTTACATATATATATATATTTACTAAATATATTTTTTTATTAAATAATATAAATTATTTTTTTAGATTAATTAAAAATAATATATTTTTATTTAAAGATATACATTAATATATATATATATTTATAAAAAATTTACATAAATATACAAGATAAAAGTAAAAAAGCTAAAAAATAAATTTAGGTTTTTAATTTTTTAAAGTTATGGATATGAAAATTACCTATATCCATTAAATACTTGCGAGGATAGGATGGTGATAGATTTAAAACACCCATGGTATATGGGCACAGGGATGTGTATAATAAAAAATCTAGAGATAAAAATAAGGAATGTTCTACTTGTTCCATACCCTACCCATTAATATCCCTACTTTCAAGTAGACCTAATAATCTAAAATATGATATAAAAAAGATACAAAAAAAAAAACCAAAGATGATACGATTTACATTTTTAAGAAAAACCATAAATGGGTTTAACAAAACAAAAAAATATATTTCATGTTTTTATATAGATAAGAATTATGACATATAATTTTCATATAAAATATAATATAAATGTACAATTGTTAATATTTTACACAATGCCAACTACACAAATTGGCAGATCTACTTTCAAAGATGGAAATGTTGGAGTGTCATTTTCAACACTTAGTAATATGTTTTTCATATTCTTTAAGCTTTTATTTTTTTTATATGAAAAAATAAAAAAAATAAAATATTCTTCTACCTAGCTTGCTCTACATTATTGTATTTGTATCCAAGCTAAGCTTAGATTTTACTTTGGATAAAATAGCTATCGAAGTGTGAGTTTCATTAGAAGGGGCAAATGACTTTATATCCATGCTCCAAAAAAGTTGATTTTTTTTTTTTTTCTGTTCTACAAGGAAAGGGAAGGAGAGGTACCCTATTAGCCATTCAAGAAAACGGCAGTTGCTTTTTGCACAAGAGAACAAAACTGGTTATAACATATGCATGGAATATGCATTAATTTTAGCATTGAAAAAGTTGGGTATATATATTTGCCTAATTGTAAAGCTTAATCATACTTTAGTAGACGTAAGAGATCCTCTGTGGAATATTTCAACGAAAAGCAAAGAATGGCCTAATTAATTCATCATAAGTTTGTCTCCTTCTTATGATCGTGAATTATTAGTTATATATATATATATATATTAATAATTGCAAATGGAAAAAAATTATGTACAACTCTTTCAAGTTGATTTTTTTTATTGAGGATGTCTATTTTTTTTTACATGAGACTAAATAACAAAAAGTCAATTACTTTGATTCTATAAATCTCATTTCATATATCTCAAAATTCGAATTCGAGAGTTCCAAAATAAAATTTTAAACTCTAATTATTGTGGTGTAGTTGAAACTCAAAATTTTTAGTACGTAGGTTATTTCTTGAATGTCACTAATCAAATTCATTTGGTATTGCATGACATTTAATATAGAACATTTTAATTTAAAATATTAAGATTATTTTTAGTACATAGGATAATAAATAAAATAGAATGATAATAATTTTATATCATATTTGATTTGTAAGGATGATTAATCATCCTATTTGCATAGGATAATTCAATTTTCTCAAAATAAAAAGAATTATTTTTAATTTATGAGATTAAACTTACATATCTTATTATACCTTTAAAAATTATATCAATAATTTAGATTGTATAAATTTTAAGTAAAGATAATTTTAGCCAATAAATGAAATTATTCTATCATAATCCTTAATTGTATACATCAAACACAAGATAAAATTATATTATCTAATTTAATCTTATTTATAATATTACTTTATCCTATATATTTTAGCATAATAATTCGCAACCAAACACACCTTAAGATTATACATTTTATACTAAAAAATCTGATTTGAATCTCTCAAATAAAAACAAAATAAGATCATTTACCAACTTATAAATTAATGGTAATTCATTCATATGAAAAAGCGAAGGCATGGAAATTTATAAAATTAATTGTAAGTTATTGAATTGTTGACTAAGAAGCTTAATAGAATTGTTTGATCAATTTTATTGGTACTAATCCTCATGCTTCCTTTCAGCTTTGGGTTTCTCATTAGTTTAATTAACTATCACTTATACCCGCACCATGTATTAGTTAGAAACTTTAGGTCGGCACAATTTTAATAATACTATTAAAAGTCTTTTGGCAACTCTCACCACACTGTATCTTTATGATGCAGCTAAATGTAGTGAGAGTAACTCCCATTGCTAAAGGAACTTTAAAATTATTTCTCCTCTTGCTACTTCAAAATACTATTACCCCTTTAAATATAATACTACTAGTATTTCAAGTTTGACAATAATTTAGGTTTAATTTTGTTGTTGTCTTTACTAATATTTTGAAAAAAAAAAAAAAAGATAAAAGCAAAATTACACTTCAAAAAAAAAAAGAAAAAATGACTTCAAATGAGATAACAATTTTAATATGATTGCTTTGTATAAAATAATACATTTTATTCTAAAAAACTATAATTATCAATCTTAATTATTCAAAATATTTAAGCATTAGAATTCACTTTTATATCTCGATGGTAACTTGCAAATTTTATCTCTAAATAAAAAAATAAAAAGTATTACTATTAGTTGCATGGTGAGTTTATATTTAATGTATTATTAGTATATAGATTTTATATATTATCAAGTTATGTTTGATGCAAAGGATAATAAATAGAATATGATGATAATTATACTATATTATGTTTAATTTGTATTTAAAGAAAGGGATATGATTACAAAGAGAATTAATCATCATTTTGATATAAGATGATTCAATCCTCCCAAAGTAGAGAAAATTATTTTTAATCCATAGCATTAAACTTATGTGTTCTATTATACCCTTTAAAACTATATCAATAATTTAAATTTTATAAATTTTGAGAAAAAATAATTTTGAATAATAAATAAAATATCCTATCTTAATCCTTGCACACATTAAACATGAGATAAGGTGATATTATTTAATTTAATTCTATTCATAATATCATCTTATCTTATCATATTATAATCTTATGTACGAAACATATTTTTAATTAATTAGATAATGCTTTCTCATTAATAATCAAATATAAATTTTTATAAGTTCTTAAAATAAATACACAAAAACTTAATTTAAAAAAATTTTCTCATTAATGAAATAATATTATTTAATTCACTGATAATGCATAAAATATACACATTTACAATAGATCAAACATAAACTCATTGCATAATTCAAGTATAATTATAATAGAATTTCAAATAGAAAAGCGATCAAAACTTTTAAGGTAAGATAAAACCCAGACAATTTCAAAAATATTGTGAATACAATGTTTTACTTACTACTTTATCCTTACTATCCTAATTAATTTTATTTTAGTATAGACTTTGGTCATAAGTGTGAGGAATATTTTCTACAAAGTGCTTTTTTATTAATTTTAAAGACAAAATTAGAGACTGAAGATAAAACAAATAATGTATTAAAAGGGAATATAAAATGCAAATAAGATATTTATAAATAGTGAAAGTTAAATCTAGCAATTCGTGTTATCGTATTATATTTTGTATTAAACACAATTTCAAATAGGACACGAATAATTTTGGCATGAACATGACACAAATACACGAATGACATAAATAACTTAAATATGAATACGACACATTTATTATATGTATTACACACGACACCACACGATTAATACATTTAAAATTAATTAATACCCAAATAACACGATATGACACGACACGATTACACATGATTATATACAGATAACACAATTAAACATGGTTAATCCATTTATTTAAACAAAAATATCATTTAAAGTAGTATTTAAATAAAAATTATTTAAAAATTAAATATTTAAAATCTAGTTAAATACTAAAATGATATAATAAATATGATTATTAATTTATTTTTTAAATAAATTAAAATAAATTTTAAAAATTTTTTATGATATGAATAGTACCGTGCCTTAAGCATATCATTATTATTTGACACAAATACGATACGAATAATGTTATATCTTAACTGTATTGACACAATTAAGATAGAAACATGATTACAATAAACGCATACAAAATTTGTTTTACATCATTTTCGTGTCGTATCATCATGTTATGTTTAAAATTATCAGATATAGTGAAAGTTATGAATTAACAATGTGGAATTTGTACATTATATCTATTGACAAGTTTTTGATACTTAATCACTAAATTCTTTGACTATATTGTGTCAATAATAGTTATTAATTATGTTTCCTAATAAGATTAATGAAAAGGTTAAATACATATTTGGTTCATGAACTTTATAATTTTGGTCATATTAATATCTAAATAATTTTTTTGTCACATTAGTACCTGAACTTTTAAATCATTATCATATTGATACCTCTAACTAATGACATTAGTCAACTTTGTTGACAAAACATAAATATCTAACAAAAGAATGACACATATAAAAAAGTTCAATCAATATCACATCATTATTGTCATGTCATGTTCACGTTATCTTTAAAAAGAAATTTCAAAAAAATTCTAAAAAAAATTAAATTTTTTAAAATTTAAAAAAATCTTAAAAAATTGAATACAATTTTAATAAATTCTACAAAATTCTAAAAAATTTCAAAAATTCTAAAATAATTTTAAAAATTTTTTTGAAAATTCAAAAAGTTTTAAAAATTCAAATATAAATTTAAAAAATTCAAAAACATTTTTAAAAATTACAAAAATTCTAAAGTACTTTCAAAAAATTTTTAGAAAATTCAAAAAAAATTAAAACTTTTTTAAAAGAATTTCAAAAAAATATAAAATTTAAAAAATTTTTAACATATAAAAAAATTTATAAAATTTTGAAAAAATGTAAAAAATTCTAAAAACATTTAAAAAATTTTTAAAAATTAAAATATTCTAAAAATTCTAGAAAATGTTAAAAAATTCAAAAAGAATTAAAGAAACTTTAAAATTTTCAAAAAAAAATTCCAAATTTAAAAAAATCCAAAAATTTAAAAGAGCTTTTTTTATTTTTAAGATTTTTTTTAATTTTAAAGAATGTTTCAAAATTCTGAAATTATTTAATTTTTTAGAAATTTTGAAAAGTTTTTAGATTTTTCTTATTTTCAGTTTTTTTTAAGTTTTTGTATTTTTTTAAACTTTAAGAAATTTAATTTTTATAAATTTAATATTTTTAGAAATTATTTTATTTTTTAAAAAATTTTCAAATTTTTTAAAATATTCAAATTATAATAATTTGTATAATTTCTAAAAATATTTCACATTTTTTATTTTTTTATAAATTTTAAAATTTTATAATTTTTTTATAATTTTTCAAAAAACTTTAGAATTTTTTACAATTTTTTAAATTTTTGAGAAAATTTTAAAAAATTTTGCATACTAAATTATTTTTTAAAAAAATTCTTTTTGGTTTACTTTAAATTTTTTAAATTAATTTTTTATAAATTAAAAAATTTTAATATTTTTGAGAATTTTTTAAAATTTTAAAGTTTTGAAATTTTTTTTTTAAATTTGTTTGAATTTTCTTTTAAATATGAATTGGGCATGGCGTGGCATAATGTAAAATTGATGATATTGTACTAACTGAATTTTTTATATACGTGTTAGCATTTTATTGAATATTCATATTACGACAGCAAAAGGTACCTATATAATAACAACTTAAAAATTTAGACACGGATGTGATAAAAAAATTCTTTCGATACTAATATGACAAAAATTATAAAATTTAAGGACTAATTATGTATTTAACCCTTGTTGAAATGGTCATTAAAAAAAAAAAACCAATAATTGTCTAGAAACAATATGTAATTAAATTGATTTGTTAATTGATATATCAATTTAATCACGATATAATACAAAGAATTGTTAAGTAAAGATAATCAATGTGTCAATGGCACGATATCAAACGATTATGATTTCCATGTAAATATACATATAACTTTGGAGGACATTTCTTGTCGATAGTATAATGGATTTCGAAATTAATAATTAAATTAATTAATTTTAGGACTTAATTATTGGAAGCCAAAATTACATATGCCCTAAGATTCTCAAGCTTACCTGTTGAATTCGGTTACACCTGGTTAAGTCCTAATAAATTGAAAAATAGAATAGCCTAAGTTGTAAGATCATATGCCTAAAAATTGCTTTTAGAGCTAGTGAGAAATTGTTATGAATATATGCTATGCAAAGCATATTTCTTTTATTAATTTTGGAAATAGAATTATGAGAATAAAAGATAAGACATATTGTTTTGAAAACAAATATATAAAGCAAATAAAATATTTTGATTTTGAAATTAATTTTGTTTTATACTTGGATTCTTTGGATACATTCATCTAGATATTTATACTCTTTTTATACATTGGATCCTAGACTCCTTTTTAGAGTTTATATTAAAAAAACTTTTATTTTGGAGTTTGATTTTTGTATTAAATTAGATTTACTTGAGTTTGTTTTATGTATTAAAAAGAAAAAACTAAGAGGATAAAAACATATGCAAATTAGAAGATTTTAAAAGAATTTTCAAAAATCAAACGCACAAAAAAAAGATAAATAATTCTTTTTGAACTCTAATTTCGCAAATTAAAATTATTCTCTTTTAACATTGCTTGATATATTATTTTTCTTCGATATTTGATTTTTATTATTCATGAACAAATTTAAAAGTCGAAACACATCATTTATACAAATTAAGATTGAGAATTGTAAGAAAGAATTTTTTTTTTATAAGAATATTATGCAGCTAAACTCGACACAAACTTTAAAAAGAAATAATCTCATTGATTCTTTTATTGTTATGCAAGCCGTATTATTTTATTTGATGTTTATGTAATTGTATATATTAATTTATTTAAATTAAATTTCAAACTAAATACTATCCCAATTTTATACAATTTCCAACTAACTAAATATCCCAACAATAAGGACATTGTTTATTAAAATGTTTAAACTAATACTGTGATCATGTAAAACTTTTTAGATGTGGAGATTGTTTAAAGTTGCATAAAAAAAAAAAGATTGGTCAGAAAAACTATTAAAAATTGGAAAAATTGGAAAAGAAAGAAGAAGTTTGTAATCAAATTTGACTCGGAAGAATGAAAATTTGAAAATGAAAGTTTGTAATGGTTGAAAAGGTCATTCTTCACACATGTAGATTAGTTATATTATATGGAAAAAAAATTTTAAATATTAAAAAAGTTTATAAATTATTTTATTTTTTAAAATAAATTTATTATATATTTATTATATTTAAATAAACTTTTGTATTTTAATTTGTATCCAAATAAATTTTTAATTTAAATGAAAGAATGATTTATGTTAAGTGTTTATTTATTTAGGAAAAACTAAAAGTTTAAGGGTTTTTTTATATAAATTAAATATTAACTATTTATTTAAATATATAAATATAATAAAAATATAAAGAGTTATTTAAATAAAATTATAAAGTTTAAAATTGTTTTCTTTAAAATAAAAAATAAATAAATAAAAAACTTTCTTTGCAAAGGCGGATCAAATCGGTGGCCAAGGCCGTTAGGACTTAGACTTTTGTGTATTAATTAATATTAGCATAAACAATTATATCCACTTTTGTCTTAATTTGCGGCCATTGATAAAAACTTTGACTCACCAACCCATGCTATTTTTCTTAGCAAATTTTAATTTTTTTAGTCATAAGGTATTTTTAAGTTTCGTTCAATATTTTTTAGATTAATTCAAATAAAATTATTTATATTAAATTTATTAAATTAATAAAAAATTATTTTTTCGAAATTTTTTAACGAATACAAACTCAAAATAACTAAGAGAAGAAATTTTTTTTATTACTTTATCCGACATCAATTGATAAAAAAGTTTTAATTCAATTTTTTTAAATAATATATAAATTATAAATTTTTAAAATTTAATTAGAATTTAAATCAAACTTTCATAATCAAATTTTATTTGTTCGTTTTGATTTATCAATTTTAAAATTTTTTTATTTTTAATATATTATTTTAAGATATTTAAATAAATTTAGATATAAAATAATTATTTTTATAAAAATATAAATATATATAAATTAATAAAAATATATAATTCAATTATTTTTTTAACTTTTTATTTAAAAATCAATTCAGATACATTTTATATTTAAATTAAATAAAAAATATGAATTAAGATCAAATCAAACATTAAAATCTCAAATCAATTTTTTATTTTTTTGACTTTTTTTTTTTTACCCCTAACCTAGAAAGAAGGGAAAGAAGACTTCCATTATAGCATAATTTTATATACTCACTCGATTTTAGACGAAGGATATTTGACGAATAATGAAATTTGAAGGTCAAAGGTGCATAAATAAACGTGTGTCATCCGTGTCGTGGACACGAATAATTCAAGTTGATGTCATAGGTCCCCTGCTTATTTTCCAACTAACACTATCTTATAAACAACCCTCAATCATAAACTGAAAAAAAAAAAAATAGAAATGGGAAGAATTCATCTTGATGTTCCTAACAAAGCTAACAACAATATTTTCTATGATTCTTGTCCTGGTTCTACAAAAATATTAGTATTTCAAGAAATCATTTATGGAACATATACATTACTACTTTGAAACAAACACAACCTTTTGGTGATAAATCAATTTCTTTTTCTATCTTTTTTATGTTTTGAAGAAAAAAAATTATAGTTGTAGCATGATTTTCTACCAAGAAAAATTAAATTATAACAATTAAGTATTTAAAAATGTATTTAAGAGCACTCATTAAGAGTTATTAGCCAAAAAAAAAAAAAAACCCTAGTCATACTGTTGCATTTTACTTATCAATATTTGATTTGTTTTATCAAAATTAAGTTCCAAAAAATCAATAAAAGACAAACATAAAAAGGCAATAATATTTATTTCAAGTAATATTTATTGTCTTGTCATGTACATTGTAACAGATTTTTTTTTTATTTTTAAATAATAATGATACATTGAATATTGAGTTACATATTCTACAAATGTGTAAATTTTGAATTAACCAAAATTTACATTAAAATCTTATATTCATATACAATTATTATCATAGTTATTAGAATCAGATCAAATTATTAATCTAACTGGTTGAATCAGTGAATAGGCACTAAAATCAGTTCAATTTTATAATTAGATCAATTATATAATTAAACCATTTTAAACCGTTATGAATCAGTAATTTACAAGATAAATCAATAAACTAGACAATTATTTTTTGAACCGGACTTATTTAATACCAATTAATAGTTTAGGTAAAATATGAAAAAACCCTTCAACTATTCAAAATAATCAAGTTAAATCCTTTGTATCTTAATATTAATGATATGTATTATATTTTGAGATATGTATATAATTACATTAAAAAAAACTTATACATATGTAAAAATAAGTATTTTTTTTTTTAAAAATGACCTAACAGAAAAGTTTATTAATTGATACTATAATTAAAAATAATTATAAAATTAATAAAATATTAAATTAATAAAAAATGAAATGTTAATAAAAAAAGATTAATTATTTGACCATGATCAAAAGTAATTAATAAAAATATATATGTAAAATTAATAAAAAAATCTACATTCATATAAAAAATATAAAAATGATTTTAATTTCATTTTACTAATTTTCATATAACATAAGTGTTTCTTTTTTATTAATTTTATATATAGATATTTCTTTTTTATTACATAGAGATTAATTGTTATATATTAATAAATAATATTTATATTTTAATAAATATAAATACTAATAATTTATAATTATTTATTAGTTATTGTTTATTATATTTATTAAATATAAATATTATTTCTAACTATTAAAATATAGAAGGTGATTATAATAAAATGTTAAGTAATTTCATTTCTAACTAATAATTAACTGTTCTATAAATTTTATATTTTATATTTTAAAATTTATAATTTTATGATTGAATTATTAAATTATAACTTGAATTAAAAGTTTAAATTTTTAATTTTAAAAATATTTATATTTTTATAATATTTTTTATTAAATTGATAATCGACTCGATTGATCCATGTTTGAACCATTAATTTAGTGTTCTAGAACTTTAAATAATTTAATATTTGATTTGATAACTGTGATTATTACTTTTAATATTAATGTAAAATTAAAACCTTGGAGATAAAACAATTCAATTGTCATTCTCTTTTCGAAATTTTTTTTACATTAAAATGCATTTAATGATAGTAATTTAATGAAATTAAATTTTTATTTTTAAATTAGATAAATCATATTAATATATTTAATTAATGATAACTAAAAATGTTATTTTTTTATATAAATTAAGCAATTATTATTGAAATAAAGATATGAATCAGTATTTCGTTTAATGACCAGTCAACTTTGCGATACCTTTGACCCTAAACTAAAAACAAAAAGAAAAGCGAGTCCATCAATGCCAAAACAAGACATCCCTACCGACCGACCCTGCCTGATCTTTACGAGAAAAAGTGCATAGCCTTGAAAGCTTTTTCAGTTTCTCAGCTTCCGACTCCCTCAACTTCACAGCTCACATACTCGGCCTCCCTCCCTGCCTTCGCTAAAAGAATCTCTCAGAAATTGAACAACTTTTAGCTTTCTTCTTTTAAATATGGGAGGAAATGGAAAGCACAGATGGAAAATTTCATTTTCCAGTCGTTCCAATTCTTCATCACCAAAGCATCCAAATATCCAACCTCCACCCGAATTCCTCTGCCCAATTTCTGGGTCTTTAATGTTCGACCCCGTTGTAATCCCCTCCGGTCAATCCTTCGATCGAATTTCCATCCAAGTCTGCCGTGACCTCGGCTTCACCCCAACTCTTCCCGACGGCTCTACCCCCGACTTCTCCGCCGTTATTCCAAACCTTGCCGTCAAATCCACCATCCTTACCTGGTGGCGCGACCACCAAAACCTAGACCCTGCCCCACCTGATTACACCTCTGTCGAGAAAATCGTCCGTACCAAGATTCAAGAGCAAGGTCCTTCCACACTTTCTTCGGGTCCCGATTTTCGGGTCTCCGAAAGGGAACTCCTGAAAGCTGTTGCTCAAAACCCACCCGTTTTATTCTCACACGCGGCCACCGAAATAGGTCCACGTGTCAACAATACTTTCTGCTCCACCCCGTCGTCTTCCGATGAATCCGTTATCGTAACCGCCGGTAGTCCCCACACGCCGTTACCACTCGCCACCCGCCCCGCGTGTTTCTCAACTCCCGGCTCTTCATTTTCTTCCATTGAAATCATCGAATCTGAAACTCCAAACCCTAATTCCCATTCTTGTTCTTCGCCGGAGGAACAAGAGCTGTTCTTTAAACTTAAAAGTTCCGACGTGTTCGAGCAAGAAACAGGTTTGATTTCGTTAAGGAAAATCACGAGGACTAAAGAAGAAGCTAGGATTTCTCTTTGTTCTCCTTGGCTACTCTCTGCCCTCCGACCTTTGATCATTTCCAAATACAGCGTTGTTCAAACCAACGCCATAGCTTCGCTTGTTAATCTTTCATTGGAGAAATCGAACAAGGTCGTGATCGTACGGTCAGGATTTGTTCCTCTTTTGATTGGTGCATTGAAGGCGGGATCCACTGAGGCGCAGGAGCATGCTACCGGTGCGCTTTTCAGTTTAGCTTTAGAAGATGAAAATAAGATGGCGATTGGGGTTTTAGGGGCGTTGCAACCGTTGCTTCACGCGCTGAGATCGGACTCCGAGCTTACTCGGCATGATTCGGCACTCTCTCTTTACCATCTTTCTTTGATTCAGTCAAACCGAGTTAAATTAGTTAAACTTGGCGCCGTTTCGACTCTGTTATCGATGGTGAAGTCGGGGGATTCGGCGAGTCGGGTGCTCCTTGTACTGTGTAATTTAGCTGCGTGCACGGAGGGTAAGTCGGCGATGCTGGACGCCAATGCGGTAGCGATATTGGTGGGAATGTTGAGGAAAAGGGAGTTGGTATCCGAGGCGACTCGGGAGAACTGCGTTGCCGCGTTGTTTGCACTGAGTCACGGCAGCTTGAGGTTCAAGGGGCTGGCAAAAGAAGCGAGAGCCGTGGAGGTTTTACGGGAAGTGGAAGAGAGAGGGAGCGAAAGGGCCAAAGAAAAAGCGAAAAGGATTTTGCTGATGATGAGAGGAAGAGAGGAGGAGGAAGATGAGGAGATTGATCGGGAAGGAGGAGCTTTGGAATCGGGTGGACTCAGGCGGACTCGGTACCGAGTTAGAGACGCCTTTGGTGCAAATTCTACTAATTTCTAGTTCTTGACATTTCGTGGGTTGTATAAATGTAATTAATGATGATTTTATTTTTATTTTTTGAACATTGGAGGAAACTTAAATTACTCGTGTGAGAAAAAGGTTTTTCATTTTTGTTCATGATTTGGGATGTGATGTGTACATGTAAATTTCTGTCGGGGTTTTAGATTTTGGTAAAATCTATAGAAAAATCAATTTTATGTGGGGGGTTTCATTTTTTTTTTTTTTTTTTGTGCTTGCTGTGTTTTGTTTTTCCCCTTAAATCTCTACATTTTTTTGGTACCTAAAAATTTAGCATGCGGATAGATTTTCTCATTAGTATATAAAAGTTTAAGGTGAGAAGATTTTATTTCAAATAGTATGAAATATATATCTATTGAATATACAAATTATTTTAAAAAAACCAGACAATAAAGTCGATTTTAAATAAATATGCTATCTCTGCCAACTTAACCATTCTCCATCTGCAATTCTAAAGCTTTGATACTGAACAATGAATATTTGTTGCAAATAACTGAACTGGTTTATAAGTATTTGGCCTCTTTTAATGACAATCATCTGTAATAATTCTTACTTAAAAGCATTGAAAATCAAACATCATATCAGTTTCAGCAACGTGGTGTCGCCGATGTTTTAGGATAGTTTGACGTGATGCTTGGTTCATCGTCCTCCAATAAAAACCTAGGCTCCACTGCCAGTTGGTTAACACTGAAGTCTTGCTCTCTTTCGTCTCCAAAGTAGTCTTACAGCCTTGTAAATTGGGATGTGATTGATCACTAACATTCTGCTGGTCGTTAATGCAAGAATTAATATCACAAATAATTTTTAAATTATAATAAACATTTGATATAATATATAATTTTAAAAGATTTTAATATAATATTTAAATTATAAATATATTAATTAATATGATATTTATTTTTATTGTTAACTTTCAATAATAATGCATAATTGATAAATAATTTTTCGTTAAATATTATATTAATAAGTTTATAATTTAAATATTATATTACAAATTTTTTAAATTTAAATATTATATAAATATTTTATTATAATTTAAGAGAATTCCAGACATTACGCCTTGATACAATTACGGTAACATGGACGTTAGCTTCCTCCAACTGTCAAGACAAAGTCTTTAGTGTGAGATATCCTTGTTTGATTTGTTCTAGTCTTGCTCTGTTTTAAGATTTGTCATTTTGGAGAATAACTGATTAGACATCCATTTCAATGACAGCAATACTTTTTACTATTTCATCACATGCCCCGTTTGATTTAATTTTTTTTTAGATAAAAAGATAAAGGTTAATGTCATGCGTAATTTCTAAATTATAATAAAATTTTACATTTAAAATTTTTTACTATAATATTTAAAGTATAAATATATTAAATAATATAAAATTTGGATTATTATTTATTTGTTATGAATCACTATTTGAAAGCAACTATATTATAAACAGGGACATTAATCTTACTTGTATTCAATGGAGAACTTAATTTTTCACTCTAATACGGATGAAAATAGGTATCACATAATATATGAGGATTGAAATAGATATAATTTTAAATTTTTATTAATTACAAGGACATGAATAGGAATGGATAATATAGCATTCATCCCGTATTTATACCCTACATATATATTTATATGTTTATATATTTAATAAGTAGATTTTTTAGTAAATAATATAAATATTATTATTTTAAATGAATTAAATCAATATATTTTATATATTAATATATATTTATAAAAAATTACCTAAATATACAAGATAAAAATAAGAAAAAAAAGCTAAAAAATTTTTTTACTTTTTAGCTAAAAAAAAACTATGGATATTGGGATTATCCATATCCATTATAAATCCCCGAAAATGAGGATGAAGATAAATTGTTGGGTATGGATATGAGGATAATATAATATAAAACTTTAGATTTGGGAATGAATATTTTATTTTACTCATATTTTATCCATTGACATCTTTAATTATAAGTGAATATCACCTTAATTAATATATTTATAATTAAAATGTCACGTTAAAAATTTTTAAATTTAAATATCATATTAAAAATTTTAAAGTTTAAATAATATATCAAATATTTTACTGTAATTTAAAGGTTATTTACAATATTAACTCAAAAAGACAATAATAGTATACATTGGATCTAATAGGATTATGGGTTTATGGTTCAATTCTCTTCGGTTGTGGGCTAAGCCGAAGCAAAAAGGATTTAGTATAAGGAGGCAAAGTGGCAAAGATTTTCCAGTTTCCAGTGTAAAAGGTAGTTTCAAGGCTCAAGCTGAGGGGGAATAGAAGTTGGACAATCATCATTCATAGGTTAATTTTTCTTATTTGTAAACTCAACTTTCATAAATGCAGCCCTCTTAAGCAATAAAGACTACTTGGACAATCATCATTCATCAGGTTAATTTTTCTTATTTGTAAAATCATATGAATTTGAAGCTACCAATATTTCTTCTTCTTTTTTTTTTTTCTTTGGATAGGTTATTAGTATAAAATAATGGTGATTTGATCACCAATAATCTTAAATTATTATGTTTGGTGCAATATTATAAATCATTATATTTGGTATTACATAAAAAATAAATTATGAAATATAAAATTTCTAAAATAACCTTATAAAAAAAGTAAAAATTAAATATTTATTAAATCAATAATTTATAAAATAGTTAAATATTATTTTATAAATAAATCAATTTTGATTAAAATAATTTCTAAAAACTTATTAAAATTCATTATATGTTTTTAATTAATAAACATTTATTCAACTGTAACAAAAAATCCTTTTTTAAAATAAGTGATTAGAAATTTTGATTTTTGAAAATTTTTACTAGTAAGTTTCTTGAGATAATGTTACTAAATTTTTCATTAGGGTAACTTGGTCAAAAATAACATTGAAAATTTTTTTTCTACGATGATAAAATTTTCCATCATTTAAAATCATATCGTTCCTCAATGTAGTGATCTTATTATTTCAGTGATTTCAGATCACTACCACATAAGATTTCTAAATTGCTATAAAAAAAAGTGATACAATTATCAAGTATAGATTACTATAACTTTTAGACTGCTCACCCCATACCAAATGCTCTTAGATTAATTGTTCTTTTTTCCTTTTAAACTTTTCTCTTTTTTACCATTTTTCTTTTAATAAAAAATATAAATTTGATCATTCTTGTATGAGGTAATAATACGTGTAGTCCCTAAACTTTGGGCCAGATTCTATATTGGTCTCTAAACTTTAAAAAGTTCTAATCAAGTCCTTAATTGCCTAAATGCATGTCAATGTGGTCCCTTCGTCTGCTGGATTGTCTAAATTGATGGTAAATTTTACGTGAAATGACACATAATCTATATAAGTTGTATTACGTGAAATTTTTTATTATCCACTAAGCAAATAAAAAAGTAAAAAAAATGTCCACTAAAAAAATTAACCATCTAAAAAAAAGAAACTGATCAAATCTTGTCAATGTTTCGGGTGTTGAAAAGAAAGAAAAGAGCTGAGGGTTGAAAGAGATGAGCTACGAGTTGCCGTATGGAAGATATAGGCTTGTAAGAAACTATTATAATTTTTTGAGTGTTGAAGAGGAAAAGAAAGGAAGTTTGAAAGGGAAAAGCTAGGAGTTAAAAGTGAGGAACTGAGGGTTGAAAAAAGGAGTTGAGGTTTGAAATGGAGGAGTTATAGGTTGCCATATGGAAGATATAGGTTTGTTACCTATTTGTCGTTATGGTTAACAAGATCAAATTAGGACATCATGGACTGACACTAACCCAGGTAGTTGGTTTTTTTGTTGTAACAATTATGGGGTAAGAACACAACATTCTATTTTTTTTATTAATTGAATTTAGGGTTTTGACAACACAACAAATGTGCAATGAATTTTGAATATATAAACAAAACACAACTATTGATTTTGAATTTTGTAGATATTTAAGAACATAACAAATTAAAGTATATTTTTTTTTGAATATAGGTAGCAAGTAGCAATAATGAATAGCAAATTATTATTTTTATGATTTTTATTTCTTTTAATTAGTGTTTTTTTTATTCCTTTAATTTGGTGATGGTTTTTGTTTAAATTTGTAACAACTTGGTGCATGTAGGTTTTTTCAATGGTATAATCCTCTCATAGATGAACACAGTAAGGTAGTCATTCTTAGTTTATTAAGAAGGTTGTGAAGAATGGAATACTAAAATCTAGTCCCTTCAGATAATGCAAACAACAACAATTGCAAAAATAAAAACTAGAAGTGGATTATAATGTGTTTGTTTATAGTTATTTTGTTGTTGTTGTTGGACAGAAATTGAACAAAATTTAGTATATTGTTTAAGATAATTGGCTTGTAATATGTATGTTGTCAATTGGAAGCTGTTTATGTTTCTAAACTTGCATATTTTATGTAATATGAATATGTTTCATGGGTATTAATGCAAGTTTGTTCATAAAGTTGCATATTTGTAAACTTGCATATTTTATGTAATATGATTATGTTCACATCAGAATCAATGGAATGATTCTAAGGAATAGAACTACAAGCAGTTGACTACTGTTTGGTAGCAACAAGTTTGTAGAACACTTTCGTAATTAATGACTACTATTCACATACATAAGTAATAATAACTTTATTTTGTAGAAATGACTACAAGTTTGTATAACACTTATATACATAAGTAATAATTTCATATTTTCATTTCCAATCGCAACAAAATATAAGTTTGTACATGTAAACACCTTATTTTGTCTAGGGTTAATTTTCTAAGATAATTTTATTTATTTATTTATTTATTTATTCGCTTGGGTTTTGTTAAATTAAAAAAAAAAGTTTGATTTAGTTTGAAGTTTAGTGTTTTAGTTGAAAAAGGGAATGTATTGGGTTGAGAGGTGGATTGGATTAAAAAATCCAAAGTTGAATTTGATTAGGAGATTGAAACAAAAAAAACCTTCTCCTATTGTGATTTGGATTAAAGGACTATAAAAAAACCCATTGGAATTCATAGGGATTCAAAAACAATTAAGAAAGAATAAAAAAATATAAAAAAAAAGTAAGAAAAATTCTAGTAGTAATTTTTTTTAAAGTTTTGATTTTGTTAAGTTTTGAAAATCTCTTCTTAATCTTGGGTTGAAATTTTCTGTAGAATTCAAAGAGGGTTTAGATGACAATCAACGACAAAAGGTGGAATAGTAAGCAACAAGTTGTTGGATTTTGGAGAAAGAAATGGGGTTATTGGCAGGAAGCATAAAAATGGGAAAGAAGCTAGAGACTTCTAAGAGAGTGGAAAAGTCAAAAAGTTGGGGCCATTTGTTTGATTCAAAAGCTTTGGGTTTTAACCCAAAATTTGGTAATTGGTTTTTTTTTTCTTTTCAATTTTTCACTTGCTTGTATGTTTATTTATTTACTTATTCATATGTCACATGTTAGAATTTCTAGATTAGGAATATATTTATAGATTATTTGAAAGTAAGTAAAAAGTGAAAATTTTAATTTTTAAAATGAAAAATGATGAAAATTTAAGAAAATTATGAGTGTATAATTTCCTTAGAAATTTCTAGGTGAGAAAACTTTTTTAGATTCGGTTAAGGCATTGGAGAATTTAGAAATTAGTTTCAATGTCATAATTTTTATTTATTTCTAATTTGGAAAATCAAAATTGAAAATAAATTATGGTGATTTAATTGCATGATTATTTAAATTATGATTACATGATTATTGTATTTTATTGAATTGTGTATTTTTATTTTATTGGATTGGGTATTTTATTATGAATTTATATGCATCTCTTTTTCATAAAATATTTAATAATCTGATGAAAAAGTCTCTTCAAGGAAACAAATTTGTTACTTGAATACTCTTGAGGTGAGGAATATTTTTAGGGGTTTAACCAAAATGTTGGAGAAAACCTAAAAATTTATCCAATATTAAAATGAATTAGGAATAAGAGACCATTAAATTAAAGCCTTAAAATAATTTAAGATTAATTGGTACAAATTTGTGGGCATTGCAGAGGTACTATAACCTTCATTGCATGCAATCGAACTCCTGAACCCAATTCTGTTTAGAAGATCAAAACATATTCTTTTTAGGGACCTTTTAGTTTACACTTAGGACAACCTTAGAAATGATAGATTCACTTAGGTGGCCAATCACACCTAGTTAAAAAAAATTGGTGGTGACTTAATGTTTTGTGTCTAATGGGTTAGTTTTTGGACTATACATGTTATGACAGTTTCATGACTCCATTAGAGACTTAGAAAGTTGAGCTAGTTTTTAATCTTAGATTATTTCAAGCCTTATTTGGATGGTTTTAATGAACTTATTTTTGTTATATTTCTTCATGTTTAGTAATTTGTTTGTTCGTTGTGTTTAATTTATCTATTTGAACAACAAAGTTTGTTAAATTATTTCTTATGTTCTTTACCACACACTGCACATGTATTTCATACATAAACTCTTTACCCAAACTTTGTCTTTTTTTAGGAGGAAGCAAGTATCTACACTTTTGTAAGGTGATAATTTTCATGTGACCTAGTGAAAACTCTTATTTAAATTTAACCTTTTCCATTTGAAGCCTATCATGGGTGAGGATTGGGGTGCTTCACTAGTTTGTAATGGACAATGATGTAGGAAATAATTTGAGAACCGTTAGATTATCAAAATATCCTAACCCTGCATATAGAATAACCTAAGAAGCCAACCTTAGGTTAAACCCATATCCATCCAGTATTAGTATATAACCTAAGATTAAGACACAAGAAGGAACTTTTGTAGTTTCATTTGTATGAATTTTGTGATGAAGGTGAAAGAGTTTGGGTTTTTTTAGTCTTTCATGTGTTGTTATGTGGCAAATATTAACACATTCATACATTTATCCATTCATGCATCATTGAATTTTTATGTATCTAGCATCTAATGCATGCATTCATCCATTCATGCATCATAAAATAGTCACGTTAACCTAGGCAATCATTTATGCATTCATGCATCATTGAATTTTTATGTATCTAGCATCTAATGCATGCATTCATCCATTTGTGCATCATAAAATAGTCATGTTAACCTAGGTAGTCATTTATTCATTCATGCATCGTTGAATTTTTATGTATCTATGGGTTGTTGAGTTGTGGTTCCTTAACTATGGGTCAAATTCTATATTGATCCCTAAACTTTGAAAAGTTCTAACTGAATCCTTAATTGCCCAAACGTGTGTAAATTTGATCTCTTAATTTGGACTATATTGACATATGTTTGGGTAATTGAGGATTTAATTAGAACTTTTCAAAGTTTATAAACCAATATAGAATCTAACCATATAGTTTAAGAACCACGTGTGCTATTAATAATTTAATGTTTGATTATGTAATTTAATTGCTAGAGGTTGTGAATGATATTATATCAATATGTAAATAGGAATTAATGTTTGATTATATAAATATGAATTGTAAGTCTAATGAATCTGTAGCATTGTTGAGTGATATTGTATCAATATGTTTAGTTTTTTTTTTTAATGCTTGGTCTTGTATGAGAGTGTTGTTTATTATATAATTTTATTGTATGGGATTGTTGTTTATTATTGTTTATTCTATATGATGTGAAATTCACTATGCAAATTATAATTCTAGATTGAATGTTGATCTGTATCTATTGAAATGGTTCCTTGGAATTGTATTTAATATGTATGTAGGTCATAGTTGTTAATATGACATATGCCTTGACAACGGTGGTGATTTTATTGACAGGTCTTGAATTAAAATAACTGATTAACTAAATAATTTTATTTTTGTTGCCTTTCAAGCTTTTGTTTTATTATTATTGGTACTTTAAAGTTGTGATAGTTATCAATGATATTCTGTCTTTAATTCATTTGTGACAGTTATCAATCATTCACATTTCCTTTATTAATGATTCCTTTTATCCTGCTAGTTATTTTGTTTAATTTAATCTTTCTTTTAAATCTTGTCAACATATAACGTTAGTTGTTATTTGCTTTGTTATAATTTAGCCTTTGACTTGTCATATTTTGTCAATGGTTCATGCAAGGAAGGGCTTATTTAAAATGTATGTAAATTCAAAGTGGCTAACTAATGGTTTAGATGTAAAGTGTATGTTTAGGGTTTTGTCAATTTGTGTTGTTTATAAGGCAGGCAGAACATCTTAAAATAATGAAACCTTAAAACGTAAACCCTAAAATAATCACTAAATCTAAACTAGGCTCATACAAAATCGAATAGGATTAGTAAACAAATCAAACAATTCCCAAACATGAAAAACCCTAAAAAAATTTTCGAAGCAAACACAAATAACAAACAACCCAAGTCATAAATAATGCAAAATTATCCAAAATCATAAATAAGCAAGTAAAAAAAATAACCATAAACAATGCTACTATCGTCCTCTCTCAACCTCTAACTCATGATATTCCTTTTTTATAACCCCAAAACCACGCAATCGCTTTTTGGCTAGTCCTCTCATTGAGAAGTAATCTCCCTTGGTCGATCTTCTTTTACAAGACAAGCAAAATCTACTCACGTCACAAAGTTCACTCATTCCTAAAAACGTCTTTCTCTTTCACATTGTTTCACAAACTTTTTTCTCTTTCATAGTATTTTTTAGTCTTTTACTATTTTTTTTAGTCTTTTTTCAGTTTTTGTCTGGTCAACATTCGTTTTTTTTCTTTTGCCTTTTCTATTTTATGATTAGTTTAAGAGTCGATAAAAAATTCTATGTAATGTGTTAAAACATTTAAAAAATTTCACATAATACTACTAGTTCAGATTATGTGTCATGTCATATAAGATTACAGTCAATTTAGATGGTCTAGCAGACAAAATGCTATATTGATATACGTTTAAACAATTAAGAACTTGATTAGAATTTTATAAAATTTAAGGGTCAATATAGAATCTAGTCTAAATTTTAGGAATCACATGTGTATTAACTCTTATTGTATTCATATTTATTTATTTTATATTTAATTTTTTATCAAAAAATAAAAATTATTATATCACAATTGATATTAATGTACTAAATGTAAAATATATTTTTCTATTTTTTGTTAGAATTTTAAATTAAATTATTTTTATATTTTATATTTTCATATATAAAGTGTTTAAAATTACCATATGTACACTAACATTAATAATTGATTGCAACTTAGTGGGTATCCGAAGTTCAAAAATGAAATGAATTTATTATTAGTATCAATTCTCCCTCTAAACGGCTTGTCGTTGATTTGCATTCACAAAGTAGGCGGTGCCAATTGCCAAACCCCTTCAAAATCAAAATGCAGAAAACCCGCAAAAGGAGGCAGCTTCAGCTCGATAGCCACTCCAAAACACCCAAAACCACCACTGAAGAGCCATACCCATCTCACCATAGACCCACTCATGAAGAATGTAGAGCCGTGAGAGATGAGCTCTTGGCTCTCCATGGTTTCCCTCGAGAATTCCTCAAGTACCGCATTCAGAGACTCATAAAAAATGAGTCCCACATTAATGAAGCAAAATCAGAGCCCTTGAATAACAATGTTGATGGGGAAGAGAGTGTGTTGGATGGTCTGGTGAAAACTGTGCTCTCTCAGAATACTAATGAGCTTAATTCCCAAAAGGCTTTTGCTTCTCTAAAGTCTGCTTTTCCCACCTGGGAAGATGTAAGCTTTCTGGCTTTTCTTTCATTTTTTTTTCTCGTTTTAGCTTGATGGGTATTTATGAATTTGGAGCTTCATAGTTAGTTTTCATTGATTTGACTTCATTTTTGGCTTCATTGTTTATCAGTTAATAACAAGAATTTCCTTTCCCTTTTTTTCTTAAATGTTTCTTCTTATGTATTTGCTTGATGAAGAATTGGATATATTTGGAACTTTTTGCATGTTTTTAATTTCTATTATAGCATGTTATGGTATTGTGTTGTTTTAACTTAAGATGCTTCTTAAGTTATGCGGGATTAAGGAGTGCTTAGTCATGAAGGGTGAATTTGAATATATATATATATATATATATGTATATATATTTATATATATGTATATTGTTCAGTGTTTTAATTTGGAGTCACATTTTAATAAGATGATTTGCGTTATATGTTGTTAACTTTGATTTTTATTCAAGGTACTCACTGCGGAATCGAAAAGACTAGAAGATGTAATAAGATGTGGAGGCTTAGCCCCAAAAAAAGCCTCTTGTATTAAGAATGTATTGAGCTGTCTGCATGAGAGAAAAGGCAAGCTATGCTTGGAGTACTTACGAGATCTGTCAATTGATGAAATTAAGGCTGAGCTCTCCAATTTCAAAGGGGTTGGCCCTAAGACAGTAAGTTTCCACAGATGGGCTTCAATATATATGTTTAGTGATTTGAACCTAGTACTTTTGGCTGAAGGAAAGGAAATATACCACTGCTTACTTCTTTTAAGCATTGAAGGAAATAGGAGAATGCTTGCGCTTTGGATAGTCTTATTTTTCATTTGGATGTGTTATCTGCATGCCTAAGATTAAATTTATTGCTTTCTCGTTCATGGCAAGTTTGCTTTTGTTGCTTATCTTTTTATGTGGTCACATTGGTTGTCATGGCATAGTCTCCTGCAAGCATTAAATCATTCTATTTTTCCTTTTATGCAGCAAGCAAGCAAGCAGGAAAAATGTATTTTTCCTTCACCAATCACTGACTTTTGGGCTTGAGGGCAAATAACGCTACTCATTAATGTGTCTTTGTGATCATGCAAACTCCATGCTCCATAGTATAGAATGTTTGTGCCCACTAAGTTGCAATTTTTACTCTATTTATAATGCTTGGCCTGTGTCTTTTCATTTTTCCTGTTTTTTTCTAAAATAGCATCCTATAAGTTCTGTAATCTTACTTGTTTAGATCCATAAATTCATGTCATTATTCAGGGGAAAAGAAACAAAAACTGCACAGTCATTGATTATTTTTTACTCAACCAAGGAATTAGCAGTCCAGCAAAATACTAAATGATATGTGCTATGAGATATACTGTATGTGATAATACTCTATTTACTGACATGATAAACCTGAACATGTTATTTACCAAATATATAATAGTTTTTTGACCTTAATTGCAAAAGGCAAAATGCAAGAATTTGTAGAGTTATGCACCTTTGGATACTGATGGCTGTGTTATGGGTTTTGGAGCCCACTCCAGCCTTATATTTACACATTGCTGCATCTATCCTTTCTCAGGGTCAAAACTACTTCCATCTTTATCTTTAATAGTTCTCTGATGGATTTTGATTCACCATTTCATTTGTCCACTGGTTGGAACCTAACCCATGAACGATGATGGATTTCCTTACCCTTCATCTTTCTAACCCCCAAAAAAAGAGCCCAATGAAAACTAAGTTAGTGGTCCATGAAAATATATTTAGTGAATGAGCCCTCTAGTAAGACCTATCTCTTTGGTCTAAAATATTTTTCTATGTAGGCATGATAAAGGGAAGAGTTCATGCCTGCATGATTAGATATAGTCATGCTGTTAGTGTCAAGTTATCAAGTCTCTTTCAATATATGAATGCCTCACAATTTGTTGAATAGAATAGAGTTCAGCGTCTTTTTTATTGCTTACTATAAAAGGCAGAAAGTGCTATAAGTGGATTTTGTTCTCTACCCATGGAAACAATTCTTGGAAATATTCCAGCATAGAGAATTGAACTAAGTATCTATCTTATGTCTTTACTTGACAAGCTCCGGGATCCTGCATCCATGTTTGATGAATTCCATAAGTATTTTTGCTTACATAATTGCATGTGTGTGGAAGCACTGATGTATGAATCTATCTTCTATTTTTATGGACAGGTTCATTGACTTTGCCAATGTCCTAGATGAAATCTAATTGAGAAAAAGCAAGTGGAATATAATTCAAAATAAGTTTTTAATATCATTGTTGTTTTTTTCTTCCAGATCTTCATTTTAAACTGAGATTCACAAATCTTGTCTTCCATAATTTATTTTGGCATGGTATCTGAGTTGAATTTTCACAATCACCAGAATATGATATTATTCTTTTTTACCATCATAATTTCATTGTTGCTTGACTTAAATTTATATGCTCATTCACATGTTATTGATATGAATTAAAAGATAAGTAAATAAAAAGTTAAACTAATAAGAAATCCATGCTAGTGTGCATGTTATTCATAGAATTAGATTGAGAACTTGATCATGATGTGGAATTGCCACATGTATGTTACTTAAAAGAAATCTTTATGTTGTAGACCTTGTATCAAACTGACTAGGTTTAGGTAGTATGTTAAAGTTCATAATGCTAGTTTTGCTAGTTTCTGATTTAGATGTAATTTTTTCTCTGTTTAAATTCTTCTGGAGTGTGGTCCTGTTGTTGATGTTATGATTCAGCTTCTTTTTTTTTTTTTATTGTGGATTACTTAATATTCTCAGCATCCAGATCCCCAGTTTAATCATATAGAAACTCAATACTTTGTGGATGGCAGGTGGCTTGTCTTTTGATGTTCAATCTTCAGCAAGATGATTTCCCAGTGGACACACATGTGAGTAGAAGATTGCTCCAGTTGTTTTAACTTCGATTATGAAACTTATTTTTTAATCTCTCAAATATCTCTGCAGGTGTTTGAGATTGCTAGGGCCATTGGTTGGGTCCCAGCTATAGCGGACAGGAATAAGACATACCTTCATCTAAACCAAAGGATCCCAAATGAACTTAAGTTTGATCTGAACTGTCTTCTGTATACACATGGTAAACTTTGCCGCAAATGCACAATAAAAGGAAGTAGCCATAAAAAGTTGGCACTCGATGATGATTCCTGTCCCCTACGTTATTACTTCAAGAACTCTAACACGAACGAAATCAAGTAATCTTTTTACTTCAATCTCAGGTCCATAATTAACTTCACTTTGTTTTCCTTTTCTCTGCACGGCAAAAAAAGTATTGCTCTTAATTATTTGGTTTTGAGACTTTGGACCACAGGATTAGAAAGAAAAATTCATGAAAAAGTTGCACATATAGTGACATCAAAGAAGGTGAGTACCAATAAACATATGAAGGAGACACTATACGGGCACCCAGATAATGTAGTGCCTGCATAGTGCATAAGCAGTCTTCCTAAAGAAAAAAACAAATTTTGTAGTACATTGTGAAGGAAAAGAAGCGTGGGATGAGAAAACCATCCAATAGTTTATACTTGTCCCAGAAGGTTAAAAGTGTAGTATCCGATAATTGGATGCATAACTTTTTTTGCTGAAGTATGAGTCTCAAATGACTTCACATTGCTATAAAGTTTCCTTATTTGTATAGAATTTGGTGTTTGCACGATTTAAAAAGATATGACTAGATCTCTTGGTTATCCTTTCTTAGTAGATATGCATACATCATTATCCACTTATTCTTCTTTTTGTTTCTTAAGCAAACTGCTATTGTATTTTCAGTTGCTGGAAGAGTTGTTATAAAATGGAATGGGTGTAAATGAATAGAACGTTTGACAAATAGTTCGTAAATAAATTTGATTTTTGTTTATCTATGTTCATTTATTAAGCTTAACAAACAATTACGAACAACATTTTGGGGTTCATTAATTAAATGAACATATGAACATATCACAAACATAACAAAATTTATTTTGGTTCATTTACACCTCTAATAAGATAGTTTAATTAGAGCCAAAGTCACACTACTACAGGGATCACAATTTGCAGTTACTGTTTGTATAGAAGGATGTAGATATTTTTGGGGGTTTTGGAAGTTAGTGCTGTCCTAGCAAGCATTCTCATCTCTTTTTGACTTTTGGCATTACTTTAAATCTTTATCAAATGTTATCACTTTAATTATCATATATGAATTTTAATATGTTTAAGTTGTTATGTAATTGCATATTGAAGTATTATTGTTCGATAAGACTTTTGATATAAAATAAAGTGGTATCAAAATAGACTGCTTTGATATGCATATCTGCTGAGGAATATATTAAAACTTTTTATTGCTGAGTTTAAATATCGGGATTGTAAGTATTGAAATTTGAACCCCAAATTTATTGGACTTCACCTTTTAAGAGTGATAGCATGTATCAATTGATCTATTTTTGGGTTCATTTCTATGCTTTATTTTATGTCTTTTGCTGCTAATTTCTGGGGAAAAAATCCAAGCAGGTTGTAGCTTGCATCACTAAATCCCAATGAGCTTTCTATAAATAGGAGAAGCATACTAGGATGTCTTAGACTTTCTATATAATAGAATAAGAAGAATAAGATAAACGCATTGCTGCTTCCAGCCTTTTCTTGCTTGTAAAAGCCACATTTGATGGTTTCACTTCAAGTTTCATATGGGAAAGGAACGATTGAGGTTATTCGGGTTTGAACTGAGTTTTCATGAAAGGCATGAAAACTGTCTTGATGGATCCGAAGAAGTGAATGATTCAGGTAAGTCTTCCGAGAAAATTTTGTCTAAGATGGGGAAAACTGTTAAAGAGAAAAGTGTGACTAGGAAACTGGAGAATAAGAGAAAGTATGAATGTCAGTTTTGCCTCAAGAAGTTTACAAGCTCACAGGCACTTGGAGGTCACCAAAATGCCCATAAGTCTGAGAGGCAAAACAAGAGAAGAATGCAGCTCCAGCCAAAGAGCACAAACTCGAGTTTTGCGGATCCAACTCCCCAAGATTACAGTTTTGTGGGTCAACATTGCTCTCTTCCATCTTCTAATTCTTTTTCTTCTTGTGCACCTGAGTTTACACTGTTCAAGGAGTTTCTAAATAACTTCAAGTCGCTTGATCAGAATCAAAATTTATACTTCAACATGGCTGGATTCTATCATTCTTTTCCTTTGCCTTCTAATGACCATTTTGAGAAAGGTGCTTGCGGAAGGCACATTGTCATCAAGCCGTCTCCATCTTATATTTCAAAGGATTCTCAGAGTCTGTATAATCGGTTAGGACTTGCTCCACCAGCTATCCACAGCTCCTCCAGAAATTGTAATGATAAAGTTGAAAAAAGCCGTTCACCAGTTTACAAATTATCTGGTCTGGATTCTGAAGTATGATGGTAATATCATAAATTTGTCCATGATATCATAAATTTTTCTAGAAATTTCCCTCTATGCTTTCTTTCTTTTTTTTTTCCCTTTGCCATGTAACTTCCTATTAAAAAGGAAACAGCATTTTCTGAGTGGATTATTATTATTGTTTTCGATCGGAAGATCAATTGCCTGTAAATTCCTTTTCGAGAACAATACTTGACTATCTTGCTTGCTTATGTTTTGTGTGAGAGTTATTCTTCTATTAAAAAATCTGCTGTTTACAGTGCGCAAGACAGGGCACGCTTTGCTTACATCAGAGTCTCGTATATACAAGGTTGAGCTTGTAGTTTAGACCCTTAAAGTGACGTTATCGAGTCAAGTATTGAGTTTTCTTTAATCTTATATTCAAATTGAACTTTTACATTCAGATCGAATGTTTAACATGTTATAAGAATTCAAGTGTTCTGTGATTCATGTTTTATACCCTTTTCTTTGCTCGTTGTAGTTACACCTACACATGACGGAGGTTTGCGCTTATAACCGTTCTGAGTTTGTCATATGTAGATACGCCTACAAGGGATGGAAGTATGTTATGGAAGTATGTTAAAAGTGATATTAGTTTATATTCAAGTTAAACATTTTTACTTATAGCTAATTGATTTTAGGCCAATACTTGTATCATTTGCTAATGTGTTATGTGTACTGAACAGTATTAAGATAAGCTCGACCTTAAACCTTAGGATGCCCATAATTTTTCCCCTGAAGTATGTCAGAAAAGAGAAAAAGCGATATTGCGATTCTATTGCTTGCTACGAAAGGAGGTAGGCGTCTTTACATTACACTCAAAAGAAAAAAAAACAGAAAAAGTTGTCAAGAGCCGCAAATCTTGTTCGGAATGCCAGAAAAAGCAGGGGTTGCTGTTCGTACACCAGCCCCCCTGATTGCAATATTGCTTACTGTTACCATATGTTTGGGCCCCAAAAAGAAAGAGGAACAAAAAAGGCAGTGGAAAAACTCACTACTCTTTGTAAGTTCCATCACCATGAATTGTACTTTCCGAGCTGCTGGCTTAGGATGAATTTTGATAACCCAAAAGTGCACCAATCAGTGAGGGAAAGGATACTTCATATATAATTTTAATGTTGTTCACTGTTTTAGAATGAAATAGAGAAGAAAAGTTTTGATTCAAATTCTTATTTACTTGAAAAGCCCCTCTTAAGAGAATTCTGATGCAGAGCATCCTTTATCATTAAAATTATTACATGATCTTGCTGTAGTCAAGCAGAAATTAATCGTGGTCGTCATCATTTGCAACAACATTAAAGTACTCGTCCTCACATAAAATCGTTTCATAAAAAAGAAAATTATAATTATAATAATACAATACGATCTCTTCATCATTTTAAGCTCACATCCATGGCCATCACCAGAAAAATGAATTCAAAAATCTAAATCTGGATTGAGTTAAAAGCATCGCATTTCCGCCTCACTTCTCCTTTCCTCCCTGTCTTAACCAACCCCATAACGGCTAAGCTTCTCCATCGCTCGAGCGAAATCATTGAAAAATGCTGTCTGGTTTGTAGCATACAATTGTACAAAAGGCCTGGTTCTGGTGTTTTTCAATAACGCATTATCTGATTCCAATAGTCCCATCCCCCTCTGCAAGTTCTGGTAATACATGTTATCAAACTTTGATGGAGTCATGGCATCATTGAAAGCTGACATTGCAGGATTCTTCTCATAATTTTCACATACTTTCTTTAAAGCCGCAGCATACTTTGGATGATAACTAGGATCAGTTGGAGTATTTTTGTTGTAGTTCTAAAGCCTGTAAGCAAACTCTTTGCAATGAGAGAATCCAATGGTGTGGCCGCCAGAAAGGGCAACCATTTCTTGAACTGTGAATTTCTAGGATTCAAGCATCCTGATTATCTCATCCATGCTTGCTTTAGCCCTCGGAAGGTTGCCTTCGACGCTGGAGATACTAGATACAAGCCTGTCCTTGTGGCCAAGCTTAACGGTGTAGAAAGGTCCACCAGCGATGTTGATGACGTTACGAGTGGCAAGGGCGAGGATGTCAGCGCATGAGACAATGCCAGGGCAAGAGAGCTCGAGAGCTGTCTTTGCACGTACAATGACATCAAAAGCACCTCTGGAAGAGACAGGTTGATGTCTGCGTCACGTTTAGCCCTGTTAAATGCATTGGACGAGATGAGGACTGAAGCAGCACAGCCTCCTACAATGCAGTCATGGACGAAGAGACGTAGAGTAGCAGCAGAAGTGGTGGGGTTGCTGATATGCTTGTTGGTGACGGTTTCTAGTATGACATTCTCCAACCCAGGGCATGAGGATTTGTAATACTCAGGGGAGAGCTTGGATTCTGAGAAGGGGATGGAGATGAAGAGGGGAATTACGAGGAATAGAAAGGAAGGAAAAGCCATAATGAGGGAGCGAGGGACAGAAATTAAAGCCTTTCCTTCTGCTTCCCGCTTCCCGTCCCTGAAGGGGTTTTTCCCCTACGGGGAGGTAGAGAAAAAACAAAAGAAAAGAAAAAGATGAAATTCTAAAGGGAAAGGCAAAATGAGAGATGGAAAAATGTGGTGAATTCCATAGATGGGAGGTGTTTTAGGAGAAGCAATTTTCAATACAGGGCTTTATTTGTCAAGAATTTTGTTTGTTTTTTTTTGTTACATCATAATGATAAAATCTTTGATTCAAAATCAAATTTTTGATTTTTTTTAAACGGTTTTAATCACTAAATTAAAAGTTCGAGGACAAAAATTTTGTTTATTAATTGTTATCAAAGCTTTGCATTATTAATTTTGGCGGATTGCAATTAGCTATTGAGTGTGGATTGTGGAGTGCACGCAATCGGCTCATTTTTCATTATTTCATTATTTAAAAGAGATATGATAGTTTTAAATATTAAAAATAAAATAATTTAAAAATAATAATACATTATGATATAATAATTTTATATTTTACATAAAATAAATATAATATAAATACACAACTAATCATATCTACTTTAACATGGCCTTAAATCTATTTTCAAATATGAAAATTTAGAGTAAAAAGTAAAAAAAAAAATTTGTGATTGTGCATTATATTATTAAACACATAAAAATTTTGAAGAAAAACATATGTTAAATGGGAATTTTCAATTTTGGTTGAAGAAAATTATTTATTGTTTGTGCTTCAAAGCAGTTTGATTATGTTAGAAAATAAATATACTTATAAATGATCTGCCAAAGGGTTTTCTTTTTTCAAAATAAAAAAAAAAAATCACGCCTAATCCATTCTTATTATGAGAATTTCCAACGAAATATTTTAAATTGAATGCAGAAAAACAATGAAATCCCCTTCTGTTTTATCCCCTCGAAGTTAAAATATATACTTTCGAAAGTACTCGTTTATACTTTATAATTTATTTACTTTGTGATTAAGCTTCTTAAAAGTATGAGCTTCTAACCGACGTGACAATGATTTTTTTTTTTTGTGATTAAAGTAATTATAAATTTAGTTCAAATCATAGTGATTTTTTATTTCAATTAATTCTAAATCTTTACAAAAATGTTAAAAATTAGTGTTGTCGTCTCTTCTCCAACAAAAATATTAACCGAAGACTGACTTACATGTAACAAAGCAAGTGCACTCTTATCTAACATTTCAGTAATACATGAAACCCTTAGTGACATTTCAATAATTTATAAAAAATTAAAAAAAACTCATTCAGTAAAATCAATTTTTTCTTCCATCTAAAACTCAAAGTCACTCTTTCGAAAAAAGCTTAAAATAAAAATCCAAATTTATTTTTAGAGATAAATATACACTTAACCTTTATATTATATATTTTTTATCAATTTGATATTTAAAAAATAAAATTATTAATTTAGTTCTTAAACATTCATTCTGTCATATATTTTTGTAACCTGAATTAATGTCATTTGTTAACATGCCACGATTATCTAATAAAATGTTAACGAGTGTAAAAAAGTTTAATCACATCATAAATTATTAGCATTAAAAGAAAAATTTTTTAAAAATGAACAATTCTAAAAAAAAATTTTAAAAAATTTGAAATATTCTAAAAATTATAAAAATAAAATAAAAATTGAAATATTTCAAAAATTATAAAAAATTTATGAAAATATAAAAATCTAAAAAATTAATAAAATTTCAAAAAATTTTCTTAAAATTAAAAAATTCACAAAGATTTAAAAAATTAAAAATTAAAATATATATTTAAAAAATTCTAAAAATTTTTTAAAAATTCTAAAAAGTTTTCATTTTTTTAATTTTATATTTTTTAACTTTTCATAATTTTTTAATTTGTTGGATTTTCATTAAAATTTTAAGGCTTTTTATTTTTTTATTTTTATAATATTCTTAGGATGTTTCATATTTTTTAAAATTTTTAGAATTTTTTAAAATCTTCTCGATTTCAAAATCATTCCTTATTGTATCAAGACGGATCAAAAGTCATTGGCTATAGATTATTTTGACATCTCTATCAATTAAAACATTTTGTTGTAATATTTATTTAATTAAAAAATACAAAAAAATGAAAGGGAAAAGCCAAAAGGGGTGCCACGTTGATACTTTCATTATTTTTTTTTCCATAAAATTACTTTAATAAAAAAGACAAAAAATGGAAAGGAAAAATGAAAACAAAATTAAAAAAGAAAAGAAAGCTCATTGGGTATTAAGTAAATATTACAATTGAATGGGGATCCATGTGACACGAAATGTTTTATATTTTTATTCATCGATTCTTTTTATTAAAAATAAAAAAAATAAGCGAAAAAAAAGTAAATTAGGGTGTCATTTGAACACCAACATTCTTTTTTTCAAAAAATTATCTAAATTAAAAAAATAAAAGATAGCATGTTAGACCTTGAATGAAGATCAAACGAAAATAAAAATGAACCATTTATATAATGAATGGATTGATTGATGAATTATATTTTAATTATGTATAAATATATTATTTTTGTTAAATTAAGATATTAAATAATTTTTTTTATTAATATAATGCATATATATAATTAAATAAATAATAAAAATATAACTTAATATATATAGTTAAGACAAGACAGACTGATATAAACCTACATCCTATTGGACCTTGATTTTTGAAAAAAATCTCAATTCGATCCCAAGTAAAAATGTACCTATCAAATCCAAACAAATTGAAACCTATAAAATACAAGTTGCTTTGTTATTCATTCCTTCATTGACATTTTTCTTAAAAGTTTATTCACTGATTTCTTTTGTCGTAAATTATATGATTAAAAAAATAAAAAAGAAAAATTAAGTTCTATATGTACAAATTCATTGGTTTTTTAATAAAATTATCTAATAAAAATAAAACAAAAAAAAAATCGAGTTACCATACAACATTAACAATGATGAACTTTGTTTAATATCCTTATTAGAATGAAAGAAAATGAAAGATAGAAAGATAAAATTAAACTAAATAAATAAGAAACAAATGGGATAGACTCATTTACCTTCATAACGTCATTATAATTAAGAGTGTAATCGATCAAGTTTGAGCCAATACAATATTAAGTTTGAATTTAAGTTCGAGTTAAAATTTGAGGTTCGAAACTCAACTCGAATTTGATCAAATTTTATTTTTCTAATTCGAGTTTGACTCGAGATAAAAATTGAGCTACTTGAGCTTACTTGTTTAGGCTTGATTAACATGTAAAAATAAACTTGATCCTTAGATTCGATAAAAACTCGATTATTTGAGCTTAAGCTTGAGTTTAAAATATTTTATTAATTAAAATAATAAAAATATATTTAAATATAAAAACTCGATTAGACTCATGAGTTACTCGAACTAGGTATAAAAATGCTCGAACTTAGCTCAATTGATGAGTCGAGCTACTTGAACTTGAACTCGACTTAATAATAATTTAGCCGAATTCGAGTATTATTCGAATCGAACCCACGTTGCCTACGAATACTAATGTATAATTTATACCTCTAAACACAATCACCTTATTAGAAAGAAATACAAAAATGATTAAAAAAAGCTAAAGATGGAGAAAGAAATACAATAATTTTTTTTAAAGAGATGGATGGTTCACCCTGCACTTATCATTAGTTTGATAATTTATATATTTATATCATATAAAATATTAATAATTTGTGTATTCATATCGTGTTTTATATAAAAATTATGCGTCATAATTCATATCAACACGAAAATATAAAAAAATTTTTTTTTATTTTGTTAAACTTATTTATAATTTTTATTAAAACTTTAAATCTGTCAATTTTATATATTTTATTTATATCATTTTTATGTCATGTCACTTATTGTGTATGAGATTGTCAAACACACTCACTATAAATCTCACTCACTTAATAAAAAAAAAAAAAAAAAAAGATATCGAAGAGCTATGACACGTCATAGGATTAGAAACAGTCAAACTTTAGCTCAAATTACTAAGATTTATATATTATGTAGAGATCTATGGATGGATAATTAGATTGATGGATTTGTATTACATGGATGGATTATATTTTAATTATATATAAATGTAGCATTGTTATTAAGTTTATATATTTAATTAAATTATTAAATAATAACTTTATCAATATAATGTATATAATTATAAAATTAAACAATTAATTAAATATATATTTAGAGGCAAAATATCCTAAGCTTGCTTCTAATCTAATGTCGTTTCTTTTTAAAAAATTCAACTTGTCCAATTCAATTCTAATTTTAAAAAATTGCTCCTATCAAATCCACATAAATTGAAATCCCTCACATATAAATAATTTTATCATCTTATTCATTGATTCCTTTTGTTACAAAATTTATTTAATTAAAAATACAAAAAAATATAAATCCAATAATTATCTAACACAAATTATCCAATGCAAAATTCAAAAGTTTTAAAAATAAACAATAAAATATCAACCCAATTTTTAAAAAAAAAAGACCTGTTAAGGATTTTTTTAAAAAATAGCATATTAATTGAATCATGATGAATCAAAACCATCAGATATAAGTTATTTTGTCATTCATATTTTCAATAATTTCTCTCTAAAAAAATCTAAAAAATAAAAAAATAGAATTTGAAAAAAATTTAAAAAAGGAGGTGCTATGTACGCTCCTATTATGTAAGAAATCTTACAAAATTTTATTATATGGATTAAAGTATAAAAACCAAAAAATAAAAAAAATTATTTTATTATTTCTACCTCTATTAATCACTTTTTTTTATAAAATTTATTTAATTTTATAAAAATGAAAACTAATCAAACAAAGATAAGGAAACAAAGGATTAAAAAATGAAAGTCAAATGGAATATCACGTGCATACCTCCTTTGATTTTTTTATAAAATTTATTATAATTGAAAATAAATAACTAAAAAAAATAAAAACAAATTCATGCTACTTCGACATCCCAATCTATATATTTTTTAAAAAAATTATTTAATAATATTAAACCAGTTTCACACTTTTTTTAAAAAAAATGAGATAACTAATTAAATATATAAAAAATTAAAATTAAAATAAAAAATAAAAAAAGAAACTCACACGTGACAAATCCTATAGTAAGTCAATTCACTGAGATTAATAAATAGATGTTTAAGATAGATACGCTCGAGCTCAACTTACCTATACCAATACATTACTCTTTTTTTTTTTGAGAAACAGTACTTGATTATTCATCAAATAAAAATAATTATTGTTACTGCATGCCAGTGTAGGTTTTTTTTCTTTTTTGTTACTGGAAAATGGTTAGCATCAACTAGAATATTTGATCAACATGTGATTGGTTGTTGGGTTTCTTGCACAACTTGTGATCAGTCAATTATTTGCAGGTCATGCCATGTCAATTCTCATTTCTCCACTCAATTAATTCAATTCTTCATAGATCTAGAGGTTACAGCTACACCCAACTCATACTGTCTCACTTTTCGTATCTCTTTAAAACATCTATATTGAAGAGAAGACCGGACCAGACTAGACCAAACCATGCTATTATCTCACAATATAGGACTTGGCTTGTCTCATTCATCTTCATTTGTCTTACCTTGTTTGCTCTTTACATGTCTTAGCTTGATTTCCATTGGACAACTAAGAAGAAACACATGAGAGAGAAAGTTAGAGAGATGCACCATAAGAAAATAAAAATTTAGTTATAGTCAAAATCATTATTTAATAGTTTTATTATTGATAAAATTGTTTTGAAAAGATATTTTATCGTTGCCATTAACCATATTATTTAAGAATTAATGTAATAATTTATAATATTATTAAAAAAATAGATGTTGTAACGATTTTTAGTTGTTATTATATAAACTATATATTCACAATGATAAAAGTCATTGTGTAAAATTTATTTTAACAACAATAGAATTTTATGTAACATTATTATTATGGTTACAAAAAATTTTTCATAACAATATTTTTTTTGTTGCTAAATTTTTTACATTACAAAAAAAATATAATTGCTAAAAATATATTTTACAACAATAAATCACGTTATATAAACTTATTTTAGCAATCATATAATTTGGTTACAAAAAATGTTACATAACAATATTATTTTAGTTATATAATAAGTTTCATAACGATTGCACATCGTTGTTTTAATGATGTTCAACAACTATATAATTTCGTTATAAAAACTCTTACATAACCATATTATTGTTGTTACATAACATATTTCGTAACAATTAAATGTTGCTTGTTAAACTAATTTTCAACAACCATAAAAGTTGGTTATAAAAACTCTTAAATAACAATATTATTGTAGTTACGTAGCATATTTTGTAATGATTAAATATCATTTGTTAAACTCTTTTTCAACAACCATAAATATTGATTATAAAAACTCTTAAGTAACAATATTATTTTTGTAGATAACATGTTTCGTAACAATTAAATATCATTGTTTTAATCTCATTTAGCAATCATAAATTTTGGTTACCAAAATCATTTTCATTATAATATTATTTTTGCTTGTTTTATAATATTTTGCAATATTTTATATATAGTTGCTAATAATGTTTGGCATCATGAATTTTTTTTCGTTTCGATAAATAATTTTAATAATGACTATAATCATTGAAAAATATTTAACATAACTAATATTGTCATTGGTAAAAGTATTTTTGTAATGATTTTTTAAATTTTAACAACAAATTTTATCATTGCAATTTGGTTAATTAATTGTAGCAATGACTATTATTGCTACATAAATATTATTTTAAAATTGCTTTATACTTTTTGAACAACTTTATTGTTGTTAATCATAAAAAAATAAATTTATTATTTTATTCGTACATATAATAACAAAATATATTTACAATGAGTCATCTCATATTTACAATAAATCAGGCCATTGAAAAATAAATAAATTCACTAGTATGGTATTGATTCTTTCTATCATATACCCTAAAACTTATCGCCACATTGCCATATACCTTGAAGCATTAGCACACCTTCACACCACCCGTAACCCAATATTACATGCATTGAAGAGACATAGTAGGTTATGGCTTGCAGGTGGATTCAATTATGACATTATCGATAAGGTTAGCAATAATTTTATTAATGAAGGCTCGTCACTAGTGCCAGAAAGATGGCTTGATGCATGTGAAAATCGTACTAGCTTTAACTCATTTTATTGCAAAAAGAAGTTGATTATAGCAAGATCCTTGAGTAAAGTCATACAGCAGAAAAATTAAACATATCAAATACAGATGAGTATGAACATATCAAACGAAAAAAGATCACAGCACCCAATACAACTAACATGTTTATAAGTTACCTTTAATGCAAAGAAAATTCAAAGCAGAAGAGAGGTGGGAGAAGGAAAATTTCAAGTTGATGTTATCTACCTTGCAAATGCAACATGAATTGATTAAACATGAGTGTTATTCCCATCATCCCCATCATTATCACATTGCTAGTGCATTTAAAAATACAGTTAAACTTGATTTTTGAAAAATGCATTGAAGAATACAATTAAACTTGAATTTTAAAAACAATGATGCTAATACTTATTCCATAAAGACTATAAAAGAAAGTATAACTTTGCTCAACATATAGCCACATGCCCAGCTCCCTTTGATCATTTTGAATTCCTATCCATGATCAGCCAAACATCCCTAACTTGAAAATAATAAAAGGAAACAAAAATATGAGATCGAATAGAAAATAATAACCTCAAAAAATTAAACATATAAGGAGATTCCAGATTTTAAGCTTCATTATGAAACACCTATCAAAGAGGAGTTCGTAAGATTATATTATTTAACACATATACCTTTAACTCATCCTATATATATAGTATGTTGAGACACAAAAAAGTCATAATACTACTCATAATTGAAGGTAGAAGGGCATATATTGTAAGAGAAAGCAGATGTATATCAATAATATGCATTTGTATCATTCTAAACATTGTTTAATATATTAATGTATAGTTATTGTCATATATGTATAAAGACATAAATGAATTTGAAGAAATATTATAAACTATGCAAAATGAGATTGCTACATACAAGAAATCTCCCTAATGTGTTTTAATGGAAATAAACCTAATATTTCAAATGTACATTCAAATTTTCAAAATCATTCCATTAAAATTTTTTCAAACCAATTAATGTTGCATCCTGACATACTTAAAAGCAATGTTGGACAAATTATAATACAACCTTCACATAAGAAGAAAAAACAACCAAATTAAACTTGACTAACCTTGCTTGTTTTTTAAAAGAATTCATAGACATCTCTCTCAATTGCTTTTAGAGGCATTTATCACCAACCAATTCAAGGTGAACAATAATTAATAGTTATGCAAAATGAAAAAAAAAATGCATGTTTGTACACACATAAATATAACATGTATGCCTAATAATCTTTTTAAAAATGAAAGCATAATATGCAATGAATCTACCTGGTAAGCAAAAATAGTTCTTTGGTCCCTCTTAGGATCAACTTCAAGCTTCACTGCTTCTTTCTTCTCCTTAAATCTCTTGTAACATCCATATTTATTAGATAATTCAAAATATCATCAAAATAATGCTCTAAAACTAAAATGTTAACACAAATCTACAGCAGCATGCCATCCACATCATATTAAAAAAATGCCCATCCAAATGGCATAATAATTCTATAACGCTAAAAGATATAACTTAAAAATCCTCTCAACCCATTTCTTGCCATATCAATAACTTAAATAAACAAATTCTAAAACATAAAAAAATTAACATGAACTTCATCCCCAAGGGATGAAGAATGAGCACCCAACCATGATTTTGAACTAGCTTAGATCATGACAAAAATAAAACAATTAGATTATAATAACATAATGTAAAATATTTTTAATTGAACTTAACAGTTTTCTAATCATCTCTACAATTGACAAAACAAACCAAAACTTTCACATTAGTGCTAAAAAATTCCTTTTGCACATATAATTTACTTATAAAAGAAATTATAAAAAGGATACTTGCTATCTTTAATGTCAATTTCATGTTTTTTCTCTCATTTCTTTCTCATTCAAGATCACTTTCATGCCTCTTAGACCTAACATTGCTTTTCTCTCTCATCTTTTTTTCCCTTTCTTTATTTTTCTCCCTTTTTCTTCTTTCCCTTTCCTTTTCTCACTCTCTACTCCTCAACCTCTTTACATCTCTATCCCTATCCCTATCTCTCTTTTTTTTCTTTCTTTATCACGGATGCTTCTATACCTATCTTTATCCCAATCTCTTTTCTCATTGTCATCATCATAACGACCACCTCTCGATTTCTTACTACTATTCTTACATTCATCATCCTCTTTCTCTATTTCACCATCTTTCTTTTTATAGCTTTTCTCGCTCTTATACCCCGATTCTCCTATGTCTTTTTTTTTTTTCTTCTTATCTTTTTAATCCTCCACTATTGAAAATTAGGTTGACTAGTTGTGGTGCTTTGATAGACATATATGAGTTACAATATATTGGGGTGTCCATATAATGGTTTTTAAATGTAATTGGTGGGATGTTTTAGATAAATGTACTTAATTTATGATTGATGCTTATGATTTTATAAGTATTAATATGAATTGCACTCTCAACACAAATAATCCATTTATGTTAGTATTTCAGGTAGAGCAAGTATACTATGTTCAAGAACAAAAAATCCTAATTAGCTTGTTGTGATGAAGGTGCATTTACGTGATTTATATAACATTTTAGTTGCCATTGATGAAACAAATGAGTTGAAAGATAATGGAGAAATTTACCAACAAGATGAATGTTATGAATATGATTGTACAAACATATCATTACATGATACGATTATAGTAAATGGGCTGCAAAAGGATAACGTAGATGGCAAACATTTCCTTTTGAGGCAGTGGAAGAAATAGAAATAATGATGAATGCAACTGTATCGAATGAAGAATTCATTGCGAAGGAAAATGATGATGAATTTATTGTGGACTTGGATATAGATAATGGTTTTGATGATGATAATAATATTGAATCATATATGTCTGATGATTGAGTTATTTTAATGTGATTTCATTGATATAAACAATTTTTTTATAAAATCAAATGATATAAATAAAATTTTTTCTTTTCATTCTTAGTTTGAACTAGATTATTTGTCCATATGGGAACAAGGTGGATTGGATTAGCTATTATGAATTCCAAGGTTTAACAATTAGATTGTGAAATGGCATGAAGTTGGTAAAAATTTTGAAACTTTAGCATGAACATCACCACTGTTTTGATTGGAGGAATTAATATTTTGTTATTATACTTACTATTAGTTAACACAGAAGAGCTCTTCGTGATCTAAGATGTTAGAAGCTTGGCTCTACCACCATAAGAGTCCATCGAATACAGTGAAATTGATGACCTAAAAGATTTTTAGCCAGTTGAAGGCTTCATACTTTCTTTCTTTAACCACCCTTTGGAGCAACACCTTGAACTGATGCTAGAAATGCATATAAAGTTTATCTATCTCGTGATTATATATTTGCAACAAACTATTTGTCGTCCTATATTATATTAATTATTATCTCCTCGCAATAACACTGTAAAGTAGCTGGAAATATAATTAAATTTCACAAAGAATTGCAACAATTGTTGTTAATAGAATATGAATTTGCAATGATATCGTTATATAAAATATTTTTTTAATTGAAAAATCGATTTAAATAAAATAGATTTGTCACAGTAATAATTTTTTATCATTAAAATATGATAAAAAATTTTGTAATAATTTTTTAGTCGTTGCATAAGGTACTAAAAAATTAAATTAATGACATTGAAAAATGGTTGCAAATAAAACAAGTTTTTGCAACAATTTTTTGTTGTCATTACAAATTTTATAAAATTTTCTGTAATAACTTTTTTTATCATTATATAAAATATTAAAAAAATAACTTAAGCAATGACCTTGAAAAATGATTGCAAATAAAACAAGTTTTCACAACAACTTTTTTTGTAATTACAAATTTTATAAATTTAATTGTAACTTTTTTTTGTTGTATAAAATATTAAAAAAATAACTTAAGCAACAACTTCAAAAAATCGTCGCAAATAAAATAAGTTTACACAACAACTTTTTTTATTATTACAAATATGATCAAATTTTTCGTAATAACTTTTTTTGTCGTGTATAAAATATTAAACAAGTAACTTAAGTAATGACTTTTAAAAATGATTGCAAACAAAACAAGTTTTCATATCAACTTTATATTGTTGTTACAAATGTTATCAAATTTTTCATAATAACTTTATTTGTTATTATATAAAATATTAAAAAATAACTTAAGCAATAACTTTGAAAATCGTTATAAATAAAACAAGTTTACGTAATAACTTTTTGTTGTTGTTACAAATATGATCAAAATTTTTGTAACAATTATCTTTGTCATTATATAAAATATTAAAAGATAATTTAAGTAACGACATTAAAAAATCATTACAAATAATATAAGTTTTCATAACAATTTTTTGTGATCATTATGAAAAGTAGAAGAATTCACTACAATAATTTTATTGTTGTATAAAATATTAAAAAATTTAATTACACAATAATTATAAAAAGTCGTTATAAATATACTAATATTTCGTAATGATATTTTTGATCATTGCAAAATAGAGTTGCCAAAATTTTTATCGCTTTATATTTTATTTCAAAATTCCAATTTTTATTAGTTGGCATTTGATGTCGGTGTGGTTGGACTAATGGGTATTAATCAATTGAACTTTTTTTTCTTTTAGCTCGAATAGTTAGTTTCATTTGGTCCTCGAGGATATGTTAGAGAAGGAAAAGGAAAATGTAAAGAATGTATTTATCTGAACTCTTCACCTTTTAGGACCTATACAATTTTGTATATATGTTTATTCACTTGATTGAACTTGATACAACAAATGGCATGTTTCTATTAACTTGAGAATTATGCATCCAAGGAAAAATTTATTCTTTAATAATCCGAGGAAGATGAAGCTTTGATTGAGTTAATGGAGGCTATTTCCACTAAAAAAAATAGGTTTTTAGTAGATTTTTTCATATTTAGTGATGTTTATAAACGTTACTAAATGATTCATAACGTTTGCTAAAAATACCAATGATACCTGTGTTGAAAAAATAACAACATTTTAAAAAAAAACGTCACTAACTTAACGATATTTGTATAAAAAAATTATGCACAAAAATGCCATTAAATTACAAAATTAGCAGCGTTTGTGCGAAGAATGCCACTAAATATAACGACGTTTTTTTACATGAACGCCATTAATTAAGAAATTTAGTGCCGTTTTTCACTACCAATGCCACTTAATTAAGAAATTTACTTTTTTTTTTATTTCTTTCAATATTTACTATTATAATTAAATAAAAAATTATTAAAAGAAATAAAAATGAATTTAAATTTATAAACTAGATATTATAAATATTTAAATATCTAAATATCTAAATACAAACACCAATTAAAAAAAACTTAAAGAATACTTGGCATGAGAAAGCAAAAACATTATTATTAAATCAACAAATACATTGTACAAGCCTTTCACGTGAACAAGTGTGTAGAAATGAACTAAAACAAATAAATTTGCCATTGACGAGCTACATGTAATCTTATAAGTCATGAGAGGCAGCATACTACAAAAGAAATAGAGTTTCCTAATACATCGTTGAGTTTTTAGGAAGAGTAACAACCACTTTTCTGACCAACAGGTTGTCCTTGGATCTATACTGTCAGAGGCTTTGCATTGTTCATGGTTGGTTGGCTTGCCATTTTACAATAAGAGGTAATTTTAAGGAGTGAGCAAAACACACATAAAGTAATTGTCAATCAATAGGAACTAAGGCTTTTGAGGTAAATATCATAGCAAATGGTTTGTTGATCCACAAGTTTTTTCTCATAGATTGAATAATAAACCCTGATAGCTGGGAAACTAGTGCAAAAGATTCCACAAATGTATGGAAAAACATTGCTTAAGCAATTTTTTGCTCCTACAAAGATTTTATGCCTATCAAAGATTTTAAGCAATTTCAAACTTAAAAAGCCTAATGAAATTGAATTTCCCATCTGAAAAAAAAATCATAGAATACCTAATAGCTTAATGAAGAGGTATGCACAAATCATCATAAACATGCCTATCAAATTGCAAATTAACTGCTTAAGCCAAAAAAAAAACGTACTTAAGCAAAAACAAAACATATTATTTAAACCTCAAAGATAGAAAGCATTCAATATAAAAACATACCCATGGCTTTAATTTTATGGCCTGGGAACTCCATCCCTAGTATGAACCCGCATATTTTTGAACCCTCTCTCATAAATATTGGACATACTTTATCACCTACAAAAGAACATTGTAGCAATCAAGAAATATTTGAAGGATGACAACTCACCTTAAATGGGAAGCTAATAATACACCTCATTTGATCGGGAAAACAAGCAAAACGTGGGGAAGAAGGAAGCTAGCCGAAAATTTCAGCTAGTGCAGAACTGGTTATGGGCAACTGTCCATCTTTCAAAATATCCCTGAGATGACTTGGCACTTTTAAGGTTGAGATTGCATCATTTGAAGCTGGGATCAAACATTAAACAAGCTTTCATTCAACTATATAAGAGCCGCTTCTTCATACATGCCTCAGTATTTTTTTCTAGCAGGAACTTCAAATGCTGGTAGCTACATAGCTGCTATGTTCTTGGCTGTTCAGTCTTTGTTCTTTGTTTTTCCTTTTGTTTTAAATTTATTTTAAGTTTCTTTTACATTCTTTGTTATTTAACTCTACGTTAGCTCCTTTAAGCAAACATTTTCCATTTAAACTTGCAATTTCAGTTTATTCAATGCATTTTTTGAGTTTCTAGGTTTGATCTTAGCTACTTTAATTAATTTTCAAATTGATTTCAGTTTGAACAAATTATAAGCTTTTTATATGTTATTCCTCTACTTGTTAGCTTGATTTACAGTGCTTCCTTTTGATCAAATAGTTCTAATTGAGCTAGCAAATTTAATTTTGTTTAAAAGCTGTTTCCAGAATGTTATTCTGTTTTCAGATTTTATTTTGTTCATGTTTTTGTTACTTTTCAAGTTCAATTCAATTTCAATTTGTATCAAGCTTTTTAGTACTTGTTCATCTATGAGTTACCTAAGCTTCTATAAAATTTGAGAGTAAAATTTCATATATTTTGAGCTAGATCTAAGATTTAGTAGGAGCTGTTCTGTTTTCCAAGCTGAAATTTCAGATTTTGTTTTACTATGGTATTGCTTAAATTTCAAGTACTAAATGATGTCAAATGCTCTTGAAAATTTGTGTGCATGTTCACATATTAGTTAGTTACTTCCACAAAAAATTTGGAGATCAAATACTTTCAAACAAGAGTGGAAACCGAATTTTAATAAAAGGTTGTCCAGAACCAGTTTTCAGATTTTGATGTTTGCTTTACATTGTTGTTTCTTTGATTTTAATGGCTGTTTGGGGGTTGATAAGGATGGTACAAGATTGTTATTAGGTTGAACATTCACCAGGTACCTTGTTACTTGAATCAAGTGTTTAAATTTTTGTTTGATTTATTTTCATGCTATTGCTTTACTACACCATTAATTTTCAGTTTCAGTTTGTTTGTTCATTTATCTGAGTTTGGTTTCAGTATTAATCTTCTTGTTATTTAATTTTCATGTTCCTTTAATTATAATGCCATTTATAGTCAATTAGCTAGCCAAACCAGTTCTTAGCTTGCCTTTACACAAAAAGATAACTTCTCAATAAAAGTTCAGTAGATTTAGTTAGTTCTTGACTCTTGGCTTTAAATTGCCTTTTTGCTATTCAATAGATCCATTGCGTTTTTTAAGAGTTTCTATGCAGATACTCTACTTGAAAGGATAATTTTCATATTAATAGATCTAGTCAAAAGACGAAAAAAATTTTTTTCCTATCATTCAATTGAAAACAGAAATCACATATCTATATACTCATATAAAAGCAAACAACTCTAAACAACTACTTATGTGAATCAATTGTATTCTAGGAAATAGTTATGAGGAAGATATATTAACTAAGGAAAACCATAAACAAAATGCCCATCAGTTATTTTTCTACTACAATTCTATTAAAATTGTTCCCAAAGGAATAGAGGATAATTTAGCCAATTCTTGCATGTCGAAACTATTATATATATTTCTATCCCTTTTGACATTAATATTCATGAAGATTGAGGAGTCTTTATTTTCACCAAAACTTTTCTTTGATAAAAAATGCAACTTAGCCATATTAATTTTATAAAAAATGCAATCAAATAAGTTACCTAGAAACCTTTATCCTTGATCAACTCTTTAATTCTATCAACAACATAGAGATTCCCATCCTCATCAAAGTATTCAAGATCTCCTATATGTACCCAACCCTATCCATTTATTGTCAATTTTGTTGCTTGTGGATTGTTGAAGTAACCTGAAAATGGTTATTGAAATTGTATTGTCAATGAAAATAGCAGAAGATGTCAAGAGCTTTCATTATGACATAAAATCTGGAGATAAATGGCCTAATATTAGTTAACATTTGTGCTTAGCAAATTAATCGTTGGCATAGTACAAAAAAAAGAACACCATATAGCTGAGCACTAACCTTCCTTATTAGTTTAAGCAGAGAAGCATCAGGGGGACCATAGGGATCAAATTTTGTAGAGAATCAAATTCAATATTTGTTGAAATTAAACTGCTCAAAAGGGCAAATTTTTAGAGTAATTTAGAAGTCAAACCAAGAATTTGACAAGAATTTAGAAGTCAGTATCTTTTTCCTCATTCTCTATACATATATCTTTTTCTTTCTCCTTTGTATCTAACTAAACTCTACTTAAAACCCTACCTCAACTAATACCCAATAGCTGTTGTTGCTGCCCACCAAATTAACTTCCTCCTCCTCGAATTTTAGGGCTTGATTTCCTTCCAACAAATAAACTTACACGTTCCAGCATTAAATGAGAATTTATAAACCACAAATATATTTGTTAAATTTAAAACAAATAATTAAACCCTAAACAGAAGAAAATAGGTTTACCATGAAAAGAATTACCAAAATGAGAGTAGAGCCGAATGGATAACCAAGAAATCACTGTCGATCAAACTGGGATTCGCCTCACCATCGGCAGTTACAAAATGGGTTGCAGCACAGTTTTGTCGAAATGGGTTGCAGTACAGTTTTACTAAATTAGTTATTTGATAGAAGTAAAATCGAAAGAAAAGGAACGGAAAATAAAAGAAAATCGAGAGGAAAATTTGCAGCAGAGAATGGCAAAAAAAAAAACGGAATGGCAGAAAGGAAAAAGATGGGGCTGGGTCAATTTCTGACTTTTTGGGAAACTTATCCTGCATGTTGGAGGCATTTTTTTAATATAAAATGCCACTAAGTATCAATTAGTAGCATTTTTATTTACAAACACAACTAAATTATAAAAAATAGATATTTTTTACAACAAATGCCACTACATTTTATAAATTAGGGTGTTTTTAATTATAAATATGATTAAAATTTTTTAATTTGTGGCGTTTACAATTTTAAATGCCGTTATATACTTATTTTACGGCATTTGTCAAAAAAATGCTGTTAAAATTATAAAAAACACTACAACTAGTGGCATTTGTGATAAAATGTTGCAAAAAAAGTCCCACCAAATCTCCATTTTCTTGTAGTGTTCATAATCTAAACTGCAACTAAATCTTGTTGCCATTGAGTTTGTCCAATTATCTGAATTTTGTGCCTTTTGAATTTGACATCTAATTTAAAAATCTTTTCTTTGTCCAGCTGACTGGTTAATTTCCTTCCTTTGCAGGTTCTATCACGCATATGAAAACTACTTGACACATGTTTTCCCGGTCAGCTCATGTCCTGCTTTCATTTTGATTAGCCAGTAGATATCTTTTGTTGCACTTGATATGAATTATGTTTAATTCTTCTCAGCATGATGAGCTGAAACCTCTTACCAAAAGCTTCACTGACTCTATTAGTAAGCTTGGAAATTTGAAGTTAATAAATTATTAGTTTGAGAATAACATTATTTAACTGAATGGAGTAAATAACAATCTATTCTTTAACTTGCAGCGTTAACATTTACCACAAGACTATAATGGAACTGCCCTTACTCTAATTATTGAATCATTGTCCATGTATAGCCTGTTGCCTTAAACAAATGTATAAGCAATAAATTAATGACAGCATTTATACCAACTATATGTTTGCTTTGTTTATGCGTGAATTCTGCTAAGTACTTATGCCAAGTCTTTGTTCTGATAAGAGTTTTCTGCTCTTCCCAGCCTTGTTATTCTGGGTAACAACACAGAATTTGAACGGGCAGTTATTTGGCTATCTGAAAACCTGACTTTCAACATTGATACGAGGATAAATCTTTTTGAGGTATCTGCTAGTTGATATCTTCTTATGCTGAGATAGGATTAAGTTGAGTTGTGATTGTGTTTAATTTTTTCATAATGTAATTGATGATAATTAAACTCATAGATACTGGAGTCTGTAGTTCTATCCTTTAAAGTTGTATGTTTCATTCTCAGTGTGATCAACTTACATGAGGCATTCCTAATCACATCCATTTTCACTTGATTTCTATCGTGTAGCAGTAGTGCGACATAAGAGTTCTTGGAGGACTTATTTCTGCTCCTATTCTTGCAACTGTTTCCACAAACAGGTTTGTTCAATGATCTTACGTGAACCAGCTGCTTAATCTTGCTGAAGATTCGGGACGGCGCTTTTTACCTGCTTTTGATACCCCCGCTGGGTTACCATATGCATGGATTAACTTAAAGGTATTGCCTAAAACATGCTAGTGATAGCTGTATCACATATTGAATTCCAAAATATAATACACTTTGTGATGGTTAGTGATGCATGCAGACATTTTTTTGCTGGTAATAAACTACATGATGTCGTTAAAAAAGCAAATGTGCTTAAAAAAACTGTGCAACACAACCATGGGAGCAAACAAGCTTTAGAAAAGATGCTTGGCTGATTTTTTCTCGTCCTGACATGTTTGAGACTTCCCTGAGCTCACATGATCATTTCAATCCGAAGTTTACCTTTCAATTTCTTGGAAGAATGAATATGCTCCCGTTGATTTTGTTTGATAAGAGGATATATGACTCTGCATCAATGCAAAATTCTGTGGACAGTATGCAGTAATGGAGGATGAGACTACTGAAACGAGCACTTCAGGGTGTGGTAAGACTCTTGTTAGAACCATGTAAGATTAGTCCATCATAAAATATGCCTGAAATGGTTGGTTTTCCATGTCTATTCAGGCTCTCTGATTTTTGAAATGAGAGCATTATCACGATTAACCGATGACCCCAGATATGAATCTGCAGCTTTACGTGCTCTACGTAAATTATGGAGCATGCGAAGTTCCTCAAATCTTCTAGGAACAACACTGGATGTAGTAACTGGGAAATGGATTGAATATTCTTCTGGCATTGATGCTGGAATGTGCTATTGGGCTTCCATCACATGCAAAATCTTCCATCATGCAGTTCAAATGATTGCTAACATATACTGGCATTCTTTGGTCATGTGCGTGGCATTTATTTTCTATTGTAGATAAAACACTTCCCAACTGAATTGCATGGTCGGGTTCGTCAAATCTTTTATGTTATTAATTATTATCATTACTTTTCTGATGCTAGGTTTTTCCAAGGGGTTGATTCATTCTATGAGTGCCTATGCAAGGCTTATATTCTTTTCGGAAAGGATGATTATTGGTGAATGTTTCATTCTGCTAATCTTGCAGTGCAGAAGTATTTTACATCTTGGATATTAGTTTTTATTATGTTGTCTCATGTTGAATTTATCTAAATCCATTAGTTGATGCAAAAGGGTCCTAATCCATTATTTTATTCATTTATACTACTACTTTTCTCAATATATCTTAAATATTTATATCAATTTCATTTGATCTGAGTAGATGTGCATTATTCGTCGAAACATTCAGCCAATAGGACATACATTGTAGCCAGTAGCCAGAGGGAACAACTGCCCCACTGAGTTCCTAATTTTTCTTAGGTTTATGGAAAAAAAAAACTCAAAAGTTTTGAAAATTTAAAATTTTACCCTCACTAAAATTTTTTTTATCAAATTTACCCCCCTCTAAATTAAAGCCCATACAAGAATTTCGTTATTGTTTATTTAGTAATTGAATATTGATTCTTTGGATGCTAAACAATTTCGTTGTAATATATTTGTAAGTTTGTACAAAAAAATGGTAAATTATTTTTAAAGAGTTTGAAATTATTAAATTTCAAATTTCTTTTAATAATTTATTTAGATGGATGTGAGGTGATTTTATAAGAGTTTCAAAACTTAGATACTACTAAAATAGTTTTAACCGCTTATTTAGCAAGAAAAAAGTAACATAGAAAATGTGAAATAATAAAAATTTTTAAAAAAATTATTTAGATTTATATCTTCATTTTTCTTTTCATTGTATGTAAGAAAAAAGGCATTTTTATTCTTCAAATTATAATGAATAAGAAATAAATATATTTTTTTTTGAAGTAAATAATAAAACTAGAGATATTAAAAGTGAATAATAAAACTAGATATATTAATTTTTATATTATTATTTCACATATTATATCTATTTTTAAGATTTTATAAGTAAAATTTTATTAAATTAATATATGTGTTTTTATATTGAAAGTTGATTTATCTAAATAATATTTTGACTATATTTGTTTAGAATCATAAAATTATTTTTATGGAAAAATTTTTTTTCATGTACAAAAAATATGTTATATATTTTGATTTTATTAGTAATTTTTTATATTAATTTATATTTCAATAAAAAAATTTTAAATTAATTTAAAATATTTACTTCCCCCCCTCCAACTAATCATAAATCTTGGATCCCTCCTTGCATTCAGCTATGTAAATAATATCCAAAAATATGTCAATAAAAACGTTTTTCACCTTAGTGCCATCCACTTGTCTAAGCCGTGGGTCTTGCCCACAAAGTTAAACTGGAAAACAAGATTGTTATCCAAGGTGGAAGAGACGTTCGAAATTTCTCCACATGAGGCAAACAACTTGCTGAGGCAGCAAGTTCTCAAGCCCTCCTCAAATCCAAAAAGATCGGAATTGCCCTAGGAGAACAAGTGGATACAACTGGAGATATAACCATGAAAATCATAATAGAAGTTCCAGATTTTGAGGGAAAAGTTGATCCTATCGTATTTTCTGATTAGCTTTCCTCTATTGAGCAGTATTTTGATTGGTACGAAATATCAGAACCTCGACGGATTCAATTTGCAAAGATCAAGCTTGTTAGGTTAGCGAAAATATGGTGGCATAGTGTTGAGAGAAACATAACAAGGTTGGGACGACAACCACATATCAGCAAATGAGATGAAAGCTAAATTAAAAGAAAAGTATGTGCCGCTTAATTATCTGGACAAGATGCGTGATAGAGTTTTCGCTTTGAAGCAAGGCAGCATGTCAGTGGCTGAGTACTTGCAAAAATTTGATGAGTTAATGATTGGAAGTGAGTTTGTGGAAGACTCTGAAACAGCAGCAGCTCGATTTAAAGCTAGCTAGAAGGATGAAATCAAAAGAAAATTGCTTCGAGAGACTATTCACACTGTTGAAGATGCATTCCATCCTGCGCTTGATGCGAGCAACTCTTAAGTCGTCCAGCTACCAAGAAAGTCCCTTCTTAAGTAGAAGACACAACAACAAAAAGATTTTCTGATGCAAACCAAAACAAGTCAACCCGTTTTCAGTCCTATAATTGGTCCAACAGGTCAAAACCTTCTTCCTACGATGTTTCTAACACTTCAAAATACCAATGCCCTAGAAAAATAATTTGCACAACGGAGTAGAGCAAGAGAAGGAAGGGGCAATTCAAGAACATCTTGTGGAAGAAAATTCATTTGCTTATGGAACTTATGAAGCTGATGATCTTGAAGATGATTGCTATGTGTATACCTATCTCCTATCTGTTGTTCAATGTATTCTTGCAACTCTTAGAGTGGAAATGGAATATTGGTGAAGGACTTCAATATTTCAGACTTTAGTCCGTAGTGGTGATCAAGCTAAAAAGCCCATTATTGATGGTGGAAGTTGCATGATTATTGTTTCAGATTCTACAGTGAATCGTCTCAAACTTTGGACCCAACCTCGCCCTCAACCATACAAGGTGGCCTGGATAAAGAACACAACCATCCTGGTAACGTAACAATGCCTTATTTCTTTTATAATGATTCTCATCTATGTGATGTCTGATTTGATTCCTATGCAAATGACACATTCTTCTTTGTCTATCTTGGCCTTATGATCCAGATGTGAACAATAAGGGGAGAGAAAATACATATAGTTTTTATGTTGAGAATACGCTTATCGTTTTGAAGCCAATGAGTTAACTTGACTAAAGAATTATGAAGAAAAACAAGCTATTAAACCAACTTGTGCTACTAATGTTGGGGAACACCACAGCTCTGATACCATTTGTTGGGTTAAAAGCTTCCAATCCAATCACACTAGCGGAAGCGAAATCAAACAATAAATCAAACACACAATAGACAATAATTTAACGTAATTCGGTCCAACTGACCTACATCCACGGATGAAAAACAAGATCCACTAGTTGTAGAGAATTACAAACATACATCATATCATCAACCTCACTCAGCAATCAATACTCATAAGACACTCTCAATCTCCTCTAGTCCTATAGAGTATTCTCAACCCAAACAAACACAAACTCAAACCCTTGTGCACCTTTTCAACACAACCAAACACATACCCATATGTTCCCATACATCATACCTATGTGAACCCTCTCAATCTCCTCTAGTCCACTCACAAACAAACATACACACTCATAAGACGTAGAGCCACAATACTCCTATGGGGTGTTTATCCCACAAAATCCTACAACTCTCTTACATCTTTTTTTCTCATACCTAACCCTGTAGAGATTTCACCTATTTATAACCATACAAACTTGTCCATTAAGAATCCCTCTCCTCTTAGAATTTTTTTCCTGTAAGTCAAACTTACCTATTAAGAATCATTTTCCTTTTAGAATTCTTCTCTTGCAAGTCAAACTTACCTATTAAGAATCTTCTTTCTCTTGGAATTCTTCTTTTGCAAGTCTTTTTGTCCATCAAGCAATATCTGATAAATCCCAAACAAATCTCTAACAAATCCCAAACAAATCTCTTATGGGATTTGAGTCATTATTCCCAACAATCTCCACCTTGACTCAAATTTCATCAATCATCTGTCTTCATGCTAGACATGCTTGGCTCCACCTACAATGGAAGTCTCACAATCATCTTCTCTTCTCTTGTGTCTTCACCCTTCATACAAACCAATCCTCAATCTTCAAAACTCGAACTCGAACTCTTCTCTCGAATCGAGCTCTTCTGAACTTGCTTCTTTTCATGTCTCAAATCATGCACTTCCCAAACCTTTAGCTCTTCCCACATCTCAAACTTTCAGCTCTTTCACATCTCGAACCTTCGGCTCTTTCCACATCTTGAATCTTCAACTCTTCTCACGTTTCGAACCTTCAGCTCTGATACCACTTGTTGGGGATCACCACAGCTCTGATACTATTTGTTGGGCTAAAAGCCTCCAATCCAATCACACCAGCGGAAGCGAAATCAAACAATAAATCAAACACACAAGAGACAACAATTTAACGTGGTTCAGTCCAACTGACCTATATCCACGAATGAGAAAAAAAGATCCACTAGTTGTAGAGAATTACAAACTTACATCAAATCATCAACCTCACTCAACAATCAATACTCATAAGACACTCTCAATCTCCTCTAGTCCTATGGAGTATTCTCAACCTAAACAAACACAAACCCAAACTCTTGTGCACATTTTCAACACAACCAAACACATACCCATATGTTCCCATACATCATACTTATGTGGATCCTCTCAATCTCCTCTAGTCCACTCACAAACAAATATACACACCCATAAGACGTAGAGCCCCAATACTCCTATGGGGTGTCTATCCATAAAATCCTACAACTCTCTTACATCTTTTTTCTCATACCTAACCCTGTAGAGACTTCACCTATTTATAACCATACAAACTTGTCCATTAAGAATCCATCTCCTCTTAGAATTTTTTTCCTGTAAGTCAAACTTACCTATTAAGAATCATTTTCCTTTTAGAATTCTTCTCTTGCAAGTCAAACTTACCTATTAAGAATCTTCTTTCTCTTGGAATTCTTCTTTTGCAAGTCTTTTTGTTCATCAAGCAATATCTGACAAATCCCAAACAAATCTCTAACAAATCCCAAACAAATCTCTTATGGGATTTGAGTCATTATTCCCAACAACTAAAAGTAAGAAGATGCATCTTCATGTTCTATCTAAGAAGCAATTTTAAGTAGAGAGTAACAAATCAAAGTTGGTCCGGACGAAGAGCTATGAGAACTTGAATATGGTGAAGGTGGTCCCTATTGATCTTAGCTTGAGAGCACATTCCAAATAAGTTGGACTTGGGTTAAGAACATATCTAATGATTAGTCAGTTTCCTATTTGAGATTATGAAGAGTTGTCCATAACTGATAACAATGAGCAAATCCAGAAGTTGTGTACCAGGTGGTCAGAAAATCCCAAACCTCTTTTGTTGTATCAAAGTCAGCAAACTCAACATGAATATCTTCAATGTTCGTGTTGTAAAACCAGGTTATTATCTTTTGCGTTTTGCTATCCCAATCTTCCGAACATTCTGCACATTTGGCTACAGTCCCTTCATTTTCTCGTGTAGGTTTAACAATGTGCGTCAGAGCTTGCGCACCCTTTCAGAAAACTTTTCATGCCTTAGACCAACACATAATAATTATTTCCATTCAAAACAATAGTAATTCGGCTAGAGATGTCAGATTTCTCCATTTTTCAAACAAAACTAGCAGAAACAGAGGTAAAAAAGGGAATCAGATGTTGAAAATTTTCACGAAATGAGACCTGTCAACAATGGTGACATGGCAGTTCAGAGCTGACGTGGTGAAACACGTTGCGGTTCGGAGCTGATATAGTGTGACACGTAACAGGTTCAGACTGACATAACGTAACAGGTGGCATGTTCAAGTTGACACGGTAGAACAAAGGGGCTGTCTGGTGAACCCTAGTCGCGGACGATCAAAATTTCGGCAAAAACTTTGACCGGTGTGTGGTGGCAAGTTGTAGCTCGGATTGGACTATGGTAGACGGCACCGGAAAGGGTGAAAGACGCAAAAGTAAATAATCCATTTGTTTCACGGAAAATAATTTTTAAATTTTTAAATATTTATTTGATAAAAAATTAATTAATTAATAAAAAATAATTTATTGATCAATAAAAAAGAAAGTTATTTTTTTAAATTGTTTTATAAATTAAAAAAAAGATATTTAAAAAAAACTATTTATAAGTAAAATTATTTACTAATACTTTTGAGCATAATTTTACTTATAAATAATATTATGTTAATAATAATATTATAATATATTATTAATATCAATATTTTTTAATATAATTTTATTTATAAATAATATTATATTAATTAATTAATAATATTATATTAATAAATATTATTATATTAATTCATAAATATTATAATAATATATTAATAAATAATATAAAGAATACTAAATTGTTTTATTTAAGTATTTTTTATATTAACATAATATTTTAATATTAAATATTATTAGTAAAATATAACTATTTTTCAATATTAATAATTTTAATAATAAATAATTTCAATATACTTTAATAATGAATAATTTTTAATATTTTAATAGTTATATTAATATTATTTAAAAAAATAAAATTTTTAACAAACAATTAAACAATGAAAAATATTTTTTATTAACAAAAAATCTCATTTAATTTAAAAAATATAAATTTTTTCAAAAATTATTTTTTAAAAATCATTTTTTAAAAATCATTTCACAAAAAAATCGAATCCTAATATCATATTAAATGTTGCCATACATTCAACCTAACCTAAACTGATTACCTTCAACCTCCTTGCACATTTTCACCTCTTTCAATTTTTTCAATTCCAGCCAACAAAACTGAAGCTAGAGTTTTTTCTTTTCATGGAATAATCTTCTCCATTTCAACTCATATCTCTTTAGTTTTTTTTTTCCTACTTTTGTGCAGAATATTAAGTCTTTCTTTCCCATTCCAAGTATTTTGAAGTTGTTTTTCATTCAATGAACATGATAATCTCTAAAACATCATAACCAATTTATCCTGCCTAAACGATAATTTGTCCTACTAACCAAACCCACAATCGGCATATGATATTCACATATTTTGCCTTTGGGTTTGGTCAATTGGGTCCTACCAATCACATGTACGACTGGCTGACAAATCATGAACCATAGTGGCACTGAACCTCACATCATGTGATCATTGTCCGAGAATTGGACCCCCCACATCCTAATCGGTGGCAGCGTCGTACAGAAAACCAAACATCAGTAAACAAATTCTACTCGTCCGCAGACTTTGTTGGTGTTTTGATTTTCCCCCCCTTAATTCAACCCGTGGCGGGAGTCACAATCAGATGTAGGTGCATTTGCAAGCTCTTTAATAATTAATCACCTAATATCGTGTTGACCGTAAAATCTTGACAAATGTGTAAGAAAATAGTACTCTTTTTGTTTTATTTTGTTTGTCTATTTTTTTTAGATATTTTAAAATTATGCATATTTTTTGAATATTTAAATTTTTTTTATATTTTAAAATTATTTTTTATAATTTATTTTTACTTTTTAACATTAAAAATAAAAAAATTTTAATTTTATCGAAAAATTTTAATTTAATGATAAATACATTAAAATTAAAACCCTTTTTTAACGGAAGAAATATTTTTTTTTACTTCGTTTTTGAAATTCTACCTTACTTCCAAATTCTCACTTATCAATTGAGTTTTTGAATTAAGTAAATCTTTCGTAACCAATTTTTAAGGGCTTAGTGTAGATTACAAAAGGCTTATAATATCCAACTAAGTTTTTCGATTTTATTAAAAATTGCAAATAAATTTCCAATTTTTTATTATATGAAATTAAAGTTATAAAATTTTATTTCCTTGTAATTATATTAATTAAATCTTAAAATAAATGAATAATGTCTAATTGACAAAATTTTAAAAATAATATTTTCTTAAATATTCGTCATTTAGTCCTTCCAAAAAATTTAAGCATTTTTTTACAAATTAAATCATCCAACTAAAAAAATTAACCAAAAATTAAATTTTTTTATTAGTTGTAATTACAATAAAATAAGAATTTATAATCATAATTTCGTGTAATAAAATATAAAAAAATTATTTTCATTTTTGAATAAAAATTAGAGAGCTTATTTGAATATTATTCTATTACAAAATGACAAAACCCAAAGGATCATACAAGATTTGGTGAATCACAAAACAAAAAATCTCATATCTTGATCGTACACCCTTTGCCAAATCTTCTTTTGCGTGGCCTCTTCTTTAGTAGAGGTGGATGTTTCAAAGGACATTAACACAACATAATTTATCGATTTCCAATGCATAGGACAATCAATGCATTTTTTTTTTCTCTTACGTTAAGCAAATATCAACGTGAAAAACGCAACGTTGTGCACTGACAAACCTACCCCTACAAAAATTACTGCACTTAAAATTGACAAAGGACAATTATGGAATGAAATTAAAAATTTTGGTTCGAGTTAACAAGATTGGTTGGACAGAGGAAGATTCCGGGAAGGGGGATGAAGGATAAGTGAGTATCTTAAGGTTTTTTGATGTTCACCTTTGCCTTCCTTGCATTTGAACAAATTATCTTTTTTTTTTTCAATTGAAATCTTGGACTTTTCGTCTTTTATCTTTTGGTATAGTGATTAAGAGATTTTAAGAAAGATACGTGGATGTGAATTTTAATCATGTCATCTTTTTTTTTTTGTACGAACGTTTGCCCTCTTTTAAAGCAAAAAAAAAAAAAAATCTTGGACTTTTCACCATTATTATATATTATACAAAATTTCATATTTAATACTAAAGCTGAGGTATTTAAATTGGACTCAAAATAGTTTGAGATAATTTTTTTATTTTGTATAGATATGATAGATACAATATAATTTACAGGGAAAAAGAAAGAAAATAATACCTTTTTTTTTTTCTTTTATTTGAAAGATACGGAATAATTGCATATTTATAAATGAAAAAGAAATGATGGAAATTCATTGTACTATTATAATGGTAATAAAATGGTTAATTTCGAGGGGTGGAGGAGAACAAAAGAAGAGCTAAGAAAAAAGTATGATCATTTATTAATTGGCTGCTTATTTATTTATTTTTTTTCAAATTTTAAATAATTTTGGATTTAAATATTTTCTATTCCAATCATTTTTTAATTCAATTATTGCTAATAGTGAGTGATTAAAATTCTAATCTAAAATTTAATTTATACAATTATTTTTAAAAAATTATATTTAATATAATTGAGATTTAAATTTTAATATTTATAAATTTTTTATCTTCAAATTACGATTTATTTTGTTAAAAAAATATGACGAAGGCTCTATCTCTTGGTATAGTTTTTACTTTTTTGGGCCAAACCTTAACAAAATTTATTTTTTAAAAGACAAAAGGAGATTTTGCATTATTTTAAATATAAGATAAATGATAGCGAGTCTTCAAGGTGAAAACAGCACATCTTTTATTCTCTGGGCTCCTTCAACTTTCCTTTGGGATCTAGAAAAGATGGGGAAAGGAATTTTTGCATGGAGAGAAACAAAAAAAAAAAAAAACTTTGTTAACTTAAAAGATTCGAAAGTACAAATCAAATATAAAAAGGTGCAAGCGGATACCTTCAGATTTTAAACCAATACCAACACGTAGGGACGGAATCCAATCCGTATTCGACGATTTCGATTCAATCTGATCTTATGAAATTAATTTTTTTTTTAAAATTTTAGTTTTGAGTTGGATAAGATTAGAAAACAGTTGAAATCAGATCATGTTAAGGTTTTAGGTAAATTTAATCCGATCTGATCTGATATTATATAAAAAATTATTTTTTAATTAATTATTTATATATATATTTATATAATGATATTTTTAAATATTTATATTTATAAAAATAATATTTTATATTTAAAAAAAATATTTTATTAATTTCGGATCGAGTCGAATCGGATACGATTTATATAATATCGGGTCAGGATCGGATTCAAGTATAAAAAACAAAAAAAATTTCGGATGTAATCGAGTTTAAATTTAATAATACATAAAATTAGGTCAAATTCAAAGCGAGCAAAACTCACCTTGAACCCGACCTGATGCCAACCTCATCAACATGATCTAGAGGCTTATCAAAGTATATGAAAGATAGTCCTTAACTTTTGATTTAATGGTTAAATGAGTTTTCAAAAAAACATAAAATTTTTATTCAAAATTAAGATTTTTTTTGGATTATATTTCTGAATCAAAATGAATTTAAAAAAAAAAAGAAAAAAGAGAAAAAAAAAGTTACTGTCAAGTGTGAAATCACACTACTAATATTTAACTTATTAGATTTATATATATGAATTTAGGAATAATATATATACGAGTCTTTTACATATAATTTTGTTTAATTAAGTATAAAATTAATAAAATTTAAATTTAAATTTAAAATTTAATTTAATTAATTTATGTAATCATTTTTAACAATAAAAATTTGTGATATATAATATGTAAAACAATTATCTTATACACGGATAATAAAAATTTTTAATTTCACAAAAAAAATTGATAGTGTACTTATGCAAATTAATAAATTTTTATAATGATTAAATGGACAAATGTTTGTAAAATTAAAAAAATTCTATCCAATATTTTAAAAAATAATTCAAATTCTAATAAATAATAATATTGAATTGTAAATGACATGATCTTCAACTTCATTAGTTAGGAAGGATAATAATCCATTAATTTTTGTCAACGAAATCAAAATATGTGCACGTATCATGTAAAATCATGTAACTCTATGAAACATTAAATATGATAATTTTAGATATGATATAAAATAATATAAATAATAAAAATAATAAGATTTAAAATTTTGATAAAAATTATATGGGTTTAAAAAATTAAAAATATTTATTTTTAATGTGTTAACATAAATTATGATTTAATAATTTTTATATTTTATATAAAATAAATATGATATGAATACATATTTAAATAGATATACCTAACAGTATTTATAACTATAAACTACTCAATCCTGATCATAATTTTGAATCCAATGTAAGAAAGACCATAAAAGTACAAACTTAAAAGGTGGACCCCAAAAAAAATAAATGGGCCCCCAATTTCCCCCTCCCAAACCAAACCCAATCTACAATAAAATTGTCAAAAAATGATTGGTCATGTCATGTTAGTGTTACACGCTTTGATAGGAAGAAACCCAAGAAAATTGCGTATTACCATCCGGATTGTGGACCGCTCCATTTTTCTTTAGTCCAAAACGCGCTTTGTCGGGTCCCACATTCAGACAAAAATCCTTTCTTGCAGGAACACAGGAAAAACGCAACAGCCTTTGCAGTTGAACTCAAAGAAAAGAGAGGGGAAAGAGCGAAAAAGAAAGATGAAGAAAGAGTTTCACGGCGAAGAAACATCCCAGACACAGCCGAATACAGACAATGGATAGGAAAGTGAGATGGGAAAAAGGGTTTCAAGTGTTGGGTTGCTTTTTGTTTTTTTCTTTCCTTTTCTTTTCCTTTTGATGCATTGGATTTTACTCATTGATTAGCATTTAATTGATGAATGAATAGTTATATATAAATATATGTGTATACTCCTCCTGCTGGTTTCAATTTTTATTTAAGTGCCGCATGTTGGGTTCTTTGGCTGTTGTTGTATTGGTGTTTGTTAATGAACCTCATCGTTGCCCACCACCGAAACCGCTTAGCTTTTGGGGTGTTTTTGTTGCTGGAGTTAAAAGTAATAATGTCACAGAAAAGGCCCCAGGAAGATGGTAAGGCTCGGCCGTCAGAAGGGAATAGTCCTGATCAGGACAAACGGAGAAGGGTTCCAACCTTGAGAAAGTATACGCCTTTCCTTTCTTACCTGAATTTTTGTTCTTGTTTTACCATTGATGCTTTACATGTTAAATAGGAATAAGAGGGAAAAAAGAAAAAAGAAAAGAAGGGAATTGGTTTTTGCTTGTTTGGTAAAATTGGTTAGTGAATGTGGTTGGTTAACCCTTATGACTTATGAAAAAAGGTAAAAAAATAAAAAATAAATTTTCTTATTCACTCCTTTAATGGGAAATCTTGTTAACATGATTGAAATACTTAAGGTGAAGTGAATAGATGAGTGGATATTTGAACTGGGCTTATTTCTTGATTAGTAAAGTTGTTGAAATATGTCTTGCACTTTTTTAATATGATTAAATTCTCTGCTAATATTGAAACTAATAAGAGAAATGAACTGGGCATTTTTTTTTTCTTAATTGAATGTGGTTTGCCTTTATCGACTTTATTTAGTTGCGATTTGTTATTGTGGATTTCCATGAGCGTTTTTGTTCGATGGGGACATGGGTTTTTCTTCTGAATGATATGTTAGGACAGTAAGAGATGGTCAAAAGTTGTTATGTCATGCGTACATCCTTTATCAATAGGTCTGAGGAGGCAAAGACATTTGGCTATATTACCATAGAGAGTTGAGTTGGCACTAGCTTTTTTTCCTTTTTTTTTTTTTTTCCAAAAGGAAATAGTTGATTTTTAAATTTGAGGGTGATAAATATGAGAAAAGAAATGGTATATATGGTCCTAGAAATAGTTTTTGTGCATTTGGTATTTGAACTGGAGTGATATTGCTTGAATATGTTTTCATTCTCTATGTAGTTGAATATCATTTACACCTGCCTATTCATGGTTTGTGATGATCAGTGATAATAATCCATGTAAAATTATGCATCATTTATAGTGTTTCCTTTGGCTGCTAATCTGTTTGTAAACTATGCTAGTGTGGTTCAGGAGGTGATGAAGTTGCAATCGGTCCAGCAATTGCTGGAGCCAGTTTTGGAGCCGTTGATTCGTAGGGTGGTATGTTTCTTCCTTTGATCATGTTATTTCAGTGGTGCTCCTACATTATTTTATTTTCTTTCCAGCAAAAACAAGTTTAGAATTTTATTCACATAGTAGAGAGAGTGACAGCAAGCTTTCCTTTCTTTCCACCCTTTTCTCCATTAAAATCTTGTCATTTTAGCTCATTTAACAATGACATTTGAAGTATATGTTCATAATACATCGTCTCATTATGAAGCTTCAATGTCACACCAAAGGTTGAAAAAACAGGCATTGATGCCTCTCTCAAGAATTGAAATCATAAAATTACCATGTCCTGTGTCCTTTACTGCCTGGTGATATTTACTTTTAGCAATTATTGTAGCCTATGTTGCTCAGTCTGGGAGTGAGTATCAGATGTGGTTGTGTTCAACATCGGCACAAGCATGTTCAATTTTTTCTTAAATTTTTCCTTATTTTTGGAGCGTACAAACTTCATTCCTATTCTTGGGGAAATAAGCCAAACCTTAAGTCCTTGAGGAGAACACGAAAGGGGCCTGCCTATACGTACTTGTTGGACACCACTTGAATCCAAAAACCTAAGCTAATGGATTCTTTGATCCTACATGCATATATGTCACACTCACATGTGAATCTCAACACTCGCGTGCGTAAAAAAATAAGTGTCACGAACAATAAAGAGTTGAAGTAACATAAAGTATAGCACTTACTATTTCCTACAGCTTCTTGGTGGTTGTGACTTGCACCTATTCTGGTTGTACTGTCAAATTGTCAATCATTTGACACCAGTAGTTAGTTCCTGTTAACTTATTCAGCTCCAGTCCTTTTATGGCTCCATATAGTTTATAGGCTTTAACAACTTTGAAAGCTAATTGCAAGAACTTTCAGGTTTTGCAACTTGTCAATTACTCTCTTTTTTTCTTTTTGGATCCTAGCATGAGTCCAGATTTCCTCACTTAAATCAAGAATGTGACCTCTAATTTTAAAACTCTGATAATTTTTTTTGCCAACAACTGTGATAGATTGAAGGTGGCATATCTTTTTTAAGATATCGATTATATATTCAGTCAAGTGAGCTTGATTTTATTAGCCATTAAGACTTGTTGGATATGTGCACCTTAGTTGCAAAAAAATTGGTTGCAACTTTGGAACATACTTCTTCCAGTTAGCTGTCTTTTTTCTTTATTTGTTCTGCATGAGCTTTCATATCAGGAAGCAAGCATGATAAAACAAAACCCAAGGTGCAAACTGAATTTGTCATAGTAAATGAACGGTTTGCCTTTTTAAAATGTTTGAATCTTATACTTGACTCTAAGTCCATCATATAGATGCACCTTGTATGCTTTTCAGGTCGACAAATTCTCTTGGCATCTTCAGTTAGCCTTTTTAACCATGTTTTAATGAATAAGTCTTTGGAGCATGAAATGTTATATCAATGCTGTTATTTTTGCTTCAATGAGTGGACATGCTGGCAAATAGAGTTGTGTTTTAATTTTTCTAAAATTTTTGCTATTTCTTTCTAAATGCCCATGTTATGGTGTCTGGCATCTAATTTCAAAGTTTTGTCAAGCAAAGGGAGCAAAAACTTATATTCATAACTACTGTTGGCCCAACTGTTGCAAGCTCGCATATCTTTTGTAGTTCTTGTTTCTGTAACTTGTTAAAAAAAGTATTGAATATGTTAACAGTTGGATGTAAATTACTGATTCTATGTTTTGTAGGTCAAGGAGGAAGTTGAAATGGCTCTTAGAAAGCATTTGAACAATATGAAAAGGTATGAATTCTATTCAACGAAGGAAGAAAAAAATATGAATTAGATATATTTTCTGACAGAAAGCCATGTTAACTTCATTGTATACTAAAACCTTGTGGTTCTGCTCCTTGTTTGTTTGAAGGAATGGTGGGAAGGAGGTAAATTGTACCGTATCAAGAAGCTTACAACTCCAATTCTTAAATAATCTCTCCCTTCCTGTGTTCACTGGAGCTCGAATTGAATCAGAAGAAGGTTCTGCCATAAAGGTGGCTATAGTTGATGCCCTAACTGGACAAATTGTTACTTCTGGCCCAGAGTCTTCTGCCAAAGTAGAAGTTGTTGTCCTTGAGGGAGATTTCGATGGTGATGAGGGGGACAATTGGACACTTGAAGAGTTTAAGAATAACATTGTAAGAGAGAGAGAAGGAAAGAAACCTCTTCTTACTGGAGATGCATTTTTAACTCTTTCTGAGGGCATAGGTTTAGCGGGTGAGATTTCATTTACAGATAATTCAAGCTGGACAAGAAGCCGTCGTTTTAGACTTGGTGCAAGAGTTGTGGATGGCCCTGATGGAACTAGAGTAAGAGAAGCAAAGACAGAATCCTTCATTGTCAGGGATCATCGTGGTGAATGTAATTACTTAATTATAATCATATTCTATGAGTAGGTATCTATTTAATGCATGGCACATTTCTGCTTAGGTTAAGATGTTCTCAAGATCTAGGGACTTTTCAGGCTAAGAAATTAGATTCTTGTCACTTTGCGTAGAATAGAAATTATGATATTGCTGATTCTCATTTTATATTTATGTGACAATCACTCCAGAAGTGATGATGCTACTAAGATGTTGAATGAATTCTATCTATTATTTTCCTTCAAATGTTCTCCACTTTTAATCTGGTCTTAAACTGCAAAGAGCAAAATTAGCTTTAGGATTCCAAGCACAACAAGAGAAAAAGGAGGAGGTTGATATTTGGAATTTTGGAAAGTTAGATTGCCTCTTTTTTATTTTTCTTTTTGGTTGTTTTCTTTAGAATTTTAATATGCATTTACATAGTGATGTTTTTAAGTGAGTCATTATGAGAAAAAAATAGAAGGTAGAATAGACTTTTTTCAACTTTTGGTTTCTGGTTGCAGTATACAAGAAGCATCATCCTCCATCTCTTTCTGATGAAGTATGGAGATTAGAGAAAATTGGCAAAGATGGGGCTTTCCATAAGCGCTTGAGTCAGGAGAATATCAACACTGTAAAGGATTTTTTGACCATGCTCTTTATAAATCTTCCAAGGCTCCGACATGTGAGGCTCTACTGCTTTATCTCTCTTTTTGTACACTGCTTAGAATTTTTATGAAGGTCTCCAGTTTCTTTACCATCTTCTTTGTTCAAATGTCCTCCATTAATGGCAGTAGAACATCAAAATTAAAGTGAAGATGGTGTTTAATCAGTATTAAGCCAGCCCTTAAATTTAAGCATGTTCGGATTGCTTTCAAAAAGGAACTGTGTTGTCAATGTTATTGGATTAGACCACATGAATTTGTGGGTGAATTATATACCTATAAAAAGTTCCTTAGTCGGACATGTATCAACATAATCTTTGATTACATTTTACTTATAGCAAGTTTTTTCAGTTTACTCTGTAGCTATGTCTGCATTCATCTATGTTTAATTTTTACTAAACTGCACCCTGAGTTATTCTTTTCATCAGTAATAATTAATAACGATATAAATTGGAAAATTAAAACTAACCTCACATCACTGAGAGATCCATGCTTTGTCTAAGGCTCACCAGGTTTCATGTTGACTATTTATCAACAACTTAAGCAGCTTTAACTGCTTTAAGTTAGGATTTTCATCATGTCAAAATGCTAATAGCAAGCAATATTTGTTTCTTGGGATGTGTGCAGATCCTCGGCACTGGTATGTCTGCTAAGATGTGGGAAGTAACTGTGGAGCATGCTCGAACATGTGTGCTTGATAAGAGGATGCACTTGTACTGCCCTCCTGGTTCTCAACTGAAATCTGGTGTGGTCTTTAATATTGTGGGACAAGTGACAGGAGTACTTTCAGAATGCCAGTATGTCACAATCGATAAGCTGTCAGAAACTGAGAAGGCACACTTCTCTTGCTTCATCTGATTGTTTTTTTCTTTATATTTATTTACTTTTGTCATTAATGGTTGGGTTCTGATTATCTGCTCTGCGATCAGATTGAAGCACAAAACTTGGTAATTTCTGCATTTGAGCACTGGGAAGAAGTTATCCCTTTTGATGATGAAGCCTCTCTCATAGGTGGTTCTTCAAATTTAGCAAATATTCCTTACACAAGCTCAGCCAAGGCACAGATTTCTAATGATAGCAAGTTTTTGGCTTCTCAAAAGATGGGTGGATTTGATTATGCTCAATCAAGTGCTTCTTCTCCAGATATCATTTCAACCATCTATTCAGTTGGGGGTATGAGTGGTTTAGACGATTATGCCCTGCATGGCATTGAAAACATGGGTCTAAGATATGACGAAACTTTGAGTTATCCTGGCCAAGTCACTAATTCCCCGATCTGTGACACGGATATTACTCAGACTTTCTGCGATGAAGATCATCTTCAATTTTTTGATAGTGATCCTCAGTCCCAGGGTCCTGGTTCGGAATCACAAGCTGATCTTCAAACTAGCGATGATGGATTAGTTTTGCCACCACGTACTGTTGCTGTTCAAGCACAGAGGAGATGGACCAAGGTTTTCAGTGTGCTGAAATGGTTCTCTATTAAAAGAAAAGTTGCAGAAAAATTTCGAGGTCGGAGATATAGCAATGGACCCTAATATGATTATAGGTACGGTTGCAAATATTAGTGGTAGCCAAATGCTGCCATATTAAATTTTGGTTTGCAGTTATAGAATTCAACAAGTTGGAATTATCACTAGATGTGGTAGACGCAGCTGCCCGTTTATAAATCCTTGTTCTTGTTGGATATCAGAACTTGCACCCCTCTGTATCATATTAAACTGTAAATATATTGATGCACTGTTACAGAATTAGGCAGATTTTTTGGTTCTAAAATTGTGGTTGTTTCAGTTGAATCATGGACCGTGACCATGCATGAAGAGAATGAAATGCTTTTGTTTGATAACTGAGAACTTATTGCATTCTTATCAACATCCCTTATGAGCACCAGCATCAGTTTTCAATGGTTCAACACCCCTCCTTTTTTGTGTGTTATGCTCAAAGCTTCTAAAGCCTTATAAAATAGGGCCATGCTTTGAACCTATGGTCTAAGTAACTGTAAAATCTTCAATGCTCATTTATCGATTGAAAGTGTTACGATAGCTCAGCTCACTTCATCTTCTCTCGCTCATTTTGTTTTAACTTTTCATCACTTTTTTATTTGATGCACTGTGTTATGCACTGTCAAGAAATCATTAATGATATTTCATAAAAAAAAATTAATTATTTTCATCACTTCTATCATTTATCTTATTGGTAGGCTTGGACTATGCTATATCAATTTTGACATAAAATTAATCCTTCATAAGGATCTATAGCTTGAAAGCTTGTATTTGAAGTTGCTAATTGATTGAGCTTCAATCAATTAAGAATTTAAAATTTTATTAATAAACCATGTAATTGTTGGAGGCATGAAAGCTCTTTGAATAATAAGAAAAATAGCCTTACATTTTGCTTGGAATCCTTTTATGTCTAAAATGTTGATAATTGGAATCCTTTTATGTAAAAAATGTTGGTAATACTATTATTGCACCATACGCTTTCATGAATGAATAAAATTACCTGGCTCATCTTAGTAATAGAATTAGGTTAGTTTTGTGATCACCTAGCTAGCGTTTGGTTTTTTTTTTTTTGGAAGATCATCGTACTAATGTAATTATTTGAGTGATTTTATTATTAAGATAATTTTAATACCCGTGATTTGAAATTATTTTATTTAATTAATAATATTAATTCTTAGGAATTAAAGATTATTGTGTTTTAATATTACTAAAAATTAAATATTATTTGTTTAAAAATGTGCAAATAATCATGCATAGTGTAATGTTACACAAATTAATAATTTTAAGATTGTTTAATGATAATAATTTGTAAAATATTAGTAATATTTTATTTATTTTATAATAAAATATTATTAAATTATTAAATTAATAAATATATTTATTGATAGGTAAATTAATTTTTATAGTATAAATTAAGTTAAAAAATATTTGAATTAAAAAATAAAACCAATCTATTAAATTCATAATAAAAAATTATGTTATATATAAAATATTTTTAAAAAATACATAAATTATTTTGAAGTTATTATGGTGAATATTAGTTTGAAAATATAAAAATTCATAATATAAAATACTTATAATTTTTAGATACGGTAAGTTTGTAATTCACATATTAAACAAAAAAAATTAATTATTATTAATTTTACGTATCATTTCACTTTAATAATAAATATTTTTTACCTTTTTTATTTAGAAATTAGATCACTCTCAATACAATAATTTGATCATTCATTATCAATGATCTAAAATTATTGTTATGTAAAATAACCAAATACTTATCAAATATAATTATCTGATCATCATATATAAATCACTATAATTTTTGTAATAACCAACCCATCCCAAACATTACTTTAATCATCGTTCATAAATCACCCTAATTGAAATGACCAATCCATCCCAAACATTACTTTAATGTCCAAGGAGAGGCCCAATTTTCCACGGTGGGCTACCATTTTCCGTCGTGACTCTCTTTAAAAGGCCATCATCAAGCATGCCCTTCAAACCTCAAAGCAAAATCTGAAAAAAAAAAAATGCAAAACCAGAGAGGAGTCCATGTCTTGGTGGTCATATACCCTGCCCAAGGCCACATAAATCCCCTCATCCAATTTGCTAAACGTTTAGCCTCCAAAGGAGTCAAGGTCACCGTAGCCACCACCCCTTACACCATCAAGTCCATCCATGCAAACACTATAAGCATCGAACCAATCTCTGATGGCTTCGACGAAGGAGGTTTCAAGCAAGCTTCAAGTCTCGAAACCTACTTGGAGTCCTTCAAAACAGTTGGGTCAACAACTTTGGCTGAGCTGATAGTGAAGTTCAACAACTCAGGGACACCAGTTAGTTGCATTGTGTATGATTCATTGCTGTCTTGGGCTCTTGATGTAGCTAAAGAATTCGGTATCTATGCAGCTATGCTGTTGACAAACTCTGCTTCGGTGTGCTCCTTGTATTGGCAAATCAATCAAGGACGCTTGACTTTGCCTATGAAACAAGAAGCCTTAGCAGCACCGATGCCTGGCCTGCCTTCTCTGGGCTTTTCCGACTTGCCAAGTTTTCTGACTCAGCCTGCAAAGCACTATGCTTATTTATCACTAATCTTGGACAACACTGGCGCTCTGGATAAAAATGATTGGGTCTTCTGTAACTCCTTTGAGGAGCTGGAGAGAGAGGTAATTAACTGGGTTCTCGCTTTTGTTGCTAAAAGAAATGTTCACTCTTAGAGAAGTAATCAGGTTTTAATAGAGACTAGTACCACCAGGTGATTATCTGAAGAAAAGGATCTGAAAAAAGGTTCTAAAGTTTTTCTTTTAGAACTTAAACCATGCTTGATAAGAAGAAATGAAAATGGGAAGGCAAATGAAAGGAAGAGAAAAAAAACAGAGGCAAATGCATTTGTTTTTATTTCTTTTATAAGTTGAGTGAAAGAAAAATGGAAAATGGAAGGGAAGAAAAAAACAAGGTCAATGGTAAATAGAGCACCTTAATTTTTAATGGATTGAGTTAGGGCTGATTTGGATTTTCACCATATGAAATTTAAAGGGGTTTTGGTCCACCCAGTTGTCATATCCATATTATAGTTATCAATATTCAATCATATCTTTATCATTGATTTTAATCTCATTATTATCTATTTAATTTAATTGTTACAATACTTAATTTCTTTGTTATCATTGTTTTCAGTGTCACTATTTATCCAAATGTATCCTACTAGTTGTGAAAGTGAGTCCTTATGCAAATAATATTCCAATCAGTTTGTCACAATGAAACAAGTTAGATTAAAAATCGAGTTTGTAACTGTCACTTCAAATTCAAGCTTTTTGATTAATATGCATCGAATGATCAATTTAATTATTTAATAACTACTAGTAGTTGATTTTCGGTTACAAGATCTCAAGTTTTTCTCATTTTGTTCATTGCTTTTGCCTTTGAAAAGCTTGTCAAGGCTCTGATGGGACTTTGGCCTGTAGAAATGATTGGTCCCCTGGTGCCATCATTCTATTTAGATCATCAAATTGAAGGAGATACAAGCTATGGGGCTAGCCTGTGGAAGCAAGATAAGGATCAGTGCCTGAAATGGCTAGACTCTAAGCCATTGAAGTCAGTGGTATATGTATCGTTTGGAAGCATGTCAAGTATCTGCAGCAAACAATTTGAAGAAATAGCATGGGGCTTGAAAGCAAGCAATATGCCTTTCCTGTGGGTTGCAAAGGAGTTCAAAGACGAGCAGCTGCTTGAGTTCACTGACTCAGTTGGAGAAAGAGGGCTATTTGTCACATGGTGCAACCAACTAGAGGTGCTGGCTCACCAAGCCGTGGGCTGCTTCGTAACACACTGTGGCTGGAACTCAACCTTGGAAGGTTTGAGCCTAGGCGTGCCAATGGTGTGTGTGCCACAGTGGAGTGACCAGCCAACTAATGCCAAGTTTTTAGCAGATGTATGGAAGGTAGGAGTGAGAACTAAAAAAGATGAAGGGATTGTGACGAGGGAAGAATTAGAGAAGTGTTTAAGGGAAGTCATGGTTGGAGAAAGAAATGAAGAGATTAAGAGTAATGCATCAAAGTGGAAGGAGCATGCCAAGAGAGCTGTTAGTATAGGTGGGAGCTCAGACAGGAAAATTGATGAGTTTATTGCAGAGCTGGGTAAGAGTAAGGACAAGAAAGCATGATTGTATCATTTGACCAATAAGACCGCCCATTTAAGGCATCGTTTTAACTTCTCTTTTCTTTGAAATAATTTGTCATTACTAAAATTGGTTGAAGGACAAGTTACTTCAACTTACCATCATTATATAAATTTGAATATTAAACTTTTTGAATCTAAAATTTAATTTAATTGATTAATTCATTTATTTTTTAAAATTTTTAATAAATTTAAAATTTAAATTTGACACGCCTATAATTTTTTTGTCAAACTACGGTTTTTTTGCATGAAAAAAAATCAAAGCTTTCAAATAAGTAAATATCAACTCGAGAGACAACAAGTGCTAGAACAGGAACTCAATTGCACTTGATGTAAAACTATTCTTACTTGGAACATTGTAATCCAGATGAAGTTCATGAAGCATAAATCCAACATACAAAGAATAGATCTTGGGGTAACCAGGGACAAATCAGACCGTCCATCATATTGGAAAGTAATATTCTCAAAGCATACGCCTTTATAAGGTTTCACAGACCTGAAAATTTACTACCAAATACCAGTGGAAATTTGCAGCAATATGGAAATTGTATAAATGCAAAATTTTGACTAATTGATTATTGCAATCATACGAAAAATGCACAGAAGTTTGAAAATTATGTGTACTAAACGTGTCCAATTGCAAAAGGACAATTGTATGTTTCTGTGGTGTGAGAAGTAGAGAGTGTGAGCTTGTCCATGGGTAAAGTTTAGAAGAAAAAGATAAATACGGGAGTAGTTACAAATTGAAAGACCTTTCTTCCGAAACTAATAGGAAGCTTCACATCTTGCTAGTAGTTTCGTCATTGCATACGTCAGTCTGAGGAAAGAATTAGGTATGAGATGATTAGTCTAATTTGCAACCAATCATTACATCTAATAATTAAATCATTTTATTTTATAATAATTTTAAATTTTTATATAATAATATTAAATTTCTGAAATGATAATATTATTATTTTGAGGAGTGAACCGATTCTCATTCAAAAGTATGAAAAATTTTATTGTATAAGAAAATAATTTTTAATATTATTTTAGAATTACTTTACTCTAACGAAAGTGAGAATAAATATATGGTTCCTTCCAAATTTAGTCTTTATAAGTAGAGAAATCAATCATTCTTTCCAACTTCTAATTAGTATAATTCACTTCTCTCAATATATGATTAAAATTAGCAAAATATTATGAGCTCTTTTATAATATTGAAATTAGAATATGGAGTTATCATTTTGATCTATACAATTAAATTTCTTAATTTGTAGTAAGAAGACTTATTAATTTAAATTTATTTATAAAAACTCAATGAAATTGTTTTTTTAATAAAAATTGAGTAATCAAATTTTAGTTCACTGGTTTAATTCATTTTATGATTTATATGCATTCATTTTGGAACTATTATTAAAAAACAATGAATTTATTTAATAATTTTTGGAAATTATTTTCGTAAAAATTAGTTTATACTTTTAGTTTTTTTTTTATAAAAATGACATAATACTATTTTATGAATTGTTTATTCAATAAATTTTTTAAGGTTATTTTGAATATTTTATATTTAGATTTTTTATGTAATGTTAAATACAATGATTTAAATCATTTGTAATTTATAATATTATATCAAATATAATAATTTAATATCACTGAAGACTAAATCATTTTAATGATCTCACCGCTATAATAATTATATCATCACAATGACTTTGAAAGTGATACCCAACAATATTATAAATGAAATGTGACATGACATGATAAAATCAAAATGTAAGATTTAAACAATAATATCTTATATCTTCTTTACTTATCTTTTAAGTTTTGTCCTATTTTTAGATATGACTATTCCTATATTTTTGTCGTATTTATTTTATATTAACCATGTATAAAATATAAAAATTATTGTATAGTAATTCGTGTCAATATATCAAATATTAAATATATTTTTTATTTTTATCAAATTCATCTATAATTTTTTTAAAAATTTTAAAATATATCTTTTTCATATTTTTAAATATTTTTATATTATATTATCATGTCATATTTAAAATTATCATATTTATTTTTTTAAGCAATTATTACATTTTTTTTTATAAAAATAAGGAATGATGATGGTAGAGACCTTGCATATCTTTTTAAGCTTTTTTAATAATTAAACCAAAAAGATGTAGACTTATCACATCTATTTCTTCTTCTTATAGAATAGTTAAAATTTAAATAAATTTGTACCCAAAAGAATGGATTGGGAGACGGATTTTGATGCTTCATTTGATTGGTATTTTTGAAAATATACGGCAGCATAAGAAGATCATGGACCTGATGAACTGATGCCTAAAAATAAAGGTTAATCACAGCATAACATGAGCTTCCGGCCCAAAGAATAGAGGACTGGGCCATGTATTTCAACTTTCGAAAGGGAGAGTAAAAGGAAGGTTATTCTTGGCTTAAATTATAATAAAATATTTAATATGATACATAAACTCTAAAAATTTATAATGTGTTATTTAAATTATAAATTTATTAATTAATTGAGTATTTATTTTAATGTGGTTAATTTTAAATGATGATATGAAATGAACAAATAATCATTCAAATATCATATTAATAATAGATTAATAATCTAAAAACCAAATTAAAAATTTTTAAAATTTAAATATCACATTGAACAATTTATTATAATTTAAAAATCATTTATGACATTAATCTATTTATATATTTCAATGATATATGTTTGTTAATATGATGTAATAAAAAAAAAAAAAACTTGGTAATTATAACATTTGTTTGTGATGAGATAGAGAAAAAAACATCTTATGCATGTGTACATATAAATTTTGTGTTTAAAATAACATTAGAAAATTTGGAATTAAATAATAAATTTCAATCGATCAAGAATCTAAAGTATAATTTCTGAAAATTTTTAAATAAAATCCTAATTTTTCGACAAAAATTTGCATCAAAGGTCATGCTGATTTGTTTTTGAATTTAATAAATTTGGACTCAAATTTAAAATTTTTTTAATTATTGAAATTTGGTCTCCAAATTTAAGATTCTCAAAAGTCTTAGAATTTTATTTCAATTTAAATATTCTTGGAATCTTATCCTAATTTAAGAATTCTTGAATCTTCTTACTTTAATCTTCAAGTATTTGATTTGTGGGAATTCTGAAAAGTTTGTTCTTCAAATTTTCCTTTTTAAACTTGTAGGATGGATCAGATGCTAATTTAAGAATTCTTGGATCCTCCTACTTTAATCTTCAAAATTTTCTTCTTGAATTTTCACTTGAACATTATATTTCCTTGGAATCGGAAGTATATCTCCTATTGTGATTATAGTATAATTAATCAATCATTATTTAAAATTATGTGAAAACTATTAAAATTTTATATGAAATCCACGTTAGTGGACGCTTAATTTTTTATTGTGATTGAACTATTATAATAGTATAATAAAATAAATTGTAAATAAAATACTCCCGCTGGAGCCACATGCAGTTACTGTATACTTACCTTACTTCTTATAGCCTCCAAGATCTCTTTTAAAGGTGGCCGGCCTGAAACAAGAACAAGAATCCTTAAAACATGAAATCGATCCCCGTAAAATCTCACAAGCCAGGATTTGAAACTTTTAACACAAAGAATTCTAGAGATAAAATTGCATCAACTTCCACTCTCAATGCATTCAGTTCAAAAGGCAATTGATTTCCACATGCTGGTTAGGCTGCTATTGCAATTTTGTAACCAAGTACTACAATCTTTGTTTAATTAAACTAAAATATTAGCTGTACAAATCAACTAGACTTGGCTATGGAAGGTAAACAGAGACTCAGAATTTCTGTTTCCATTTTTTTGGCCCGAATGAAACTCATAAACTAGAATACAGAATTCCAAGTGCAGCATATGTTTACCGGTATTTTGAAGACGATATTTAGCCCATGCACCATAGATGGAATCAACTATTGTTGCAATCCGCACAAGATGGCATGCTATACCATTATCCACTGATGAACACACAGAAAAGGGAAATCTTTATTTTTCCCGAAACAACAAGGTCCTGAAAAAAGTAGATATGATAACACGATATGAAAATAATACGAAAAAAAGATATAAAAGTAACATGATCTAAAATTTTAGTAACAGACTATATATAAGATTGATGAAAAAAAATATATTTTATATTTGATGTCTTGACATGAATTATAATATAACAGTTTTTTTGTTCTACACATGTTTGAAACAAAAAAAATGCGACACAGACACACAAATTGCTATGACTACTGAAGGACAATAGCAAATCAACAGAACTACAAGTAATATAAAGTAAGCATAAACTTACAAGTTCATATTTGGTAATGGCATAAACCCATCCAAGGCCAGCTTGCCTATACAATTTTCTAAATGCCTGCAAGTCATCAATAAAGTAAATAATGCTTTAAATTGTATCCTCCTGTCCCCATGCTTCCCAATCCAAAGGCAAAAAGCGGGAGTAATATTAAAGAGAAAAATCAAAACTCAAAAAGAGGAAACAAGAGGGAAAGGTGCCACCAGCTTCAATTAAAGATATCTTAACACTATACTCTGGTCAGCTTGTTCTTAAATACAATAAGCATCCCTTGTATGCCTACAGTAACTTGTGCACTACTTGAAATAACCTGTAGTGGTCACGTATTATAACCTGTTTTAACATCCTAAACAGCATTCAGGACTCCAAATGTCGAAGGAAATGCAGATTTCGAAGTTCATATACCTGGATTTTTTTTTTCATTTTGTGTTCTTCATTACTATATTTTTTATCATTTACTTTCATTTAGATTACGGTCCAACAAAGTCACAACTATAGCGAATGTTTTTCGCATTACAACATTCAGCAAATTTGCAGAATAGTGTTAGAATAACAAGAAGGAAAAAGTTCATAATCCAGGGTTAGAGCATTGTAAAAATCGAGAAAGTCATACCTCCACATCTATGACAACAGTTCCATCAGAGAGAATGGCATGAATTCTTCCCGTAACCTAAACAACAAACGGAACTCATTCAAATTCAGTACTAGTATACCGATCATATTCCTACTAACTGATCACACCACAGATGGAAAGCATATTTGAAATTGATCAAAAAGGGGTTTAATAATCCCTGAACATACAGTTTTGTAGTCCAATCCTTGATTCTCTTTAGGAGAATCATCATCAGAAATTCAGCACTTTTGTCAACAAACTAAATAGTGCGGTATTGCTTATTCCTCTCCCTAGCATATCGACCTCACAACAAGATAAGATAGTAAACAGAGTGAAAAAAAAAATTCCTAATGAACAGCAAATATATCACAAGCAAGATATATACGGAGCAGTATGTTATTAATCAAATTCCTACAGTAATTATTTCAAAGTATACCTCACCAATGCAAAGCGGACAATCTCCATCATAAAGCATTATAATCTTCCAATTTTGGGGTGATTGTTGTTCATCATCCTCTTTTAACTTTCTGGGATGTTATGGTAACTGCAGTTGCCTCCTGTATCGGCCGAATCTAATACTTAAATCCTAGAAAGAAAATGTACAACACTTGATAACAAATTAAATTCCCTCATTATTTATGGAAAACTAAAATGCACATATAGAAAAAAAAAAAAAAAAAACTAAAAAAATCAGTTACGGGCCAAAAAAAATCATCAAAAAGTGACCCTGCAAATATAACATGCAACTCCAGACTAGAATAGATGAAAAAATTATGAATTCGAGGATGGGAAAAAGTGAAGCTCACCCTTATCAGTTTTGTAGTTACTATGAGATGTCAATCTTTGAAGAGGATGTGAAGGGGAATGATGGAATCATAGTCTGAAATTTTGGGAAAATGAAAGGAGAGAAGGGGGTGGTTCTTTGCCTTCCAATGCAGGCACCAGCAACCAACAGCATCTCCTCTCAACACCATATTGCATTTGGTAGTGGGTTTTCTGATCATCAGTTCGTTCCTTCGTCAACGTTTAAAGCGAGCAACGGCTTATTTTTACACGTGGCAACCTCATATTCACCAATAGTAAAACACATGGCAAGAACACGGCCACGAGGTGAGCAAATCTGAGAAAAAAGGAAAATTCATGGGTAGAAACAAAAATATGAAAAACATTAGGCATATGAATGCAAAAAGTTGGAATTAAATTATTTTCGCAACAGGGTTAAGCCCATCTGGCTTTCTCCTTCGCTCGACATAACTCAGCAGCCAATTTCTTCTTCTTTAATCTGATCTCTGAAATATCAAAATGGCCTTTTTCCTTCAAAAAAGTAGCCTTGCCAATTATTTACGATCATCTTATCAGGTATGAAAAAAATTATACAATTTATTTATGTATAATAACTTCACTTGATCTTTATTGGGTCTTTACTTGATTGTTAATAGCTCTATCTAACTCTCTCGAATTTTTTTGCTGAATAAAGCAGAAGACAGAGGGTTCCTTGGCCGTGCCAAGTCGAGCATTTCACGTGGAACTTGGGGATCGTGAGAAAGCTGTGAGTTTCGCCTTTTTTCTCTATCTTTCCCAGTTCAAATTTCTTGATAAAAATATGCCCTTCTGTTTCTTTTAGGTTTTACTCTTTTGATTTTTATTGATTGGAAAAAAATGTTGCATTTCTAGCATCTGGATCAGCTCAAAGTTCTGTTAAGCTAGTTTTTTGGACTTTTTAGGTTGGGTTTATCTTTTTTGAATTGAGCCCATACTAATAGATGAAGTGAAGAGTGTAAAGGTTCTTATTTCAAATGATTCAAAAAGTTAGTTTGTTTTAACTGTACTTGATCATAGGTTTCAATTTGTTTTTTATAAAGTTTTATGTTAAGCAACTGAGACATTACATTGGCGAGGGAAGTTGGTTGAAATTCTTGATAATTACTTATAATCAAATACTTTAAACAGTTCCTGTTTTTCTGGCATGGAGTGGGGAGGTTAGAAGTGATTAGTGTTTTTTTTTCTTTTTCTTGTGCCATACTTGAACTTAATAAAATGTTGATGTGGAATACAACCTGCAGCTCTTGGCAGAAGACCCTTCTCTAAGACGATTTAACTCTTATAAGAAGAGCGTGAGGCGACTGAAGAGAATCGGGGATGTTCTGACAATTGTCGTTGTAGCAGGTAAGACTAGTGTTTGCTCTAAGTGTTGAATGAATTGATTCATGAGTTTTGTTATGTGTGGATAACTCCATGAGAAGTTGGGTTTGATTCTCTATGATCCTGTTTGAGATGGTATTAAGATATGCTCCAAAAAATATCTTGGGTAAATTTGGACATTACTCTTTATTGTTGTATTAACTGGAAATCTTCCTTCTTTTGCCTTTTTAATTCACTTTCCCCTTCTTTCATGGAAGGAAAAAAGGAATAAAATGATACCAAATTTGTACAAAATCATTCAAAATCTTAATTTTGATTGCGTACAACCTATGTGTTGATGCGTCCTCACCTTGTCAATGGTTAGATTTTAAGAAGTCATTGGGTTAATTGCCGCTGTCCCCTCATCCCCCCCTCCCCCTGGCTTCTTTAATGGCGATTGTCAAAATATGGACCAACAAAGAAAGCATATTCAATCAATCTTAATAAATTTGATTGATTAGATAGTTAGCTTTGCAATTTCTAGAGTTTGCTGTATTTGACGCTGCATGAGATCAGAAGGAAATATAATGGTTTGCTAAATCACGGAGATTTGGGGGCTTGATACAACTTAATGAATGATTGCTTTCAAAATAGTGATGAAAAATCAACTTCATGATCTTAGCATTTGATCATTGAACATAATAGTCAAGCTCTTCTGGCACCTTTTATGTATATCTTCTGTTTTTTTTAATTAATCCTCCCCCCCCCCCCCCCTTCACTTTGAAAAAGAAAAGGAAGAAAATTATATTCTGAACGTGCAGCTTTGTCCATGTTATGTCTGCAATTGAGTTAGAAAGTTCTTACATGAATTGCTTTTCTTTAATATTCAGAATAAATGGTGAGAAGCAGGAGACATTAAGCCATTATCCTTACTAAACCTCATTTGGAGAAGAAAAAAAATAAGCTGATTCATTGCTGCTTAAGAAAGACAAACAGTCCAGCATCTGTGACTAGACTTCTTGTATGATGGTATTATGTTTGTTTTTTTCAGGTTGTTGCTATGAAATTTATGTCAAGGCAGTAATGCGAGAAGAAGCTCGGAACCAGGCGAAGGCCTCTGGTGGAAGTGAATGAGGCTGTGCATGTTTTTGCTTCTGTGCCAAAAGGAAAAAGTGTATGTTTTGGCGTTTGCTTTTGTTTGTTTTAGCCATTAATGATTTTGTCTCATTGACAAATAAGCAAAACAAAATGTGCTGGTGTGACATTCTTGAATGTAAGACCTTATTCAGCAAATTGCTATCAGGTTCTCATCTTTCAAATAATCTTTTTTTTTTGGTTTATGATGATTCCAGTAACTTCAGAAAATTGACCTTGCATAAGGTTGAGTATACACTGTGACTAGGGGTGTAAATGATACATTAGTACTCGCAAACTACTCGGGTTCGATTCGAAGAAAACTCGAATTCGGTTCGATTAGTATCGAGTCGAGCTCGAGCTCGAATAGCTTGACTTATCAATCGAGCCGAATTCGAGTATTCTTATATCAGACTCGAGTAGCTCGCGAGCCTAATCGAGCTTTTATATTTAAATATATTTTTATTATTTTAATTAATAAAATATTTCGAGTCCGAGTTCGAATTCGAATTCGAGCATGAATAATCGAACTCTTTTCGAGTGTACGAATCGAGCTTATTTTTACATATTAATCGAGCGAGCTCGAGTAGCTCGAATTCGATCACGAATCGAGTTCGAGCTTGAAAAATAAAATTCGATCGAGTTCGAGCCGAATATCGAACCCCGAATTGTGAGTCGAGTTCGAGCTTCTCACTATTTGATTCGATTCGATTACACCCCTAACTGTGACGCAAAGGAAACATCCAAAACCGTACTGCTAGGTGATAGTTGGGAAGGTGAAACAAGTGAAGTGGTTTCATAAAATCTTTGTTTACCGTGCACATCTTCTTATGGCAACTACATCTCAATGGTGCTTCAGTTGCTTCCAAAGGGGGCCTTATCTTTCTTCTTTCTTCTTTCTCCTCTTTCTTCATCTTTTTTCTTCTTTTTACCTTCTCTTTTTCTTTTCCTACTTCTTACTCAGGTTCTTGTCTACAGCCGTCGCTTCTATTGTTGTCCCTTGTTGTTGACCGCCGTTTATTAATGTCGGAATTCCTCAAAAAAAAAAAAATTAGAAAACCCCTTTTAACCTTCTTTGTCTTACTATCCATCCAAAAAAACAACTATAAAAGCCTAGATCTACGAAAGTATCCAGTGCCTTCATTCTTTTCTTACCGTTTTTCGTTGCCTAATTCGGGTCCAACCGAGTTAGGACCTTGTCCAACTTGATTTTTTTTGCTATGTCCAGTACTCCGGTGTGTTGACGACATCAATGTAAGATTGACATTGTTATGAAGGAGGTTCCAGTGTGTTCATGCTTCAAAGGTATTGAAACTAGGTATTGGGCAAGATCTTGGAAAAAGGAAAGTATGAATGAAGCAAAACTCTCTTGAGAGGAAAAGGAGGAATTTTAATGTAGCACAAAGAGGGTTAAGGATTGCCACGCTGAGAAAGGCAGCCAGTAAGAGAAAACCAGTAAAGGGGAATGGCCATTTACTGGTTCTGATAGGAAGCTATCTCATACAAAGATTCAATCCTAGGCGCATCCTATGGAGCCTACGAACAAATGTTCTTTGAAGAAGAAAATGAGAACATGGAAACAGATACTGAAAAAGACATCCAGGAACAAGTTGAAAATGGAGAGTCAAAAGAGAACAACTTTATCCATATCAAAGGAAGAAAGACAAGAATTAGGTCCAAGTGGATTACGACTCTAATTGTTAAAAGTTTTTTGTAAGAATACCAATACCTTATTTTTAAGCTCAACTAGATTTGGAAAACTCAAAGTAAGTTCTACGCCATTGAGCTAGGTCGTGATTTTTTTTCTCTTAAAATTCCAGAATCATGAGGTTTATGACTACGTTATAACGGAAAGACCTTAGTTCATGGGGGGTCACTTCCTTAAAATCAGAAAATTGTTTCCCAACTTTAGGCCTTCAGAAGCCTTCTTTTCATCTATTGCGACATGGGCAAGGCTTCCAGAGCTGCCTATGGAATATTATGACACTAAAATACTGACCAAGATTCGCAAGTGTACAGTGGGCCTGCTCAGGATCGATAGTCATACCGTTTCAGAGGCAGGAGGGAAGTTCGCTTGACTATGTGTCCAGGTGAATTTTGTTCATGTTGAAGGTAAAAAACAAACCATTGTTTTTGAGGAAATCAAGATGATGTGTTTCCACCGTGGGCAGATAGGGCACAAAAAGGACCTCTGTCCGGAATTACCACATCCGCCGTCGGTGTTGTCTCAAGCGATGACCTAAAAAACCACTCAAACCAAGCAATTCGAAAAACAATAGGAGGATGAGAAAGCAACAGATATGAACCTTAGCTGGTACAAGAAAGAAGAAATAAGAGCAAAGTCAACAACCTTCAAGAAAGTGGACCTGCATGAGGCAGATCCCACTTGTCATGCAAATCCCACTTGCATGCCAGAAGATATCAGCCAAGGTAAAGCTAGAGGTAACCTCTCAAACCAAAAGGGCGTTACCTGTGTAGCGGTTACACAAGAAGGGTAACGAGTTGCTAAAGAAAGGTCAACATCAAACACTGATAGCTTGAGTGAAAATCAAAGGGGAAAGCTACCAATGGCCCAGGTAAAACAAGGTCAAGACCTTGTTGGGAAACAATTTACCATACAAAAGGGATAACCGTAACTTAAAAAAGATGAGTTTAATGTAGCAGGAAATCAGGGCAAAAGTGAGAAACTCGGCATGGTTAAAAAAGATAAGAAATCTGTGGAAATGGACAGAACCTTGGGAATAGAACCTAAAAAAGATATACCTAAAACTCAGCAAATCCCGAAATCTATGCAAAACAAAATGCCTGTCGAAAAAACTTTCAATGGGGATGGTAACCAAAAATTTTTCGAATATATTGAAAAAGCGCAGTTCCCCTTATCACAGAAACCCCAACAAAAAAAAAAAAAAAGAAGTAGCATTGAACCACCATGTACACCAAAGTTCAAGGGTCTCAACGCTAGTCAACGAATGCAGATTTGCATGAACAAACGTTTGAAATGAGAAAGGAGGTCTAGATAATGCATTAAATATTTCCACAAACTTCCTGAACTTCTTCTTTGGTCTATCTGGGAGTGAACCAAGATCCACTACAACAAGCTTTGAAGGAGATCGGGAGGAGGGACGACTTCGTCGGTGAATTTTCCCCAGGGAGAGGAACTCTACTGGACATAAGGGAGGACAGGAGGTCACCAATAGGACAAGCCCCTCACATACTATGGATTATCCCACCACTATTGATTTTTTTCACCGCCTGTTTTGCCATTTCTTTAGCAAAACTTGCTTTGCTCCGAGCAGCCATAACACCACAATAGGGAGGACATGTTGTACGCTTAGATGATACCGCAATGGCTGATGGATATCTCTGTAGCTCTGCTGTTAGAGAGGAATCTGGAGGTTTACATGAAGAACAATCAGGTATCCACCTTGAAGTTGGTGGTAGACAGCTCGATCCACCAACTAATGATTTATGGTAGTTCGTTAGTGGTGCAAGGGATCGAGTCTCTACTTTACAAGTTAGAGATTATCTCGAGAAAGGACCTGGACATTGGGATAGATTGGTGGTAGATAGTTTGTTACACCAACTAAAGATTTATGGTAGTTCGTTAGTGGTGCAAGGGATCGAGTCTCTACAAGTTATGGATTATCCTGAGAAGAGACCTAGACACTGGGATAGATTGGAGCATGGATAAGTTCATGAAAGCCCCGAAACCACCAAAACCATTTGAAACCATGTCCATCAACCTTTGGAACTGCAGAGGGACGAGACACCCTGACTTTATTCAAATGGTTAGGGACATGGTTAATCTTCACAGGCAACAAATTATGGTCATTACTAAGACCCGAGCTTGAGACAGGGATGTGCGACACCTTATAGATCGTTTTCCTTTCGATGCATGGAAAGATACTAAGACAATAGGGTAACAAGGAGGTATCTGGATGCTATGGAGGTCAGACTTGGTCACAATGCAGGAGCTCCGCCAGATTGAACAAGAGATCCACGCAACGGTGAAGGTACTATCTTCAAACTCTTCTTAGCGTTTTTCTGCTCTATATGCTAGTCCTAGGTTTAGAGAAAGGAAAGTAGTGTGGAAAAATCTAAAAGTGGTTGTGTCAAAGCATGAGTTACCATGGCTAGTAGCGGGTGACTTTAATGAGGTGCTTTCTTCAAATGATAAGAAATGAGGACTCCCCGTTGCGAGCAACAGGGTAAGCAGGTTTAATAACTGCTTAAATGTTTGCAACCTGATAAACCTTGGCTTCAAAGGACCCAAATTTACCTAGTCGAATTTGCGAAATGCTCATCAACTAATTCAAGAGCCAATCGACTATGTGTTTGCAAATCGAGCATGAGGCTGCTCTATCCTGAAGTGTCAATTTCCCACCTTACAAGAATAAGGTTAGACCATTGCCCAATCCTCGTTAGCTTAAAAGGAAGACACCCATCCTTTGAGAATAAACCCTTCATGCTTCAAAAAATGTAGGTAGACCACCTAGATTTCACTAGGGTACTGGAGAACCATTGGTCTACACTAAGTGTATCAATGGCACAAGTAATTGACACTTTTACAAAGGATCTCAGAATATGGAACAGAGAGACTTTTGGAAATGTTTTTAAGAGAAAAAAGAAGATCATGGCTAGACTTAATGGTATTGAAAAGCCCTGATGGTGAGACCAAATGATTTTCTTCTTAACTTGCAAAAAGCATTGATGGATGAGTACCAAGAGGTATTGGAACAGGAAGAGTTGCCATGGGCTATGAAATCAAGAGTTAGTTGGATGATTGAGGGTGAAAGAAATACTAGGTTTTCCACCTCACCAGCCTTGTGAGAAAACGTAGAAATAAAATTGAAGGACATTAGGATGCTAGTGGAGTTTGGACCGTGGCTAAGGAAGAAGTCAAGAAAGTCATCATAGAGTACTAGACCAAACTATTTCAAACTTTCAAATTGCAAAAAGACAGAAACTGTGAACTGAAGGACTTCAGGTGGGCAACTCTAAATGAGGAAAAAGTTAGTACGCTTTTGTCCCCGATCTCTGAAATGGATATACAGAAAGCCATATGGTCCCTCCAACCGTATAAAGCCTCGGGACCAGATGGACTACCTCTATTCTTCTTTTAGATATCCTATTTAATTCGGACTCATATCCGTTCCACTCGAATCTTATCGAGTTCAATTGTGATTATGGATTTTTATTTTATTATTTTATTTGTTAAATTTATGTTTTTTGATATACATATATTTATCTTTTTTTTTGTTTTATTTATACTTTTATTTATTTATTTATTTTATTTTTTATAAAGATAATTAAAAAAATGACATAAATTTAAATCATTGAAAATTAATTGAAAGAAAAGATTGGTGATAATGTAGTGATAAATTTGATTTTATCATGATTAAATTTAAACTTAAACTTTTCAAGATCAATTTTATGTTCATAATAATCCTAAGTTTTGAAATTTGAATTGATCTGAAATTCTCTTAATTGTATTCTACAAATAAGCTTGCAATCAATAGAGCAATGACACATCCAATCAGAGGAACAACCACAAGAAAACCAATCAGCAATCACCTACAGACAATGACCTAACCCTTTTCACCACCAACACCTTATACTTTAAAAGTCAACACCACTATCCACTACTTCAATTGCAACCGATCATTTTTAGAGGCTAGAGCGCCATCTCTGAACTAGCTTTGGTGTTATGGTTAGGTCCTGGTGTGTTTCGGTCTTGCTATGACTAACCCTGAATTGAGTAGTAGTCGAGGCTTTGTTGGTAAGACAGTGGTCTTGAAGCATGTGTACAAGCATTTTTAAGCACGAAAATATGTTACTAATATTGTGTGTGGGCAGTGTGAGTCCTAATTCACAAGATGCATGAGCAAGTTTGAGCCAGTGATCAGGTACCATTGAATCAAGTAGCCAGTTAGGTGCTGTCAGTCGAAGCCATGTGCGGGGTACCCTCGAGTGGGTTAATGGAACAACGAGCAAAATTAAAGAATCATGGTGACCAAGAAAAAGGTCACGGGGCCTTGAGTTGGTTAACGAAAGGCTTTGAGAAGGCTGAGGAGAAAAGTATCCCCATTTCAGACATTTTTATGATTCCTGGTAGGAGGCTTGAAAAATCTTTTACATTCTTTATAAGGGGATGACTGGTGTCAGCTTTCTACCACCCCTTGGCTTGTTGGCAAGCGGGGGCTTGGCTAGTCTAAAGTGAGTTACTCTTAGGTACATGTAGTGTCTAGGTAAACGGACATCGTAAGGTCACAGAGTGTGGCACGGTATCTCCTCAAGTCATGTAAACCTAGGGATGGTTGAAGCCAACGGGCTTCGTATTGCACATTTGTGTTGAGCCATGGGGTTAGGCGATAACATTGGCTATGCCCTCCGATTTCTTTTTATTGAGCCGAAAGGATCATGAGATGGTATTTGTATAAGAAAGGCACCATCGAGTCTAGGGAATGAGCAGACTAGTAGGCAGACACACTGCTAGAACCTTGTGGCCAATCGGTAGAGGGGTGCTATGGCTAGGGTAGCACACTTTAGTCCTTAAGACGGGATAGGCATGATGCTAAGTGTCCATCATACGTCTAGGCAACCTAAAATGAGGCTAAGGGCTGCGACTCTAAAAAATGAGTTTCATGGGATAAGATGAGCCTAGAAGCTTCGAGCTGGCTACTGACCAACATCTGTGTTATGCTTACGAGATCTTAGTACAAAAGTTACGTACGATATGAGTGGGCATGGTGTTTTGTTTTCACCATGCCAGAAAATAATAATATTATGAGAATCAGGGCTGCAAGCCCCTATGAGAATTTGAGGGTCGGTGCTTAAGACCTTGACCCCTATAAGTAGAGATAAATGCTTAAGGCCACCTAAGAATCATGGGCTAATAAGTTGATAGGGGTTGGGTTCTTTCCCATCGAGGTGTGACCCTACGAGGTTAAAGCCAGAAAAAGCTCATGAGTAGGTGGCTTGAAGGATTAACATTGAGTTGTCCATGGGAAAATAGACTCATGAAAGGTTGATCTCGACTATGAGTAGTTTTGGTGTCGCACGGACACGTAGTTTCAGTTTAAAGAACGTACGACCTATGACAAATGGTAACAGAGCCACGTTTGGCTCAGCTGTGGGACTAATATAGCCCCAGGTGTGGACATGATAATGAGAAATTAAGATGGTGCTAAGCTCAAAGAGAGCTATCAAGATGCAAATATGGTTCTGTGACTATAGGGCTCGAGAATGAGCCCATGATACGTGTTGTGAGAAAATTTAGCCTAGGCAAAAGATATTCAAGTAGGCCTTTAGATGCCAATTGAAAGGGCACGGGAGTCTAAGCTTACCCAGTGAAAGGTGTTGGCTCATACGAGCATGTAGTGCCCTTAGGATGGGAAAATTGTAGTGAGATCGAAATGTAACAAAGACATACACCATGAAATGGTGTTGAGTAAGGCCATGTAGGCCGAAGCTAGTTTTATCTTAAAGAACATGAGTCATGTATATTGAGATCAGTTACTAACATATGCACTTGTTGTATAGTGCAACCTAATAAAAGTACGAGCCGAGTACTTGGGTCTAATCATGAAGCAATTCTGCAGAGGTAAAAGAGTTTGAGTTAGTTGAGGATTGAAGTTGAGAGTTATGATGGTCAATGAACCATGAGTTCTCATGGTCAATGAACCATGAGTTCTCATGGTCAAAAGATCATGAGAGTGTGCTAGTTAATGAACCGTGCTTTTTGTTGGCTAAAAAGGAAGGCCTTATGAGATGTGGTGGTCAGTGGGCCACAACAGTATGTAGTTCAATGGAACGAGTAAGTGGGAATTGGCTAGTTGACTAGGCCTTATGAGTTGTGTGGGTCAGAGAATCGATTGAGTTAAGTAAGCTAAGGGTAATGGCATTTGAGTGACATCCGATCAGCGGACTAGACGAGTTTAACTGAAGGCAAAAGATAAGGTGACAATGATTGAGCCATATATGGGATAGTTTAAGTAAATGTCGGCCTATGGAATGGCCTTGAGTTTGAGTAGGTTAGTGGACCTTGAATACTAAATGGGTAGGTAAACCTTGAGATAGAGCTGGTCAAGAGAGCTTGTGTTTAGAGTGGATCAATGGATCCTTAAGTTGTGTGTGGGCATTAGGTTGCCCCTTTGAGCTATGCCAGAGTCAAGACAAGACGAGTTATGAAACCATCGTAGAGACATAGTTATATGCAAAGTCGAATCGAGTTTGAGTAAAAAGTGGGGGAAACTTGTGATTCCTCGTGAAATTGAGCTAAGGCAATGAAGCCTATGATTTAGTTGATAACTATGTTTGAGTCTATGATAGAGACCAAGATAATGCGCATTAAGGTGCCGTCATGAGAGTGGTTAGCTAGAAGGCCACACCTAAAGAGGTGACCTTGAAGAGGCCAAAAAACCCAAGTTGTGAGATGACCGAAGTGTTTAAATGCCACCATGCTAGGGTCTATCGTGGATGGTGCCATATGAGTGCGGTTAACCTAAACACCATGTCCAAAGAGGTGCATCAAAGAGTCGATGCCATAGGCATATGGATGGTGTGATGGGTCATGTCCAGCGGGGCATACCAATGTGTGGAAAATGGGTGGTCATTCATTCCATTGAGGTTCATGATCGATAAGTGAGCCTTGAGATCATAACATTGTGAGATTTTGGAGAAAGTTGTGCAGTGGCACATATTAAATAACTGAGATAGAGTCTGATGGTCTAAGACGAAAACAGTATGAAAGTGCATTAGAGTTGGGATGATCCTTCTAATAAAGTTTCTCTCTTTTTTTTTACCCTCAATTTTAGGGTTAGATTTATAGGGCTGACATAAAGAGTGGTAGGTGGTGGTTGGTAGAGGTTTTAGGGAGTGCCAAGGGAGTAGGTGGCAGTGTGCAAGTTAGTTAGGGGTTAAGGGCTCAAGGCCAGTGGCTGCAGGGGAGTAAGTGGTAGTGGTGTCGTGTATAGCACCCATTGACACCCTTAATTTTTACTTTTTTTTTTCATCATTTTTGTGTTTTTTTTGTTTAATTAATTAAATATTTTATTTAATGTTATTGTATTTTAACATTTAATTAGAAAACCAAATAATAAAATAAAAAGAAAAATAAAAATAAAAGTAGTGGGCTCAGGCCTAACAAACAAATTGGGCCTTGAGCCCAAATAAGTTGGAATCGAGCCTGACTTGGGAACTCTAAACAAATTTGGTCTCTACACCAACATAATCAAAAGAAATCATGATCAAAGCAAGTGATCATAAAGACAATTCCTAGCAAGCATTCTTAGCAAAGGTTGTACATGGTCCAAAAATCAACAGACCAAAAAATAATATGGGTTCTACCTAGTTGACAGTACTTAGCCTTTGTGCAATAACCCCTATTTGCGATAATCCTCAGCTAAGGCCATTTAATCCACTACATTGAAGAGAAACCTCATCGAGGTTAAGTGCCATCCCATTGCTACCATCATCACCATCATCCACTTTCTGCCAAAAAACGCTTATTATTAGTAATGTAGACCAATACAAATTCAAGGGAAAAACAAACTAGTATCAGATCCAAATGAAAAAGATAGCTAGGAACAAGATGAGGAACATACCTCAGAGAGGTGGTGATCGTCACAATAGAGAAAAAGGTTTTTGAGCTCAAATTCATAGTATTTTAGGGCAAATCCACACAAATGCAGAGAGTTTTTCAAAATTCAACTCGAGCACGTGAAAGAGCAAGCTAAGATAAGCTCAATGACAAATTTTGGAGTAGAATGGTAGTTGAATGATGATAGAGTATGATGGTTGGAACGAAGTTCATTGGTCAAAATCCAAGGAGATTTGAAGACTAGTTTGTATTCTTTTGATTTTTGTGAAAGGCAAAAAACAACATTTAGAGAAAAAAATATGAAGGAAAAGGCTAAAGAATAAGAATTTATGCTTAACTGAATACAACATTATTTTAGGAGCAAAAGAAAATAAGATCCATGAAGGGTCTGTGCCTCAACCCAATAGCCAACCTAACCTAGTAGCACAAGCTACACCCTTGAGTGGCCTAGCCAAGTCCAAGTTGATTCTCTAACCGTACCTCCTAAACTATTTGCTGTTTTTGCAACCAAGCCCAATCGCCAAATTGAGCCAAATTATTTGGTATATTTTTATTATTTTATTTTTATATTAATCTGTTTATTTGTTTATTTGATTTTTTTTTATGTATTCAGTTATAAATATTTTTTAAATAAAATTTTTTTAACAAATAAAAATGAATCTTACTAACATATTTGAGGGTTCAAATTTCTAAAAAATGAATTTGTGAATAAAAAAATTGAACCTTACCAATATATTAGAAGGTTCATATTTTTTTTAAAATAAATTGTTTAAAATAATAAAAGCTTTATCAACATATTTGACGGTTTACAATTTTATTTTCAAAATAAGGCTTTATCAACATATTAGAAAAACCTTATAAATTTTTAACAAAAAATTAAATTTCAAAAAAATAAAAAATAATAATTTTCAAAAAATCCTACCAACATATTGGAGAATAATTTTGAAAGAAAAATTTACCAACATATTAGAAGATATTTTTGAAAAAGTTCTTTTAAATTGGATTTTGAATCTCTAATGATAGAATCATTCAAGGCATTGCAAATAATAATTTCTATATAAATTCTTAAGTGAGAAAATCCTTTCTAAATTTTATCAACATATTGAAGAATTTATATATAAATTTTTTATATCAAAATTCTAACTCATTTCAATGATGAATAAGAGGTTTTTTTACAAAAATTAAATGAATCCGATGATGAAGTATCTTCAAAATATGATAAATAGTTTCTTTAAATACTCATGAGGTGAGAGAATGTTCTTAAATTATTACTAATATATTTGACTAATTTTAAGATAATTTCCATTAACTAATTATTTGGTAAGATTTTTAAGGATTTTGGATAACAAAAAATCAAACTGATACCATTTTTTAGATGGACATTGTGAAGATGCTATAATCGTCCTTACACGTAACCGTACTCTTGAACCTAGTATTGGTTTCATAAACTTGAATATATTTTTTAAAAATACTCTAGTCAAGTTTGGGATATCTCTTTAAAATGGGATGGATTTAGTTATGTAGCCAATTGCATTGATACAAAAAAAATTGGTGGTGACTCTTTAAGTTATATCTAGCGATATATTCACGAATTTATATGTTATAGCATTTTTACCAAAAGTTTTGGTCTAAGTTAAAACACAAAGTTTGTCTTTCTATCATAAAAATCTTCAAACCCTTGAAACTTCAAGAAGAGATGAGCAAAACCCTAATCACCTTGGTGTCAAAGAACCAATCACCCACAACCATCAATCAGTATAGGCCAATCAACCAACTTAATACAACTTATAAAATGGTAACTACTATCCTAGTCTAGAGATTAAGAAATTTTTTTAAAAAGCTAATATCTCCCCTACAAGGAAGCTTTATTCGAGGGAGAAAAACAATAGACAACATCATCATTATGCAAAAAATTATCCACTTAATGCGCATAAAAAAAAGAAATCATAGGAACATGATTGTTAAGATAGATATAAAGAAAGCCTATGAGCAACTTGAATGGGGTTTCATAAAAAAAAAAAAAGCTGACATCTTAACTTTTCTAATAAATGGATCACTTTAGCAAACTTTGCCATTGTGGTGAATGAATGGAGGCAAGCTAGAAAATTTCTTAACATCAAGGGGTATTCAACAACGAAACCCCTTATTTTCATACATATTTATTCTATTTATGGAATACCTCAACCTTATGATACAAGATGTTTTTAACAAGAAAAAATGGTTCCTTATCAAAGCTTTGAGGAAAGGGCCAAACCTTTCACACTTAATCTTCACAGATGATATTATTTTCTTTTCTAAAGCTGATAAAATGTCTACTCATATAATGCAAAAAGTCCCCAATAACTTCGTGACTGAGTTATATCAAAAAGAAAATTGAGAAAAGTCAAAAGTCTTATTTTTAAAAAACATAAGGATGATAAAAAAGAGTGGATCAACAATTCTTTAAACATTAGAACAACGAAGGATTTAAGAAAATACTTGGTTTTTCTATGCACAACAAAATAATTAAAATGTAGGACTATGATTTCATCTTGGATAGAGTGAGATCTAAGCTTGCAAGATGGAAAACTCATCTCCTTTCACCAATGGGGAGACTTGTCCTAATTCAATCAACAATGGCTACTATCCTCACCTACTACATGCAATGTAGATCACTCCTTACCTCAACTTGCTTGGAATTAGATAAAATTAATAGAAAACTTTTTATAGGGAACAGGGGGGAAACATTTTATAGCTATGAAGAGGTCACAAAATCAAAAAAAAAAAAAAAATGGACTAGGACTAAGGAAAAGCAAACCACACAACCAAGCCCTAGTCTTAAAATTATGTTGGAGAATGCTACGTAGCCAGGATGACCTTTAGGTTAAGGTACTAAGTAGCATGTATCTAAACTAGCATAACTAAAGTTCAAAAAAATGTCTCAAAAGTATTTAAAGCAAGAAAATGATGTATAATGTTAAAGATGTAAAAAAGATATGGGAAACTACAAGATAATTTTATTTGTTAATCGAGCTCATGAAGAAATCACAAATCATATTTTCAATATCCCTCTCACAATAGGTAATAGTGGCTGAGATATTATGTCTTAGAACTGTTCCTAGTCAGGAGAGTTTACCCAGAGTAATGCTTACAATATGGCTACTAATGCAAACCTTAATGTGTCCATTGAAGAAAGAGAAGCTTGGAGATGGATATGAAAGCTCAAAGTGTATCCAAAACTCTAGTGCTTTTATATAGGAATATGTACGACAAACCCTGCTAATGAAGGAGTCCATAAGGGCAAAAGGTATAATAGTGCCAGAACTATGCCTTATATGTAAGAATTGTTAGGCAAAAAGGCCTTAATCCAATTACACTAGCGAAAACAAAATCAAATAATTAATTAATCATATAAGAGATAATAATTTAACGTGGTTTGGTCCAATCAAACTACGTCTACGGATGAAAAACAAGATTCAATAGTTATAGAGAATTACAAACATACATCAAATTAACCTCACTTAACAATCAATGCTTATAAGACTATCTCAATCTCTTTTAGTCCATTCACATGCACCATGCCTATGTGACCCTCTCAGTCTTCTCTAGTCCACTCATAAACCTAACATGCATATACATCCATAAGACGTAAATTTCTAGTAGTCTTATGAGGGTATCTATCTTATAAAACTCTATAACTCTTTTACATCTTTTTCTCATACCTAATCCTATAGATATTTGACCTATTTATAAGCATACAAACTTACTTATTAAAAATCTTTTTCCTCTTAGAATTTTTTTTCTACAAGTCAAACTTACCGATTAAGAATATCTTTTTTCATAGAGTTCTTCTTCTGTAAGGCTTCTTGTCCATTAAGCAATATCTAGCCAATCCCAAATAAATCTTTTATTGTATTTGAGTCATTATTTCTAACAATCTCCACTTTGACTCAAATTTCATCAAATCATTTATCTTCATGCTAGATATGTTTGGCTCTACCAGCAATGAAAGTCTTATAATCATTTTCTCTTATGTGTCTTCACACTTTACGAAATCGATCATCAATTCTTAAAATATGAACTCAACTCTTCTCTTGAATCGAGCTCTTCTGGGTTTACCTTTTTTCATTGCTTAAACATTATGTTCTAATACCACTTGTAAGGGATTACCACAGTGCTTATACCACTTGTTATCAGACTTTGTTACCTACATCGAACCAAGCTCTGATACCTTTTGTTAGATAAAAAGGTCTCAATCCAATTACACCAGCAGAAGTAAAATCAAACAATCAATTAATCACATAAGAGATAACAATTTAACGTGATTCAGTCCAATCGACCTACATCCACAAATGAGAGCACTAGTTGTAAAAAATTACAAGCATATATCAAATCAACATCACTCAACAATCAATACTTATAAGATCATCTCAATCTCTTCTAGTCTTATAAAGTATTCTTAACTCAAACAAACACATATCCCTATACACTCATGCACCCATATCTATGTGCACCATCTCAATCTCCTCTAATCGACTCACAAACATAACATTCATACACACTCATAAGACGTAAATCTTTAATACTCTTATAAGGGTGTCTATCTTATAAAGTGTCTATCTCATAAAATCCTATAACTCTCTTATATTTTTTTTCTCATTCCTAACATTGTTGAGACTTCACCTATTTGTAAGCATACAAACTTGCCTATAAAAAATCCATTTTCTCTTAAAATTATTCTTCTACAAGTCAAATTTACTTGTTAAAAATCTCTTTTCTCTTAGAATTTTTATTTTACAAGTCCTCTTGTCCATCAAGTAATATCTAGTCAATCCTAAACAAATTTCTTATGAGATTTAAGTCACTATTCTCAATAAAAATCAAGTTGAAATTATAGAGCACTTATTTGCTGATTGCTCCGTCTCCAAGATTTGGTGGAGGCAAGCAAAACTTCCTACTCAAATGCATTGAGATCGTAACTCAATGTGGGCAGGCTGCTTTAAAAAATGCCACCTCAAAAACCTGGTTCCTAAATCACATAGTACCTTGGAATCTCGTTTTCATTTTCATACTTTGGGATTTGGTTCGTCAGAAATTCCATGGTTTTTTAAAGAAGGGCAAATTTGGATAAAGTAGTGAATTATGCAATTGAACGTGTTGCTAAATGCCATGCTATTACTAGGGAAACTAAGAGAGCGACCTTGGCAAAAGAAGTTGGAGTTCAATGGAAACCACCGCAGAGTGGGTGGTTCAAGCTCAATATTGATGGCTCCTCCGTAAGTAATCGTGGAAAAGTTGGTGCTGGAACCATACTACATGATCACGAGGGCCGCTGGCTGGTGGGCACATCGAGATAAATACCCAAGTGGAGCTATGGGCGGTTAGAGATGGACTCAAACTCGCTCTAGAGGCGGAAGTGACAAAACTAGAGATCGAACTTGATGCTTCAGCTGTTATCTAAATGATAAAGAACTCCAGTAACGTGAATTATCTCCTAAACACTCTTGTTTGTGATTGAAGGACGATGTTGAGGAGTTTTCAATAAACAAAGATGAAGCATTTTTTTCGTGAGGCAAACCGCTATGCCAATGCCTTGGCCAAATGGGAATGTGAAGCAAAAGGACAACTCTCTTGCTCAACTGGCTGTAACCTTTAATTTGAAACTATCTCCTACTTTTTTAATCCCTTTGTTATTAGCTGATGCTGAAGGGGTTCTGATGTATTGTGGTCTAAGTTAATTTAAGTTCTATGCATGCTTTTTCGACCAAAAAAGGCAAGATTGTGGTTTTGGGACATTGTCATGTGGCTTAAAGTTCTGAAGAAAGAATGCACGTTTTACGGTCACATGTTCACACATTAACTACAGCATGTAGATTGTAGATGATCATGCCTTGTTAATGAACTAAGCAATCCTTTTTTTTTTAAAGACTAGATGCACGTCAGAGAAAATCAAGAAGATTCTATAAAGTTGCCTGGATATTGCTTAATTTACAAGCCTGGATTTTTGCTTAGAGTCGGAAACCCATAAATCTATTATAAAAAGAATGAGGTAATGGATATATTGACTAGCAATTTATGATTGCTAAAACTTCCGAACCTCTGCAGGTTTTGTCATTAGCAAAAATATTTTGGATAATATCAAGAGGGATTCTTGAATTATAATGTAATATTTAAATTTTAAAAATTTTTAATAAAATATTTAAATTATAAAATTAATAATTAATATAATTAATATATTAATTATATATCCATCACGTGTGATAATTTAAAACTAATTATGTATGAGGCAAGTATAATATTAATTAATAATTTTATAATTTAGATATTATATTTTTAAAATTTAATTATCACATTAAATATTTTATTATAATTTAAAAATTATTAGTAAAGTTAACCCAAAATATTTCACAAGTTAGGTGGCATGGTTGCCAATTTTCAAAAGCTATTGTGCTTCAACGATTTATCCATATTGATAATCGTTCAATGAGTTGCCAGATTGCGAAAGATATAGTTCTAAATTTAGTATAATATTGAAAATAATCACAAAGGTAGGGCAACATTGACACAATGTTTTCCTCAATCCCATATGATAAAAAAGAAAATAGAAAATAGAAATTGATTGGTACAGGTGCATTTGTGTTTCTTTTTGGCACGATGTAAAGAATATAAGGAAGAAATGCCTATCAACAAAAACTTTTTGATGGCCATGTGAAAATTAGGCAATGAATCTCTTCAACTTTGGTTGTGGCCTCCAAAGGGGAGAAAAGGAATAAGACTGGGCCACTATTGCCCACAGAAAGTGACCATAAGGTCCTTCTTTGGAGTTACTGCATGACTTACTATTGCTAAGTTGAGTTCATAAATTAATTGAAAGATGAAAGTGAAATTGACATGAATAAAATAAGCAAGCAACACATAAATTTGAAAAAGAATAGACAAAGTCTGTTTCTCATTTGATTCTTTTACTAAAAATAAAAAGGTATTTACTCTGTATTTATGAGTTACCTATTTCATAAATTAAGGTTTTTTTTTTTAATTTAAAGTTTTTAAGTTTTTTCAACATATTTTTCTTTAGAACTAATTCAAATAAATTTTTTTGAATTAAGTAGAGGAATGTGTCATTATCAATAGGCAACTTAATTTTCTAAAATTAACTTGAAAATTAGTATTAATTTGGTTTAATTTTCTACAATTTTTTTAACATTTAGACTGCTGGAAGAGAGTGAAATTATTCTAGAAAACAATCAAATTGCACTTCTGGTTCATTTGGGTATGCATCAGCAGGGCAGGGACCAAGTTAAATTGGAAAAAAAGAAAAAAAAAGAGCATTCTTAAAGAAAAGCAAAAGAAAATGGGGTGCTTTTTATTTTTTATTTTTATTTTAAAATAAGAAAGTAGTATAAGTGGGTTTGAGTTGTTGGATCGTGCATGCACTGCTATGTGTCTCCTCCATTGCATAAAAACCAAAAAAATATTTGGGAAATGGAATCATAATGCAGATTATGACCCACCACCACCACTCTTGCTACAATCACAGAAAAGTTATCCTCTCGCTGCCCAATCGCCCACCCAACTATTTACACACACAATCCATATTTATCCTTCATCAATCTGTGTTTCTCACTTGCTCTACGGCCACTTTCATTCTACCTCCTCCAATAGATTTCTTTTTTTTTTTTTTTTGGTGCGGAATAATCTAGAAGGAAAGTAGATTGCTTTAGTTACCCATAGGTGTTTGGAAGTCATATTTGATTGGATGAATATTTGAATTTGATTTGTTTGTTATTTAATGAATTTAAATTTAAATTCCAATTAATTAAAATTATTTTAATGTTTAACTCGAAAGATTTATGAAGCTAATCAAATATAAGTCACATGTATCTAAACTTATTCTCTTTCACTTGTATCCAATGTGATCTTTTTTTACATTAGGATATGCCATAATATGGGTATTAACTTTATGTGCAATATTCTATTAAATAAATGATGTTGCATATTCATATCAATGCTAAAATATTTTATATAATAATTTTTTACTAAAATAAAAATTATCTATTTTCTTGGATTCCTAATTCCTAGGAAATTCTGTAAAATCTATATATATATATATATATTATATATGTGTACGTATATTTATGTGTTTTTATAATTAAATATAAATTTTTAAAATATCTTCCAAGTGGTAAGAGATGCATTAAGTTGAAGGATTATGGATTTATAATACAAAAAGCATTCATAAATGAATTTATAGTATACTTCAATTAGTTTCAAATTTTATGCAAGTTTAAGAAGAAAAAATTGTGTGATCTATTTATAAAAATTGACAATTGAAGTTTCCTAAGATTAACATTTTTCTATATATAATTTGATTGAGATGTGTAATCTTTTTTTTTTTTTTTTGATAATTTTAAGGACATACTCTTTCATATCAATCTCGTATATTCAAGATTTTACTTTTGAATCTTCGTAAGAATTAAACACAAAAACTAATATCTTTATTGAATTGCCCACAAATTTTCAATGGTATATTAATTTATGATATTTTTATTTGAAATTAAGATGAAATTTACTACTATATTATGAATAATATTGAATTTTACAACTCTATTTTAATTTTATAAAATTTTATCATATACCTTTAATTTCATTATTTTTTAGAAAAATAATGAAATTGAGATATTTTATTAAATATCTATTAATGCAAATGATAAATTTTATCACTGTACTTTAAATTCTATTATTTTGTATAAAAAATCAACAAAATTAAAAGTACAATGGTAATTCAACGAAATTAAAGCATAGTGATTTAATATTGGTTAATAGTAAAATGATAAATTTAATGATGACGCCCTAAGCCATGCACTACACTTTTTTTTCTCCAGTTTTTTCCTCTCTCGTTTGTGGTGTTTCTTCGCATTCATCCTCTATATGCCCTAGTTTGCCACATGAATAAGAGTAGCTTAGCAATCTTTCATAACTCAGTCTTCCCTAAACCTGGTTTAAGCTCCCTTCCATGGCTATCAGGACAGCCCTTAGTAACGGCTTAGTAATATCTATTTCTACTCCGAGCCTTAGAAATCTCAACCCCGCATCAATCTCTTTTAACTCTCCGATCTTCATTCTGATTCTCGTAGCATTTTCATGATTTGTCATCCCCAATGGCAAACCATTAACCCTGATCAGAATAGTGCGGTATCGAAATGATAATCCGCCGATCTTAGTTTCCCATAGTACCCCTTGAAGAGTATTAATTGCTTATCAAAAGACCACGGCACACCCTCCAACGCCCTCCTTCTGTCCATCATCGAAGCAAACTTGAATAGGAACCTAGTACCTTCTAGATCTACTATCTCAGCTTGCTTGGCCAACCGCCATAAGATTCATAATGTCCCTTTCATCACTTCTTTATTGTAGGGCCTCTTGGTAAGCAGCGTTCCTACCGGCCATGCTTTCCTTTTGTCTGTGCCATCCCCATTTCCCCCTGTAATTTTCACCACTTGGTCCTTCTCCTCCTGTGTTAGTTTTAGGTTTTTCCACAACGATTCCATCACAGCATCCATTTCCGTTCCAAAATACTAGTCCTTATCTATACTATAACTGACTAAAAACTGGAAACTTCGGTTCTTAGAGATGTGCCAAAACCTAGCCGCCCTGAGATAAATTCACTTGCACTCAAACAAGACTCCTATCCTCGCATAGAAAAACCTTTGAGAGACTATTAGGACTAGTGTATATTTAATCAAAAGATATACTATTTTATTATCTACTTGAAAATTTTAACAGAAGGCACTGCTGCACGCGCTAATTGGGAGAGTGGTACAATGATTATGAAGTTTGAAAGAACCGCGATTATGTTCGAAGCATGGTATTAGATTTTACCGTGGTCTTAGCCAGAAATAAATACAGTGTTCACTGTTTGCAGTAAACGAGGAAATTATGGTAAATTTATTAAATTAAAAAATTATTTTGTACTCAAATATTACATATATTTTTATTTATTTATTTTATATCAAATACATATAAAATATAAAAATTATTATATTTTCTTTTGTATCGCCCATATATAAATTTTGTTAAAATTTTATATCCTGCTATTTTCTCTTTTTTTTTTCCGTAAAAATTACCAAAAGTGAACAGCTAACGCATGTCATTGGTCTAAAAGTCTACGATAACACCGACTTCAATATGTCTGAGCTGTAATCACAGACACGAGAATTTTGAATAAGAAAAAACAGACAGATTAAAGCAGAGAGCATCTCCTCTTTGATGCTGGCTTCACATCAACAAAGTTACTGAATTTTGCTGCGAAATTAAGTTTTGGTTGGTGTGGGATTGAAAGGAAAGATCTGAAAAAGCATGGCAACCTTCGGAGGGACTACCCAGAAGTGTAAGGCATGTGAAAAAACTGTTTACTTGGTTGATCAACTCACTGCTGACAACAAAGTTTATCACAAAGCTTGCTTCAGGTGCCACCATTGCAAGGGTACCCTTAAGGTAATTCCTTCTTTTTTTACATTTAATTTTGATCATTTTTGTTGTTTCTTTGTGTGGTTAATTATGACTTTTGTATCTGGGGTTTGGCCTTTGAAAATTTTACTAGGATTACTTCTTTGGTTGCTTACAGGGCTCAAGTTTTTATTGAATCCTTTGTGTTTTTATTGATTAATGAATCTTCAGTTATGAATGTTGATCCAAGTTCTTCTTGGTATCAGAGGATTTTTCATGATCTTTTAGTTTCATGCCTAGTTGATCAAAAGCTGCCTTCAAACTTGTAAATTTTGGTTTGAGATCTGATCATTTTCAAAGAGTTGAGGACTGCTATTATGTTGCTTCATTGCTCTACAGAGTAGCTTATCTGTTTTTTTCTGATATTGCAATGACTTTTTTTAAAGGAAAGCTTATCAAAATTTAGCAGCAAACTGGGGTTATATAGGATTTGCCATACATTAATTCCCTTGAGCCATTTGGAATTCAGAAGGGAAACTGCTATAACAAATAAAGGCTAAAGATGCTGAGAAATCATAAAGCAATATAGCCAAACCCCAAGAATCACATAATCACCTGTTTTTAGTAGTAACAAGAAGGTTCCCAAGACTTAAAATTCTAAGTCTTGGGAATAATGGCGGGCAAAAAAAAAGTTTCTTCATGTATCTTCTTAGAAAATTGAGATTTTCCACCTCTATAGTTGGGATATAAGCTTAGGAACCTAATTTCAGTAGCATTGCAGGAAAATTTCTTCCTTTTAGTTTGAGTAAAATCCCTATGAAGCTGATAATTCGAATCTCCATTACGCCTTGAGATCAAGCTTTTGAAAGAGCAGCCCTTCAATTTATTTGGTGTAAAAAGTAAGTGCAAAAGTGAAAAGAAAGAAAAATATAAAATTCTTGGCGGAATCACAAAGAATAGTGATTAAATTGTTCCAAAAACATTGAAGCATGCTTGAGGTAAAAAAAGATTAATACCCTTTTTCATGATTGTGGACTAACTGCAAACAACAGGAAAAAGGCTTCCAATTCTGCAAATTGATTTCTTGATTATGGGCTTTTAACTTGTTCATTCAAGAACCCTGTGTGTTTGGATTAGAAAGCTTTACTTGTGGCCGTATTATCCCCTAAAATGGGTGGTGACATTGCAAATGATGGCCAGAAAAAACTATTCAAGATTGTGAAATCTGAAGATGAGCATATTTATTAGCGCTCCAATGTTTATATTATAATCTTTGTTGTCTTTCTTGCGCAGAGGTCTATTTTATGCCTTCAGAGCTTTCTGTTAGAATATATTATTGGTATAAACATATAGTTTCCTTGGAGATTCTCAAGCCTTCGCTTGGTGTTGCAGTATTTAAAACAAAGAAGATATATGCTATCTTTTCTTTAGTTTAATGCCTTTGTTCTTGTGTTCTATTAATTGTTTGCTCTACATGCTTGCAGCTAAGTAACTATAGCTCCTTCGAGGGTGTGTTGTATTGCAAGCCTCACTTTGATCAATTGTTTAAGATGACTGGTAGCTTGGATAAAAGTTTTGAAGGTGCTTACTTCCTAGAGTTGCTTTTAGCCTTATTTACTTTCCTGTTATTTCTGCTTCAAAAGCCAAATTGATAGGTTATTTTGTTTACTTTCTCTTTTTCAGGAACCCCAAAAACTGTTAGGGTAGACCGATCTGCAGACCAGGTACCTCGCCATCTTATCTTTAGCTCTTAAATCATACTACCATACTTGATCATTGAGGTCTGTTATACATAAGTTATTACATATTGTGAGCGGAACTCTGCAGGTCACCAACAGCAAAGTTTCAAGCCTGTTTGCTGGAACTCAAGAAAAATGCGTGGCTTGCAAGAAAACTGTTTACCCTATTGAAAAGGTATTCATAGCAATTGCATATCATTAATTGCATAACTTGTCGGAAAAATAGATAATTTCTTCTCATCAGTGTTGAAGAAACAAAGAAATTCTGCAAACCATTTTAAGAAAAAAATTAACTCAAAAAAAGGAGAAAAATTGTTGTTCTCTTAATTAATTTACTTCTTTGCTCTGAAAAGTTAATATTTCTTAGAAAGAAGCCATTTATACTTGTTATTTACTTGATGAATTGTATTTTCTGTTTTCTCTGTTGTCAAGAACAAAAAATGTTTTTCATATTTTAATATGCTATATCACCAAATGCAGCCTAAAGTTGCAATCAGTGCTGATAAAAACTTTTTCAATATTTTCATAGAAATGCCTCTAAATTTTATTACCAGATATAATAAGATTTAATTTGTAGATATACATTCCTCTTGATTGTCACCATACTGTTTCTACAATAACAGATAACTGTGCATATAAAGCCTCTACGCATAAACTCTGCTGTGCATTCTGTAAATTATTTGATATTCGACTGTGCTGGTTGTTTTAACCCCAAGTTTCTTCTGTTCTCAGGTTGCAGTTGATGGCACTTCCTATCATAAGGCTTGTTTCAGGTGCACCTATGGAGGCTGTGTGATCAGCCCATCAAACTATGTAGCCCATGAACATCGTCCATATTGTAGGCATCACCACAACCAACTGTTCAAAGAGAAGGGGAACTTCAGCCAACTTGACAAGCATGAAGAAGTCAAGGGGGTGAGTGAGAACACTGTGGCCTAGGAATCCTGTTTCCAAGCGTGAACCAGTTTCAACTTTTGAAGCATAGAAGAGCTGTTTTTGGGTTTATTTCTATATAGAATGTTACATATTATGTCATTTGTCACCGGGGAGAAATATTCAGCAGAAGAGTTTGAGTTTTTTGATAAAGCTTTTCGTGTGAGCTTTGAATTGATATATTAAATAGAAAGTTGGTGTTCAGTCATTTTCAATAAACTATGTTGATATATCCCGAGACATATCCTGTTAGATCTTTGATTTGAAGGGCCTAATTCTTTAATAGCTGTCATTTTGGTGATCCATGGTGCTTTTCTTTTCTAGCAATGTTGATGCATTATACAGCATCAAAGATTATCAGTCATATAAAACTTCAGTAATCCCCTAGGCTGGGAATTCACAAGCATGGTTTGAATCATTGATGCATTTCACCTGCAGAGGAGTTTGTTTTATGGTGAATGTCTTTTTGTTTTATAGCAATTCCCAATGGAAGCATAAACTAGTCGTTTTCTGAGGCAAACATGACGACAACCCTGACTTGGATTAAATGGTTCTTTTGCTTATGTACGTTTGAATGAGTAGTTAGATTGATTCAACTGAAATTGAAAACAGCGGTGACATTGGCCTGTAAGTGGCCAGTCAAGTCCAATATCGTGCACCATCTTAATTCGTAAGCCCAAATTTGAGAAATGGCTTTTTGGCATTTTCCCTACTGATCAACCACCTATCCAGCCAATCCCAAAACCTAATCAACTGAACCTGGTGTAGCCATCAACCTTCAAAACTCTTCCAACAGAAAAAAAAAATTCAAGTCTCTTTTATGACTAAATCAATCTCTTTTTATGCTTTTGCTTCAGCAACCCCACTGCCAATAGCCTTACCACTGCAATAATCTTATTTGATTCTTTCATCCACTGGCCTATGGAACTACTTTGAGTAAATTGAAAATTTTGCAAGAATATGTTTGTTGTTTCATCCAAATGACTCTTTGAGGAAAAGTGTGATCCTAGATTATAATGTATGTGATATTGACTGCACATTCCAACAAATCCTATTTAGAGGCGGATTCAAAGCATGAAGTTAGATCTGATAATTTCAAATATAATACGGTGATACAACATAAAAATAATACGAAAAAAATCATATTTATATTTTAAAAAAATGTATTTCGTTTTTATTCATGTCAAAACAAATTTTAACACAACACAATTCGTGTCGTATATGTGTTGATTTGTCTAAACATGTGATACAACATAAATAACACATTTAATTTAATCTTGTCATATGAGTACCCGTTTAATATGTTTAACACATTTAACATTTTTTTATATTTATTTTAAATTAATATAAACATGTAAAGATTATTTTAATTTTTAATCTTTTAATTAGGATACTTAATTAGCTATTTAATATCATATAAAAATTATTTTAAACATTTAATTAAGATACTTATTTAATAATTATTATAAAATTATTTTTTTATATTAATACTATAAATACAATATAAATATTAATATTAATATTAATCCAATACATTATTATTTTATTCTTTAATTTTTAATAGTTTATTATTTTGAGTTTGATACTAAAAATTAATATAGCTATGTAATATAAATTAAAATTTAAATAAATATATATATTAAATACATATTAAATGAGTATTAAATTTTTTTAATATGCAAGTACTTTTTTATATTATCAATATGCTAAATTTATTAAGTTGTAAATAATGGATAGTTTATACTTATTTATTATTTTAGTCGTGTTCTTGTATATATTTTGTTAATCGTATCTATTGATGTATATCTGTATTACTTGAGTCTGTTCGTGTATATTCGTATTATTCGTATTTATTCGTATCGTATTTAAACAAATTAATTATACGCATATTAATCATGTCGTGTCGCATGTAATATGTATACTAAATATGTTGAGTTCATGTTTAAGATTTAAACATATTTTGTAATTTATATCGTATTTGTATTTTAATAATTCGTATCATTATATATGTCAAACACGATACAAAACATAATACAAAAGCACGTATTACCAGATTTACATGAAGTAGACACCTTCAAAAATTAAAAAATAAAAAAATTTGAAAGAAAAATTTTCTTTTGACATTCTCAAAATTTTTCCCTACGCACTTTTTCAATGGACAAAATTGATAAATTCGTTTATATTTTTATATATTTTAGAAATGGATACCTCCGAAAATAATTCTAAACCTGCCATTGAACTTTTTGTTAGTGTTTTATTCTCTAGTCATCTTGGAGATTAGATGAAGAAAATTAGTTTTAGGTAGACATGGTTACTAATGGATTTTGCAGAGTTACTTCATACATGCATGCAAAAATGTGGGAGGAATGAGGATAGATATTTTGACAAACACGGTTTTTAGTCAAATGACCAAAAGCAAAAAGGGGTAGTCTCAGTTTTACAAGTATGGTTAATTCATGGGATTGGCTTGGTTGTATCAAATTTTATTCTTCCCTAGATAAACTAGTGTGTGTTGCTCAAGTGCGTAAATGAAGGGATGAATCCAAGGATAAATCAATCAAACCCTGCTTGCATTTGATCCGAACTCATGGTCAACGATGTTATTTACGAGTTTTTCAAAAATTATACGAATAATTTGTTAACAGATTTGATTCATATTTATTTATTAAATTTTATAAATGATCACAAACAAATTACAAAACGATAATTTAAAATTTATTATTAAACGAACCAATCATAAACTAAACAAAATTCATTAATATTTTATTTATTTACACTCCATAGACCAAAAGTCTAACTAGGCGAAGACTAGGAAGGTAGGTTCCCAAGTCAAGTTGGTTTATTTTTTCAATAATAAATGCTGCGTGATTATTCTCATTCAACCATGAAGGCCGTTTCCAAATTCTATGGTCAAGAGTAGGAGTTGGAGACTTGATAATACGCTTTAAATGAAGGGACCGGTTCTGTATGCAAAGATTATTGTTGTTGATCCATTGTTTTCACAGTTTTCAGCTGCAGAGGAATGTTTCATGTGAATAGAGAGGAGAATAAAGAAACGGCCAGTGGTTTAGCAAAGTGATTAGTGAATAAGTAGAGCCCCAAGCAATGATTCCAATAGAAAAATATCCAAAAACGTGTGATGATTGCTGAACCCTGAGGACAATTCTTCAGTCTATGGTAGAGAAGAGATGATTCGTTGACACACTTTTAAAGAGGGAAGCTTGCTACAGCAATAAATAATTGGTAGGTATCCATTATTTCATACTTTCAATGTACGCAATGCAACTGGCATGACACTACATTTCAGTCAATGTGATCATCTCTCGAGATTTGCTGGGAAAGTTCAGCCTGCTTCCCCTGATGGCAATGAAATCATTTTAATAAAAGTCTTGTGCAATAAAGAACGGGGATGTCGCTGTTGAAATTTGAGCAAACCCCATTAATAGGAACCATTCATTCGCTGCCCTGGTTTAGAAGGTGTTATTCTCAAGCATTAATTAGGAGGTTCACCTTGTGACAGGATTTTATGACACCTCAGGCTCAATCAATCAGTTACACACAAAAGCTAACTACCCCAAAAATGAAAAATATTGTTAAAGTGGTGTTATCTCCCTTAAATATTAGATTTTGATGGTTTTATATTAAGTTTTAACCTAGTTTTTCATGCTTTACAAAGAACGTTCTGACTCTGAAGTTGGTTGCAGTTGTCTCCCTCAACGTTTAGTGTGTGAAGTGGAGCAATAATTTTATTGTTAACTTGTTAAAGAAAAGATCAAAGGCATCTTTTGCTTTTAGAAGCTTTGGTCGGTCGGTCTTGCTCTTGAGTTTGGCAAGGGATCGATTATGTGGGGAGAAATAATGGTTTTGATATTTGGAAAGATTCCTCTTCCTTTAATGGGCTGGAAATTATTAGTATGATGGCTGTTTCAAAGTCAAAAATGTACATGCCTTATGATTAATGCTAGTCTTGTAACATGTCCCACCATCTATTCCTTCGTAATCTTGAGATTAATGCTGATAATCTTACCAATTATTATTATCAATGACATCCAAAATTTTATCCATCAAAAAATATATTCATGAAAAAAATTTTGGGATGTTAAGAGAAATTTTTTTTAAAATTTTTTTTGTTTTTAATTTGACGCCTCTACAAAAAAATTTTGAGAAAATCCAAAAAGAAATTCTTTTAAATTTCTTTATTTTTCAAATTTTGGGATGTATAAACACCCCACCTCAAAGGAAACATCCGCGCTTACTGATTATCAAGTCCTTGTGCGAAAGTCACATTACAAGTATAGCTCCTTGGACTTTATATGGATGTTCGTTGGTTCTTCACATTGTAATTCATGTATCTTGTTTATTTATTTAGTGTCCAATAATATAAAACATAAATTTTCGTGTCATAATTTATATTAATATATCAAATATAAATTTTTTTTTATTTTTGTCAATTATATATTTAATTTTTGCTAAAATTTTAAATTCGTCATTTTCATATATTTTTCATATTATGTTATCATATTATATTTTATAAGAGTGATGTACCTACTTGAATTTCCATCATAGGAAAATCAATGGCCTAAATTTTGATCTCTTGACATTTTCGACTGGTTCCCAACTAGAAGTTAAGCTGTTCAAGGTGTCAATGACATTATCATCTCGTATCTGTACTTGCTTATCTCTTCACCAATTGGTTAGTTATGGCTTTTATGGACCATATAAGAGCAAAGTTAAAATGGTCCTTCAAAGCAATTATTACAACCTCGATTCCTTGTATTTTAGTAGCCTAGTTGTTATTGGCTTGAAAACAGTAGTTTTGCACCACACCAGAATTGATATCTGGCCTACAGCGATCAGCCATGACAGTATTAGCGAATAATACACAGATTTCATTACATAACAGTGCTGGATTACAACTCTCTGCTTTGATGTACAATTATGCATTGCTCAGATCTGCAACATGAAGAAAGTTGTGGTTTTCTTGGATTGCTACCTGCTTCCTAAAGTGAGAATCTGTATTGCTTTTTACAGGTTAAAAAAGAAGCCTGGATTTCTGTGTGGCTAGAGCCAAGTGGTGTTCCTTTCTGTCTCTTATGCAGCATGTGGCAAAAATGTGAAACATCCTTAGCTTGCAGCCTCTGAGATGCTTTGTAATGAAGGCTGCCATGTCTTTGATCTGGCAGCAGAGTTGCTTGATTTTGTTGATCTTTGTCGGTGCCTTTCATGTTTGCTCAACTGGAGATGTTTAATATCATCAGAAAAAAAGGAAACTCAAACATTTCTTACTATCATATGTCTCATCAGTCAATATTTATCTTTAAATCTTCAAGCAGTTTGATGTTCTTAAAAGAAATTGTTTTCAAAATTGTTCTTTTCTGGATCCTAAATGCAGCGCCAATGCAATTTTATTCTAAAATTTATGTTGAAAATAAAGCTTTCAATTATGACTACATGCATATAAAAATTAATTCTAATGATTATAAACAGCAAAAATAACAAAAAATTATAAAGAAAAACTAAAAATATATAGCTGTTTAAGGGAAATTCACCTTATTTTCCTTATCTGGTTCAGATCTTCTTGCCACTGTCTGTGGCCTCAGACCTGCCTTATCATTTGGCTTCTCAGCTGATTCTTGCTGGTTTCTCTTCATCTTTGCATGTTTCTTTGCATACAACCCTTTCATAACCTCTAAAAACCAAAAATTAAGCAAGCAAACGCATAGTCCAAATCAGAGTACAATCCCAAAGAAAACAGTCTTTATTACCAATACATAGTAATTAAAACAAAGAGCAAAAAGCAACCCGAAAATATACAAATATAAATATACCTTGAGTAGTGATGAGCCTGTAAACCTGGCCAAGAACAAGAGTATCCGTCGGCCGGAGAAGCTTAATCCTGGTTAAACGAACAGGGTTGACATTATTGTTGGTGCTGTTGTTTGGAAATTTATCGTTGTTACTTGAATGATACAAGGTGGTAGAGATCAGAAGAGCAACATAGTGACCGGGGTTCATCCTCATAACCTCACTAGCACTCACAGGCCAATAAAACTTGTCAACTTTCCCGCATGGGTGCTGAACTACCAGAGTTGCTGCATCAATAGCTTGGCAATTCCCCATTTTTTTCAGTTTTCAAAGCAAGCAGACGAGGCAGGCAAGTAAAGCAAGAAAAGAAAGCTATTAGGAAGAGAGGAGAAATAAGCTGCAGTGTCTTTATAGCCAACCACACCCACCAACTGTTGAGTCAATTAGAGTGGGAATAAAGTAGTGACTTTGGCCCTAAGATGCAATGATTTGGTGAGCTGTGACTGGTTGTCTAAGGGACAAGGAGAAGCATGGCCAGAGATGATATTTTTGGAACCCCTAGGCTTAGTCTTGAGAGATATACGTTACTAAAGCCTTAAGGTCTATAACAGGTCCACCATTGTTGAACAGCACTGTTCCATAGAGGCTCTAATATTGCCACGTTAACTAAGTTTATCCAACAACTCATCTTGGAATGGACGTACGGTTATCTATGGGTATGTGGACTGCCTTTCTCTCGACAATTCTCAAGTTTAAACGCTCTCTAACCAGTTCTATCTAGTATTAGAATTTTTTTTTAGATAAATTAATTGATAATTTTAGATGCGTACAACAATACTATAAGATTTAAAATTTTTTATAAAAATTATATATAAATTTTAGAAAATTAAAAATATGTTTTATATATTTATATCAACATAAATTATAATCACTACATGAAAATAAAAATTTAGTAACTGTTTTTTAACGATTTTTTTAAATAAACGTATAAAATTTCGTGTTTTTATAAGATTAACGACGTTTTTCTATACAACGTTATTAAATTTTTATATAACAGTATTTGGATTTAAAAACATTATTAAAATATATTTTTATAGCGTTTGTTGACCTAAATGCCGCTATATACTTTAATTTTTTATAATTTTAGATGCGTACAACAATATTATAAGATTTAAAATTTTTTATAAAAATTATATATAAATTTTAAAAAATTAAAAAATGTTTTATATACTTATATCGACGTAAATTATAATCATTACATGAAAATGGAGATTTAGTGATTGTTTTTTGGTGACATTTTTAAATAAACGCTACAAAGTTTCATGTTTTTATAAGATTAGCAACATTTTTTTTATAAAACACTATTAATCTTTATATAGTGGCATTTGGATTTAAAAACACTACTAAAAATATATTTTTGTGGCTTTTGTTGTCCTAAACGCCTTATATACTTTGACTTTTAATTGAAGGAGATTATTCAAGACATTTTTTTACCATAAACGCATTGAATAACCATATTCAATTTTTTGTAAGGGATTATTTAAGACATTTTCTGACAAAAAATACTTTGAATAATCTCAAAAAAAAAAATAGACGAGATTATTGAAGTCGTTTTTGGCCAAAAACGCTTTAAATAACCCTATTCAATTTTTTTTGTAAAGGATTATTTAAGACGTTTTTTGGCAGAAAATCCCTTGAATAATTCCAAAAAAATGAAAGGAAATTATTCATGGAAGGAGATTATTCAAGATGTTTTTGATCAAAAATGTCTTGAATAATCCAAAAAAAAATGGGAATAGATTATTGAAAGCATTTTTGGCAGTAAACGTCTTGAATTATCCCAAAAAAATGGAAAGGAATTATTCAAAGCGTTTTTTGGCAGAAATGCCTTGAATAACCCAATTTAATTTTTTGTAAAAGATTATTCAAGGCATTTTCTAGCCAAAAACACCTTGAATAATCTCAAAATTAGAGGGGATTATTCAATACATTTTTAAAAATTAGAGTAGATTGTTTAAGACATTTTTGCTAGAAACATCTTGACTAATCCCATTCTATTTTTTAAGAGATTATTCAAGACGTTTTTTGGCTAAAAACACATCGAATAATCCCTTAAAAAATTTGAAGGAGATTATTGAAGGTGTTTTGGGTCAAAAACGCCTTGAATAATTCCTTCTAATTTTTAATTGAAAGGGATTATTAAAGGTGTTTTTGGCCAAAACCACATTCAATAATCAAACTTTCCCGTTGCTAAATTTTTATTAAATTTCAAACCTACAAAACTCCTTTCTGCTTTTCTTTCCCCTACTTATTTCTTCCATTTTTACTCATTTTTTATCGTTTTCTTCTCATTTTCTATATAAGTTTCAGTTATTTGATGGTCAATTTTTATCTTTTTTTCTTTTCGTTTTTGTAAATTTCAAGTTAGCTTTCTTACATTTTGGGTCAAATCCCTAAACTTCTTGTCTGATTTGTTGAGTCAAATTCTTAAACTTTTTATCTAATTTATTGTGTTTCCACTATCGTTTAAGCTCCATTGGTAAGTTTCATTTCAACATTGACAATTTTTAGTGTTTGGCCGTTCTTTTTCTTTTTTTTATCAATTTATTTTGTTATTGCAATTTTGAGTTTGGTTTTGTTTAGTTTGTGAGAAAAATTCAAGATAAAACAGAAAGTGAAAGAAATAGGATTTTTTATGAGAAAACTTGAAATTGCACGTTGAATTTAGTTATAAACATGAATGAAATTTTAGATTTAGTTTTTTTTTTCAACAAAATATTTTTGAAATTACTAAAAAATTATTACTTGTTAACATGAATTTGTGGATTCATTCAAGATATCCTTAGAAAACCATTTTAAAATAGTTTATTATGTTTTTTTTATCTCATTTTGACTTTTTTTTTTTTTTTAGATTATAGTGTTTGATGAAAGGACTTAATCTTGCTTGAAAAGATTTGTTGTGCATGAAAACCATCAACATCAAAAGATAGAGAACCAAAAAAATACATTTATAATTATTTGTGAATACTGTGAGGTATAGTATTTATCACATACTTAATCTTTCTCTGTTACACTATAGGTTTCTAAATGTATGAATATTCGATTAAATTTTGTATAAATTTTTTGTTGATGTTATCTCTGTTCTTTTTAGATTTTTGGTTAATATACTAAAATAATTTAAATGTTTTTGTATGTATTAAACTTTGTGTTCCATCCATATTGAAACAAATTATGTATTTATAATAATCAGTTTATGAATTAAATTTTTTTTTTATTTCTTTAAATATTTTTTATTTAATGATAATAATCAATATTAAAAAAATTAAAAAAATAAATTTCTTAATTTTACGATATTTGTGCCTAAAAACACTACTAAATACCAAAATGTAACAGCACTTTTTACTATAAACGCTGCTAAATTTAATAGTATTTTCTACTATAAATGCTGCAAGTTAATGGCGTTTTTCTAAAAATACCGTTATTTTTTTTATGCAAGTATAAGTGGTACTTTTAACAACATTTTTGGTAAACGCCCTTAATATTTTAATGGTGTTTATAAAAGTCGCTAAACGTGAAAAAAATATTACTAAAAACCCAATTCCCTATAATGAATATAATAATTTTTATATTTTACATATATTTAATACAAAATAAATACAATATTAATATATAAATCATAAAATCTAATTATAATATGATAAACATATAATTTAATTTTGTGAAATTTTCCTTTTATTAAAATTAAAATAAGTTACCGATAAAATTTTTGTCAATAAAATATTTAAAATTTTGAATCAAATTAATATAATTAAAAAATACATTTTTAAAATTGTCAAAAAATATTATTACGCCCAAAAATATGAGGAAATAGGGGTTGGTAGGGGAAATAGGGAGTTCAAATGTTTTGTAGGGATTCTAGTTCTAATAGATCTAAGATCTTTATTAGTTTATAACTATCATATCAACAAATTGTTGATTAGATGTGTAGATAAAGCATGTTGGCATTTACTTATTTCAAGTTACAAAGCTTAGTTTATCAAAATCTCCTCCATACAAGTCTTCTATGTTAATTGGGTCATTGAGATCCAAAAGCAAGTTAATTCCTTTTAAAGACAATAATTGAGAGATAAAACAAGAGTGAAAGATCCCATTTGGGCGCGCTCCAGGGAGAGCGTGACTCAGCGGTGGACCATCGGCGAATCAGGAAAGCTAGGCGTGGGTGCGGGCGTGGCAAAAGACCTCGCTTTTTGCAGCCCCAAATATTAGAGGCGGTTGCCACATTATGAGCGGCGTGGCTGCGCGTGAAGGAGAATTGGGATGACTCGTTTCTTTAGGGCCCTTTTTTTGTGAGTTACAAAGCCAAAGATTTCCAAAAAGAAGGATCCAATTTGCCTAAAGCAAAGCTTTTGAAAAAGAAAAATGAGAAGCAAAGCCTTTTCCTTGACATAGATAAGGCCAAATAAAGACCCTTTTTTTCTTATGACAAAAAAAAAATTTGTTTTGTTTCTATTAATTGGATGATTTATATTTGATGCATTCTATCTCATATAAAAATTAATTTTAAATATATTTTTAAAATTAAAAATATTTACTTTTTTACATTTTAAAATTTTAAAACTTTAAATTAATCTCTTATAAAATATTATTCTATCGATAATATATCAAATATAAACTTTTAATTAAAGCATACCGTATGAGGAAAGAATTCCTTTCCTTTTACAGGTCACAGATTTGGTATATTGTCAAAGGAATCAAGGTGATTCAAGTGCATAATGAGAGGAAGTATTTGAGTTCATCATCAATAATCAAGTCAAGATGACAAGATTTCAACCAATGGTATGCATTTTTTTCTATGCATCTAAAATATTTGAGTCAATATTAAATGTTTGTATCTTAAATCTAGAAGACTTAATTATTTTAAACGAGAAATGTGTCATGGATTCATACAAATTACCGTTTCAAAATTGGTCACCTCCATCTTTATGGCATTATAAAACTTGAATTAATTTCTTCCATAAAGTATGACCCTACATTGAATTCATATTTATTTATAATTTTAATTATTAATTTAGAACTAGTCCATTAAGAATAATTTAGCACTTGTTTTCTTGTTTTTTTTTTTTTTTTCATGTATGTACATTGAATCAATAACCAAATTCGAAACCTTTAGACTTTATTAGTTTATTCTTTCAAATTGATAATCAAACCATATATTGCATGTGAAAAATAATTGAACATGTGATGCATGCTTTTTATGTATGCATTTTCTTTTCATTCTTTCAATCAGTCGCTCTCTATTTGTGAAGAAATTCACATGACAATGAAAATCAATGCAAATGTGAAACAATGAGTTTGAAATCATTTTCTAATTTATCCATTTCAGTTATTTTTTTTTTTCTATTTTTTTACCACTATCAAAATTTGGAATTAGTTAATTTTTGCGGATAAGATCTATATTTATCATTTTTATTTAGGGTGATAATCAACTTAATCACCCATTTTCAAACGAGTAAATTTTAACCACTATATTACTTAATTTGGTTTTAAAATGATAAAAATTAAATTTTTTTATTTTCTTGCAAAATGATATTTTATTATAAATTTTTATCTTTTGTCTATTGCTTACAATTTGTCTTTCTTAATCTCCTAAATGATGACCAAGAAAATATTTTTAAAAAATATTAAATTGGTTCATGCTGGATTAAGGACAACGATAGGTCGAGTCGGAATATGTTTTTACTCGCTCCAAACTCAATTCGATTTTTATATTCATAAAATTTGAATCCGATCTGACTCAAATAATTTTTTATATTTTTTACATTTGAACTTGATTCAATTTAAAATTAATAAAAAATTATTTTTAATATAAATATAAAATTAAATAAATATATAAATATATATAAATAAAAAATTAAATAAATAATTAAAAATAATTTTATATATATCAAATCAAATTGAATTAGATTTATTTAAAATTTGATTTTAAACTTGATTTAAAATTTAATTTTCAATTTATAAAATTAAATCGAATTAAAATTCGTCGACGAAAATTGAGCTGTCAACCCTAAGTGAATAAGAAGAAACCTTAATTTTGCAGGTTGATTTGACTGTGCATTACTATCTCGTGTGTACTTTTCAAGCACAAAATGACCACTGTGAGTTTAAAAAACTATGATTGTGTTTTATAGAGGACCAAGTAAGTTTCCATGCCTGGTTTCTCAAATTGGGAACAAAAACAATTTCATCATTGAGATGAAGTTGTGGGGGCACTCACCCTGCCAGTTTTTTCTGTCCCTGAAACCTCACGACGCACAATTTTTTTGGTCCCTCTAATTTCCCAATTACTTTTATTCAAACCCAAAGATCTTTCAGACAAGTCTCTCAGATTAATTAACACCAAATCTCACATAAATCTCCTCACTTTTCACCGTTTGGCCCATCAATAGTTCTCATCATGTGGCTGCTTTCCCTTTTCTTCTTTCCCTCTCAGGGTTGATTATGAATATCACAAACCTGAAAGCCTAAACCACATAATATTAGTTTGTCACTATCAGTGTATTAAAAAACTTTGATTTGGTATTTTATTAGTAGACAATTATTTTATTTTGCTTTTCAATTGACTATTCCTTTATGGGCTAAGAACAAATATAGTTATCAGAAAATTATTTATATATTAACAAATATATTAAATCAAAATTTAATTTTATTGATTCATATAATTACTTTAAAATATAATATTTAATTTATAAATTTAAAATTCAAATTTTAACAATCATAATTTTTTTTTTTGTTTTAAAATTACGGTCACATTTATAAAAAATATTAGGCAATAATAAATATGAAATGTTGATATATATTTTATCTTGTTTGATGTTATATATTTTAGGGAAAAAGTTAATAGAGGTTGTAAAAGAAAATATTCCAACTACATGCCGGATTATCTCTCACCAAATCAATCTATAATCACATGCCAAATTGTAGTTTCCAAAATCTTGACATGTTTGCTCATGCAAAACCACAAGCTTATCTTAATTCATCAAGCTACAATTAATTAATGAGCACATAAAATATGTGATTGAGCTAAGTAAACGTAAGAAACATTAACATCTCAATTTTTTTTTTGTTATGGTTCAAACATTAACATATCAGAAATCTACTAGGGAAAGAGACAAATTTTTTATGTTTAATATTTAAAAAAAAAAAAAACCAACAACATTAATCCTTTAGGTTCATGAAGCTTTGTTGCCTATGCAGTAATTCTTTCAATTTTAATATAAAAAAGAAACCCTTTTTTTTTCTTACAAGCATGAAAAGTTGAAAACTCTACTCAAATTTGTGCATGGTTTAAGGTCAATTGAAACTTTTCTTAATTAACCCAAATTTGGAATGACATCTCTTAACGGTTAAAATATTTGATGCTTCAATTAGCTGAGTTCGCTGTCTTCACCATGAAATACCTAGTTGGAGTCTCATTGGTGGTTCTTCGTCGGTGCTAATCTCGAATGCAGTTAATAAAATTTTTTAAGGCACGTATCTTACCCTGATCTGGACTTGAAGCAACTTATCCAGATTTTGTATCACCAAAAAATATGTTGAAACCATGTGAAATTGTTAGGTACTCTCCTTTCATAAATTATTTTCCATCCCCTCTGCAAAATATGGCCAAAGCTGTTGGAGTATATATACCTATTTAATTATTCCATGAAATATCTTAACTTCTTTTCTACAGAATCTGTACTTCCATACATATAATATGGAAAAAACTTGATTTTTCTTATTAATATGTTTCATAAACTAGTGGGTAGCATTGAACTCTTCATCCTTTTCATGAATTCAAGTGAATGGGAACAACATTTTGCAGGGGTCCCATGTTGTCACTACCTGGCATTTATATTTGAAATTCTAACAACACCTCCCTCACCAAACAACATTTAGAGTAGTTTCGGGATTCTGGTAAGAAGATGTTTTTGTTTCTTTCAGCTTATGTACCTATATCACATAGCACACAAGCAATATCAGCTATTAGAAAATAAAAGAGATTTCGCAAAACTCCAAAATTTGCCTGCTTTCTATTCACAAGGCTGCTTGTAGGCAGATGATATTGTTTATGATTAAAGAATACAATGGATGATCTGTCAGTTGGGTGATTTGAATATGCTTTCCAACTTAGAAACATTTCGATTTGAATTGCAGAAAACAGTAATAATCAGGTTGCTAAGATCTTTTTTAAGAGCATAATCCAACTTTGTTCATGGTTAGTTCCACAATAATGATCTTCCTTTATTTTAATTATAAGAGGGTTTTTTTAAAGTGGCAAAAAATTTTTAGATTTTATCGGATATATTCTCTTTCTGAGTCGATTCAAATAGGTTTATTTACATTAGGCTTAACGAATTCATAAAAAAAAAACTATCTTCCTATGGTCTTTGAACAAATTCGACCTCCTACAATAAATAGAAGTGCTGGAATGCGTTGGAATTTTTTACCTAAAATGCCAATATAAACAATCCTCCAATATGGAAAATTGTTGTTATAAATAGAATAAGAATCACAAAGGGTTATTCATTGATCAATGAGCTAAAAAGTAAGGCTAGTCTGGGAATTGGATTTTGAGATTCCTGAGCACTTGTTAACTAATACCTATAAAGGGAGTCATAATCTTCTTTCTTATTAAAGCTTTTTCTTTTTTCCATTGACCAATGGAGCATTAAAATCACAAAGGTCCCTGCCACCAGGTGAAGCTTCTCCCATTCATTCTGCTTTTGTAGCAGCAGCTGCAGCATATTGCACTAGCTCCTGCAACTTTATAAGTGACCCTTTTTTTCTCTTGAACTTTCTTAAACGACTCAAAAACATATATTTTTTTACAAGAAGTCAAATTCTAGGAATAGAAAAAAGTTATAGGAAATAAGATTCGAATCTCCTACCTATAAGTCACTTTTAAGAGTGCTTGCAAGGTGAAAGAATATTTACTTATACAAAACCAACCAAATACATGATATACCAGTATACACCTTAATTAGTCCAGGCCCAAGTTCATTGGGCCTGACTCAATAGGGTCAAGCTATTAAGGCCAATTGACCTTTTATTTATTTATTTATTTTTAATTTTTAATTTTTTTGTTTTATTTTTGGGTTGATTATTAATCTACGTTTTTTGGTGCTTTGTTGATTTATCTGTTTTTTATTTTTATTCATTAGTTTTTTTGTAAGGACTAAAAAAAAAAAAAAAAAAAGGAATATTCTGTTGTGAACGAATTCTAGTTGGATTTAATCTGTATCGTGAGATAAGTTTTAAGTGAATTCTTTATTAATTAGGGACTCTTCAGTTTGGTCCTATAAATACACAAGACATACACAGAAGCCAGGGACGCAGAAACAGAAATAAAAAATCACAAATAGAAAGCAAATAAAGAGAGAAAATCAAAAACGAAATAGAGAGCAAAAAATTGAAGGCAGAATTCAAAAATTTTCTAAAGGGTGTCAAAGGTAATTTTAGGATTTTTTTAGAATTTTTGAAGTTTTTTTTTGGAAAATTTTTGGAAAAATTTCAGTTTCTATTAAATTTTTCGGTGCCAGTTAAATTTTTCAAGGCCGTTTGAATTTTTCAGCTACGAATTTCAGAATTCGATTAAGATTATGGTGAAAGTTGAATTTCCCGACGAACTTTCAGTGACCCAATTCAGATTTCGACGATAATTTCTAGAATTCGGTTGATATTCAATCAGTGTTCATCCGGTTAGAGAGAGAAGGGAGAGAAAAGAAAGGGGAAGAGAGAGAAGGGAAAGGGAAGATCTGAAGTAGAAAAAAAGAATTTGACGTTTTATAAGGTCTTAAAACGACATCGTTTTAGAGTTAAGTGACTACCAAGGATCCGTGCGTTTTCATTCAGGCAACCCGACCCGTAGTGTAACCCGTTTTTGATCCGGGTTTGATCCGGTTTGATCCGCATCTCAGCCAATCTTTCCAGCCAAGCCGAGCTGCCAAGCCACATCATCCAAGTCGTTGTCTGTGCTTAAAGTTAAGCCTCGTCGAATTCCCAGTCGAGCTATTTTAATTTTTTTGGTATTTTTTATTTTATTTATTTTATTTATGTGTTTGTTTATTTTTTAAGAGTATTTTTGCATGAATAAATTTAAAAAAGAATAGAAAAAATATAAAATAAAATTTTCAAATATATATTTTGAGGAAAAGTTGAAAGTATTAATTTTTTTTGTAAAATAAAATTTTTTAAAAAAATATTTTTGAGAAAAAGTTGAAAATATCAATTTTTCTTAAAAATAAAATTTCTAAAATAAAAATTTTCAAAAGTATTTTGAGAAAAAGTTAAAAGTATCAATTTTTCTTGAAATTAAAATTTTAGAAAAAAGCATTTTAAGGAAAAGTTAGAAGTACCAATTTTTCTTAAAAATAAAAATTATCAAGAAAAATATTTTTAAGGAAAAGTTAAAAGTATCAATTTTTCTTAAAATAAAAACCTCCAAATGCTTTAAAAAAAAGTTGAAAGTATCAATTTTTTTTGTATAAAAGCAATGAGTTTTTTTTATATAAAACAAAAAGAAAAAGATTTATAACAAAAGTCAAATCATTTTTTTCTTTCTTTCTTTCAAAAATTTTTAAATGTCAAATAATCTGACAATGGAGCCTCTGCAAGAGAAACATTAGTTTCTTGCATACTCTTGAGGTGAGAAAATTTTTTTAATTTTTTGCCAAAAGTATTGGAGTTAATTAAGAATAATTTTCAATAATTAATTACTTGATAATTTTTAAGGCTTATTAGATATCATGAAATCGATCTGGTACCATCTTTCGATGAGCGTTGTGAGGGTGCTATAACTTTTTTTACATGTAACTGTACTCTCTAACCTAGTTCTGATTTTTCAGACATTGAATTTACCTTTTATAGATACCTAAGTCGAACTTAAGAATTCTCTTTAAAAATGATAGATTCAGTTAGGTGACCAATCGCACTTAAATAAAAAAGATTGGTGACTACTCTTTAAGTTAATATCTAGTGATAGATCCCCAGATCTAAACGTTATGACAGTTTGGCGACTCTGCTGGGGACAAGTCGAGAGTTAGGCCAGCACATAAATTCGAGTTATCCAAAAAACCTAATAAAATTGAATTCTTTGTAAGGATTTTTTTTCTTCTTTTTCATTTATTTTATTTATTTATGTTGCTAACTATATCATTCATATACATGTGCATATGTAGACACTAAATTTTATCCGGGTCTATTTTGGTTTTTGTTTGTCAATATTAAACTATTAATAATAATAGAAAAATATTGATAATAAAATATTAATATTAGTTTAATATTGAAAAAGTACAAAAAAAAGAAAAAAAAAGAAGACAAAAAACAAGGAGGCTGGTGTATGGCGTCGCTCCCTAGTCCCATCAGACCAGCCACCAAACCAGCCACCTTACCGCCACCCTACAGCCTACCATTGCCACATCTACAGCCACCTAGATCCCTAGCTCCTTAAAGCCTCAGCTTTCTCCCTTTTCAGCTCTCAAAAGCTCTCAAACACATAGCTTCTAACACCTAGAAGCCCCAGCTCGACCTTGCCCAGAAGCTCTCTCTCGGACACATCTCCAGCTACCCCGAAGCACCAAACTCCATCCATTAGAAAATCAGAAAACCAAAAACCTAGAACAAACCCATACCCAAACACCCAAACAGAAAAATAGAAACAAAAACAAATAGTCCTTCCCGTAATGAGGAACCTCAGTGCCAAAGTTCTTCTGCAATAAATAAAAAAAAGTGTCAGTTTGAGTCTTCAACCAAAAAAAAAAAAGAACACAGAAAACATCAAACCTAGATCTACGTCCATCGGCACTTTTTTTCACTAAAAGGATAGCGGATTTGAGCTCATGAGGTTGAAAAAAGCATTTCGATGAATTTTGGAGTTTTTCGATAATCGACGATCACTAACAGTGACCCAGACGACGGCCGATGCGACGATTCGACACCGAACTCTTGCCAAGGCCAGAGAATCCCTAAGCCAACCTAATTTTCATATATCAAAATTTATCTTTTTGATAAACTTTAAACCCGTTTTTATAATTTTATTAAAAATATAAATTTTTGGGTGACCAATCACATCCTAACAAAGATTGGTGGTGACTCCCTATTTTTTCGATTTTAAAATCCTTTCTGTCTGGTGGTCTTAAAACTGTTATGACAGCTTGGTGACTCCACTGGAGACCTTTGAGAATCAGGCTGAAACTTTTATTATGTGCTATTAACAATGATTGGATTTAATTAGTTTTATTTGATATTTAATTTAATTTTCTTTATTTTAATTTTTCATAAAAAATATATACAAGTTAATAAATAAAATAAATTGTATGTTAGTTATTATTTTGGTTTTGATCTTATGTTTATGATTTATTTATGATATTTTGATTTGTATGTTACATTGTACACTTTTACATATACACCTATATGCATGAGCTCTAGACCCGAGCTCTATCCTTTTTAGGATGAAGTAAAGTAACTATGCTCCCGTGAGGTGATAACCTCCATATTTGCTAGTGAAACACTTTCACTCAGATTGAATCCTTTCCGTTGGTAACCTATAATGGTGAAGATCGGAGAGCCTTACTAGTCTATAATAGACGATGATGTAAAGAATAGTTTGGGACCCTTGATAAATAAATCCAAACCCAGCATATTGAGAGCCATAGAAAGCCTGCCTAGGATAGAGCCATGTCACATTTTTAAAAAATTACCAAAAGTTAAGACATTATACATTACATTATTTTGTTGTATGGTTGTTATATTATTTCTCTAACTTGTTTGTTTTGAATTCTTAAGTCATTTTATTTTTTATATTCATTGATTGTGTGCATTATATTTTAAGATGTGATATTTATTTTAGGTCAGTCATTGGAAAAAAGAAAAAAAGAAGGCAAAGAAAAAAAAAGTTCTCATAGAGCCATTAGGGGTGTCAACCTTTTCTAAAAATCATTTAGAAGTCCAAAGCCATGCCATTTTTTTTTCTTTTCTTCTCTTTTATAAAAATTATCCAAATTAGGATATGTGGGGCACATGGATACAGTTTGTGTTTAAGGGTAATAATGGTGTAAATAAAGTTAGGATAAACAAAAAGAGATGAAAAAAAAAAGTAAAAAAAAAAAAGAGGTTTGGATAGGTAAGAAGTTTTGTTTTCTTTTTGGAATTCAATCATTCCCTTCATCATTAGGTTAGTTTGTATATTTTTGGGTTATTCCATCTTTGTATATATCTTTGCATCATTATCATATTCAAGCATTCACAAACATGTTACATACAAATTAGGAATTGTACCATTCATTTAGTAAGAATAATAGCATAAGCATTGTTGGGGTTAAACATTTGAAATAATACTATTGTTAATGGGTATAAAAAGCCAAAAATATGGAAGATCACCTGAAGGCCCGAATTAGTGTGTTAAAATAAAATCAAGAGGAGTTTGGTCATGACATTCAAAAATAGCTTATTGAGTTATGAAAACCGTTGATAGATTTAAGAAATTTATTTTGACACTTTTTCAAAAAAGTCCTTACCAATTTCAGCCCCAAGTGAGTCCTATAAATTCATAATCATGATCAACCGATTCTTATTAGGCCTAGTACACTTTTAAACCATGTTGAATCATTCAACGGTTTGATCTATAATGAAGATGTCGACAAGAGCATGAGAGGGATGAGTAATCTGACCATTCAAGGGTTTAAGCTTCAGAATTTGATTTTCAAGACAAGACAACCAGGTTTCGTGCAGCTTTCGTTAATTGTTCCAACTTCAAACTTGGATTCAAATCCTTCATATGACTGTTTTCGACCTTTTTTTCAAACATCTATGATTAGGCCCTCAAATTTCATACAATCTCCAAGAAGTCCATATTTAAACCAAAATATTTGACATTTCATTCCCTAACAACCTGTTCAATCGATTACTCAAATTCAAACCTTTACACCATTATCGAATCCTAGAACTCTTAGTCAACCTGTTACCCAAAAATTACCTAAGAAAAAGAAACAACGAGACCGTCTCCCCATTTCATTAAAAAAAAAATTTTTACATCTGTTTAAGAGACACCTTATTGTCTCTGTGCCTTTAGAGCCTCTAAAGCCTCCGTGCCCAAAGTAATTTATCCCAAATGCAAGATGTGAATACCATAATAGGAATATAGGATATTTTATTGATAATTGTAAGGGTTTCAAGCACAAGATATAGTTATTCATAGATGCAAAATGGCCTAATCTAATTATCATAAGGGATTAAAATATCTAAGAATAATGAGAAAAGGGTGGCAAGATGATAAACATGGATGGGACTTTTGTTTAAAGATGGTCTTTAAGTGATAGGTTGTTCGAAAAAGTAAAATACCTTATGAATTTCTTCTGTTTGAAATTTTTTTTATGTTGACATGACATTTTTTGTTGAACTTAGATATGTGAATTATAGTTCATCTTTCATTTATGCCTTTTTGCCAATTTTCATAGTTTTTACTAAAAAGTTTTATCAATCATGCATTCACTCATTCACTCATTTGTGCATTCATTCATTCATTCATTCATCCATTTATGTATTCATTCAATATAATGCAATTATCATGTACTCTAAAAGAAAGAATTTTTTTGAGAATAATCTCTACGATTTTTTCTAAGGATCTGACAAATATTGATCAATTTAAGAGAGAAGAGAAGATCATCGATAGACAGTGTGCTCAGGGAAATAATCATCCGGAAGGATCTGGCTTAGGACTCATAAGAAAAAAACCAATTAATCTAAATAAACAGAGAAGGTACAATATTTTGGAAGAAAGAGTTTAAACTATTGAGGGTAAGGATGAATATTGTAATGTAAAGAAATTTTAGCTAGTTTCAAATGTGGTTATTCCACTCAAGTTTAAGGTTCTGATATTTGAAAAGTATAATGGAACTGAATGTCCTAAAATACAATTGGCTTAATACTGTCACAAAATGGTTGGGTATGCTGGTGATGAAAAGCTACTTATTTATATCTTTCAAGAAAGTTTAACTAGGACAGTAGCTAATTGGTATTATAGTCTGAAGAGTAATCAAATTCGTACTTGAAGGGATTTATCAAAGGCATTCTTAAAGCAATACCACTATATGTTGGAATTGGCTCCAGACCGATTAACCCTTTAAAATATAAGAAAGAATCCCAATGAGAACTATAAAGAATATGCTATTAGATGAAAGAAAATGGCATCACAAGTGCAACCACCTCTTACCAATAAGGAGCTAAATTTTTTGTTTGTGGATATCTTTCCTTCTCTCTATTATGATAAGTTGATCAGTAATATTTTGTTAGAGTTTACAGATTTACTATTTGCTATGGGCAGAATTAAAGATAGGATAAAAAGATGAAGAATTATAGATGTTAGTGATGAAAGGAAAGGAGATATTTTTGTAGAACAAGCCCAAGAAAGAATTGTTAAAGGGTAAAACGAAAGAAACTTCACCATGACACAAGAAGATTTAATGGATGACTATTCGTAATGGTTACCATATTATCCTCAACTGATATTTCAGGTCGATGATTTTCCCCAACCACTTCATCTATGTGCTCCAATTCTTTTACCCCAAACAATTATAAAACCAAGGATCAACTTAAGCCATTCATGAAGCCATAAGAAAAAAAGAGTCAAAGTGTATCAAACACTTCCAATACCTTACACTGAGCTTTTTACCTTATTGATCAAGAATCATATGATTTCTATTGTTCCTGTAAAACCCAAAAAGTCTCTGTACTCGAAATGGTATGATCTTAATGCTAAATGTGAATTTCATGATGGAGTTAAAGGGCATTCTATAGAAGATGGCATTGCCTTCAAAGATACAGTTCAAGCTTTGATCGATGGGGATGTTATAAAGTTTAAAGAGCTTATTGGGGGTCTTGATGATTAATAGTAGTAGAGTTGCAAGTTAGTGATGCTGAAGTTGATGTGTCAAGTAGGAAACTATTATTTATGTAACTTTGAATGTCATCTCAAAAGTACCATTAGGATGGTAAATTTTTTTGTCAGGTCCAAAGGTTTGCATTGCATGAGTGGACATTATGTATCATAGCATTTTATGGTTATATTATCATTTGAGGTCTTTTATTTCGTATAAGTTTTCAATATATGATTGGTTTTCTTTTAAAAAAATTAGTAAAAAAAAGAAAAGATGCTAAATATGAATAAAGCCCCCACATGGTTAAGTACCGAAGCTATAGCAATGCCTAAAAAAAAAGCAAAAAAAAAGTTTTGAGTATAAGATGGATTGGTGATCACTATTAGGAATTTCCCAAATACCTAAACATTAATTCGCTTAAATCATTCAGTTGACCCCATTCATCAACCATGACCCCTTGACAGTCTTGAATTTGAATTTATGAACCTTACTTTCACCTTATACTGTTATTATATCAAAGGGGCAATTTTTTCTAAAGCAATAAACAATGAAATAGTCATTAAAAAATTATGTGGTTCCTAGAAAATCAAGTGTATATGATATTTTTAAGAATTCAAATGCGATAATTTGATGTGTCAAGATTATGCTGCAGTTTCAAAATTTTCAAACCTAAATTTGGTAAAATGAACTCAAACATACTGATCTTTCAGCTTCTTAGCCTAAAATTGACCTGATTTTTTATCTTGAGGGCATGTTTGTCAGAGATGAAAGACCTCATTGCCTCTAAAGATAACTTAAGTTATGATAAACCCTTTCATTATCTTTTTATGGAGTAACCTAGATCATCTGATACCTTATATAGTTTTAGCCCACATAATACTTTTTTAATTCATTCCACATGATCATTACTTTCATTAATGGTGGTTTGTTAAAATGGAGCATCTTTCATGAAGCGCATCATTGGCAAAATGAATCTATGTAAGAGTTATGGGGGCATGTTAAAAAATAAAAGAGCAAAAAAAAAATGGTTATGACATCATACACTTAAAAAATTTAAGCAAATCCAAATAAAGTCCTGACAGAGTCAAAGTTTTGAAAGAGGGATGAGAAAAAGCCCAAAATAGAAAATTCCAATAATTCAAAAAAAACATAAAAAATTTTTGAAATAAAAACCTTTCTTCAAGTTTATTTTTCTAAAGAGAATTACTCTTCAATTTAAGTGTTTATGCCTAAAATGACAAATGGCCATCTTTTATTACTCATTCACAAAAAATTAAAAATTTATCCATTGTTATCCCTTTGAGCCTAATTGATTTTTTTCAAAATAAACCCTGACTAAGGATTACCCTCCATATTAGAGGGCAAAAGGGAATGCATTTAAGGGTTAAGAATAGGAATGTCTAATGAAACCTCATGTGATAAGGGTAAAAGCCCAATATAAAAGTTCATAAAAGTTTTGAATCCACTCAGTGAAAGAATGTAAAATAAAAAAAAAATGAAAGAAAAGGAAGAATAAAAGAAAAAAAAAGAAAAGAAATGAATAAGTGAAAAGCATAAAAGCGAATATACCTTAGAGTGTATCTTTCAAATGAAAAATGATCCTTAGTTTCAAATACCATTAAATACTTGTTTTGGGCCTTTTTATCCTTTTCTTTAGCAACCATGAACCTTAACCCACGTTACAACCTTTAAAAAGTCCATGTTGGATCAAATATGAAGGCTTAAACTTGAAGAGTTTCTCTTGAAAAAATGAACATAAATCTTTTGAGTTCCCTTTTATTACCTAATCTCATGTTTGAACTGTTAAACCCTTTCAAAAAAATTATTTTCCTCTTTTGGATTAGGTTTGAAATTTTTTTAAGTGCATAGTGTGTAAAAAAAAATCAAACCAAAAAAAAAATAGAAAGAAAGAAAAAATAGAAATAAAAGCAGCTCTAGGGTGAAAACCCATAAAATGACAGTATAGAGCAAACCCTAAAAGGCCATTCTTGATGCTGAATATGGTGGATGCTGAACAAAGGTAAAGCCATACCTTTTCTAAATATCTAAAATATCAAAGCCATAGAAGTCTGAGATGAGTTGATTTCAAAAATCTCAATTGTTGTTCATTCCAAAATGACCTTTTAAAATCTCAAGCCATTATAGCTAAGCTTGACATATTTCAAAATGTCACATTTGGATTCTAAGGAAGATATTGAATAAGTTTGATTTTCAAAGAATTCATGTTTTTAGAAAAGCTTATGTTTCATATGTGAGCTTGCATGAAAAATTATATGCCATTTTCACTCCCTTCAAGTGTTAAAACCTCTTGAAGAAACAAAAATCTCTGTTTACCAAACCAGTACATCCATTTGGAAAAAAAATTTCCCACCTCTTTCATTTTTTATAGGGATTACCAAATTCTAAAAAGGTTTAAGCCCAATTTAGCTGGCACCTAAATCCGAATTATCTAGCACCTAAACCCGAATTATCTGGCACCAATGAAGTTTAAAGTCCAATTTAGTTGGCACCAATGAAAAGTTAAGCCCAATATAAATAGCATGCAAGCCCATATTAGATAGCCTATAAGCCCAGTTCAACTGGCACAATAAGCCCAAATTAGTTGGCACAGAAGCCCGATTAGGTAAAAAAGTGTATACCTCTTTTATCACTTCTAAACAGTGAAATCTTTTTAAATTAGCAAGAATATTTAGATACTAAATCAACCAGTCCATTGAGAGAGATTTTTCATTCTTTTCATTTCTAATAGAAATTGTCAGTTCTTAAGAAAAATTCAAATCTACATAAAATCTTAGCTTAGTTTATCTAGCCATCAATGAAATTTTAAGCCTAGTTTAACTGGCCACTAAGGAAATTTTAAGCCCATTTTATTTTGTCGTCAATCTTTAAGCCCAGTTTATTTGACCTTCAAAGAATTTTAAGCCAGTTTATCTGACAATCAATGAAGTTTTAAGCCCAATTTAACTGGCCCTTAAAAAAATTTTAAGCCTAATTTATCTAGTCCTAAATGAGGTTTTATGCCCAATTTAGCTGGCCCTTAATAAAATTTAAACTCAGTTTATCTGGCCCTAAAAGAGTTTTAAAGTTTCAAGGTTCTATCCAGAATAAAAAAAATTCTTGATGCAAAACCTTTTGAAAGATCTTGCATTTACATTACTTGTATCATGAGAAAGACATTTGACCTGTAAAAAAAAAACAAAAAAAGAGATATTCGAAGTTGCATCACCTACCTGTGTATCATGAAAAGGGCATTTGTATTTGCATCACTTGCATATACACCACAAGAAAGACATTTGTATTTGCATAATTTGCATCTGCATCATAAGAAAGACATTCGTATTTTCATCACTTGCATTTGTACTTGTATAAGATATTTACATTCGCACTATAAGAAAAATTTGCATTTATATCATGGCATCTGTATCCTAAGAAAAGGTATTTGTATAAGCATTTACATGAAAATAACATTATCATTGTCAAATGTATTTGCATCAAGCATTCACATTCTTGCATTTGCATTGATATTTGTATTCGCATCGACATTTTCATTAGCATCATTTGATGAGGATAGACATTTGTATCATGATCAACTCTGATTAGAGGAAAGCCATTTTCAATTTTCAACGTTTCAAAGTTTCATTAACTCTGATTAGAGGAGCATTCAAAGATTTTGAGATTTCTAAGACCTTCGGGCATAATCTTTAAAACATTCAGGCATGATTTCTAAGACCTCCAGACATAATTTTGATTCGCGATCTTATCCCGATCGATTCTTTATTTTTTGACTTATGGTATTATCTTAGTCGATTCTGTAAGACCTCCGAACATGATTTCTAAGACCTCCGGACATAATCTTTAAGACCTTCAGGCATAATTTCGATTCACGATATTGTCCTGATTGATTCCTTATTTTTTGACTTGCGATGTTATCCCAATCGATTCTGTAAGATCTCCGAGAATGATTTGTAAGGCTTTTAGGCATAATCTTTAAAACCTCCGGGTATAACTTCAATTTACGGTGTTGTCCCAATCGATTCTTTATTTTTAACTTGCGGTGTTATCTCAATCGATTCTTTATTTCTTGACTCACAGTGTTATCTCGATCGATTTTTTATTTTTTGACTTACATTATTATCCTAGTCGATTCTGTAAGACCTCTGGACATGATTTTTAAGACCTTCGGGTATAATCTTTAAAACCTCCGGGCATAATTTTGATTCGCGATGTTATCCCTTCAAACCTTTCAAACCCTGAAATCAAAACTCTAAACCCTCCAAACCATAAAATAAATCCTTAAACCCTCTAAACCCTAAAACTAAACCCTAAACCCTCCAAGTCCTAAAATCGAAACCCTAAACATCCAAATCCTAAAATTGAAACCCTAAAATCCAAAATGCCAAACCTTAAAATCCAAAAAACTTAAAATTCAAATCCAAAAATCCCAAATTTGGTACATAACTCCGAACCATCACTGAAAAAATCGTTCAAGCTCCAAAACCCCTAAAACCCTAAATCTATTCCAAAATTTTAAATATACGTGTGAAAATCTCAAATGAAATGATTTGTTCCCGAATGTCGCCTAGATGATGGGGTATTTAGGAAACTTTATTTCATTAAGTTTTTCATACAAATCCTTAATTTACATTAATAATAGGGTTAATAAATAAAAAGTATAATAATAAATTGGGATCTTAAATATAAACAGTCACACCTAAACTCTGCCTAGATGTTGGAGAGTCGAGGTGATCTCATTATACTTAAGAGCCCAACCTTAAAATTGCATTTCATCTTACATAATATCCATTGGCATATATATGCATTATTATATTATTGTTGACACTCATTTTGTATTTATCTGTCTTTAATTTTTATTTGTTACCTGACAATACTATTATTTACTTTCTCTTATAAAATTTTTATAAAACAAAGATATATATATTTTTAAAGTTGTGATGTTATAAATAAAACAAAATTAACATTCCGAAAGAAATAATTCTTGGTATTCTGCTTAAATGTTGGAGAGTCACCAACAATTATCTTTCACATAGAGTGTTATTTTTTATTTTAAGGAATATTGTGTTAAATTTTAAGCGAAAAGAGTTATTTTAAATTCTGCCTAGATGTTGAAGAATTTTAAGATAATTCTTCAACTTAAAGATTTCTTCAATATTCCTAAAAAAGAATTTTAACCAAAATTTATCTTTTAAAATGAAGGAAATTAGTGTTAAATTTCAAATTGAAATCATTTTTATCTAACACTGAAATATCGCATAATTAAATGGCACCAATTTATGGGCGTTATAGGGGTGCTAATCCTTCCCTACACGTAACCGACTTCCGAACCCAACTTGATTTTCGTATGTCAAAATTTATCTTTTTGATAAACTTTAAACCCGCTTTTATAGTTTTATTAAAAAGATAAACTTTTAGGTGACCAATCACACCCTAACAAAGATTGGTGGTGACTCTCTATTTTTTTAATTTTAAAATCCTCTACATTTGTCGGTTTCAAAATCGTTATGACAGCATAACATAAGCTCTATACCCGAACTCCGTCCCTTTAGGAGGGAGTAAAATACCTATGCTTTCGTGAGATTTTAATGCCTCCACAGTGGCTAGCGAAATACTCTAACTCAAATTGAATCTTTTTCGTTGGTAGCCTATGATGGGTAGGGATTGGACTGCCTTACTAGTCTATGATGAATAATGATGTAAAAAATAATTTAAGAACCTTTAGTGGGTAAAATCACCTAACCCTGCATATAGTGTACACTTAAGAGGTCAAACTTGAGTTAGAGCCTTTCCTACCTAGTGATAGATGTAACCCCGAAGTTAGGACATAGGAAGAAATAGTTTATGATCTAACTATTTTGATTGTTTGACTTTATACATTTGCATTATCATATTATACATCATTTTTATTGTCATATGTAACATTCTGCATCTGCATCATTTTTATCTCATCCATAAAAATATACATTTCATTCATGCATCGACATATCATTGCATTTCTAATCATAATTGTGGTGCTAAAGGTTCAAGGATAGCTCCATCGAGCAACTTCACTTACCAATACAATACAAGAGCTCAAGCTAGACAAATGGAACAAGAAAATTTCAATCATCTCAAGAGGATAAAGAAAGCTCAAGAGAAGCTAGAAAACGAGTTGAATAGGATTTTAGAGGCTTTAAACAAGTTAAATAAGGGAAAGAGTGTAAAGGAGAATACCAGCCAATAAGACCATCCCTTATAAGAGGAGGATGACCCATTGTACCCTTCTAGTTTTAGGCCACATCAAGCCTAACCTGCACAAGATCCACCACCACGTAGTTTACATATCTTATAGGGTACACATACCTCGAAATGCCATCAACTTCAAATCTGAGACAGTATCAAAGTTATGTAAATCCTGTCTTTATTGAAAATGCAATAGAACCGATACCAGTCCTTAATTTTGATGATCCAGAAGAAAAAGAAAAGCTAAGGCCCAAAGAGAAGAAAACTTTAGAAGCCTCAAAAACTAAATAAAAAATGAACATGTTAGAAGAAAGGTTACAAGCCATAGAGGGTATTGGTTTTTATGGTTCAGTAGATGTTGCTGGGCTTTGTTTAGTCCCAGATGTGGCAATTCCTCTAAAATTTAAAATACCAGAGTTCGAGAAGTATGATGGTACAAGTGTCCGAAAATTCATATTACCTTGTACTGTCGAAAAATGACTGCCTATGCTAATAATGAGAAGCTATTGATGCATGTATTCTAAGATAGCCTTATGGGCTCTATTGCTAGGTGGTATGTCTACCTGGATAAGATTCGTATTCGTTCTTGGAGCGATATGGCCTATACCTTCATTAGTCAATAACGACATATTACAAACTTGACCCCAGATCACTTTTTTTTACAGAATATGAAAAAAAAAGTGACTGAATCATTTAAAGAATATGCCCAGAGATGAAAAGATATCACTTTTCAGGTGCAACCTTTTCTAACTGAGAAAGAGACTATGGTGTTATTCATCAGTACTTTAAAATCTCTCTATTATGAAAAGATGATAGGGAATGCCACAAAGAATTTCATCGTCATGATAATTTTGGGTGAAATTATTGAAAACACCATTAAAAATGAAAAGTTAAAAGAAGGGGAAATGAAAAATGTGCCCAAGAAAAAAGAGATTGAAGTTCAAGCCATGAGCTTTAGTAGACAATTCAGAAGATATCAATCCTATCTACCACAAGGTTATCCTTCATTTTATCCTGTTGGAAACAATATCTCACCTTACCCTTACCAATCATATCCACAACTAGCTTACTTACCAACTTATCAATCAGCCTTTCAAATACTTGCATATGATTCTAGTCATATCATTGCATCAACTTCAAAGCCTAACAACCAAGCAAGTAGTTTAAAGAGATCTCGGGATAACCAAGAAAAAGCATAAATTGACCATATCCTTATGACCTATACTAAGTTATTCTCAGAACTCATCAAGAACAACTCGGTTTCTTCAGTTATTCTAGAACCATTGACACCACCCTATCTAAAATGGTATGTGCTAGTGCAACGTGCGATTATCACAATGGAAACGCAGGTTATTCTATTGAAACCGGCCTTATTTTCAAATACAAAGTATAAAGTTTGATCCAGAAAGGCTTAGTAAGCTTCGACGAATCAGGAGGGTAAGATGTCAATAAAAATTCTTCACCTAATTGCACAGAGGCATAACTTTGAAAAGGTTTTTAAGGCTATTGGAAGCTACTTGCCATTTTAAAATTTTTTTCATAGTAATGTTAGGAATTCTTTTTTGCAATATGATTTCACTTGTTATCATTTCAATAAAAGGTAAGTTAATACATTTCATTACATTTTCTTTTTCATTCAACTACTGTTCCATGCTTTGTCACCTTTCATAACTTTTCATTCCCATTCTTGAATTCCAAATAATGAATGTTTGGACAATGATAGCAATAATTTTGGGATTTAATTTTGAAAACTCATATTGATTTAGAGAGATTATTTGAGCAAAAGAGGCTAGCTACTAGTAGATGTAAAATTAATATGACTTGAAGAGGTGCAGTGTCTTACAAAGATTCATGAGCTTGTTTTTGTTCAATGGATGATGCTTAAAGAAAGCATTCACATTTGAAATAAAAAATGACCATCTTTCTTTTACCATTTAAAAAACCATTCATCGTTTTCCCTTTGAACCTGTTATGATTTTTTTTCTAAAAGAATCATGCCCAAGGATCACCCTCCACATTGAGAAACAATTTTTTTAAAAAGAAAAGAGCTCAAAGATCACAAAAGGTCTTAAAAAAAAGTAAAAAAAAAAAGAGAAAAAATGAATGCCACAAATAAGTAGGGTAAAGCAATGAGAATCTCTTTGTGAGAAATGAGATGAAAAAAGAAAAAGTAATGAAATGATGTAAAGTGGGTCAAAATGCCAAGCTGCATCAAGTGATGATCTTTTGGTTTTAAACCCCTTTTTTTTAGCCTATTTTATCTATTGCTTTCATGACCCTTCGTCATGACCTACGTTACAACTTTTAAAAGTCAATTTGGATCAAATGTAAGTGCTCGAATTGAACAATCATATGTTAGGCTAAGGCATGCTTGTGATGAAATAATGGAATCAGGCTATATTGCTTTAGAAATTACTGTGTAAGAGACATCAACAATAGGTCAAAGATGAGAGAAAAAAAAAAGAAAAAAATGGATAAAAAAAAAGAAAAAAAGGAAAGAAAATGAAAATGAAAGAAAAGAAAAAGAGGAAAAAATAAGAAAAAAGAAAAAATGAAAATGAAAATAAAAGAAAAAAAAAGGAAAACTTAAATTGAAAACTCGAAATGGCAATTTGCGTAGACAAATCTCTGAGCTGAAAGTTGAATGAATAGTTCAAATATATAGAAGATCAAAGACATCTGAAGATCCCCTAAAGTTGGGGCAAAGTTTGATGAGCTCAAAATGATTCCAACAGTCAATGGAATGAGTTTTAAAAAAAAAATCTTGAATTAATGTTCAAAGTTGTCTGAATATTCATTTGTCTCAATAACATACATCCAACTTGTTTCTTTCATCCATTTACTGTTACACCAAGACTCACTCCTTATTTATTATTTTCTTTCAGTGCACCTTGTGCTCTTTTATTCTCATATCCCTAGAATGAATCAAGAAAATGTATGATTGCCATGATTTGAAATGATAATAAATTAATGAATATGTGCTTAAAAGATTTTTGCATTCCTTTGAAAAGAAATCCAAGATGATAAGAGAAAAATAAAGAAATGGTATGAACATAAAAAGGATTATTTGAAAAAAATGGTATAGAGATGAATTGATCGACATAGCCTGTCAAAGGTGATCAAATGATGAACATAATGTGGATTAGAGGACAGAGTTTATTCTAAGATGGCTAGTACTGAGAAGCCTGTGAATGGTGGTGAAAATAGTGTGGGTCAATAGATGAAAATTATATTGAAATTACTAGTACTGAAGAGCCTGTAAGTGGCGATTAAACGATATGGGGTAATGGACGAAACTTGTGTTGGAATTGTTAGTGCTGAGAAGCCTATGGATGATGACCAAGTGATGAAAATAATGATGATCAGTTGATGAAACTTGTTCCAAAGTATTGATAAGCTAAACAAGGAGAAAATGTGAGATGATGGAGTCGTGATAACCATATTACCACATTTTGATTAGAATTTCATAACTTTGAAATCTGCATTACATGCATTACATTAGCATTATTTTTTTTTTTTGGAAAATGTTTAAAACTTTGGCTTGGACATGCATTTGCATCATGGCATGGTAAGAATCTGGATTGTTGCATTTGCATCATTGAAAAAACATTTACATCTTTGATCATGAAATTCATTGTATGCATAATTTTAAGTCACTTGAAAAAGAAACTGGAAATCTTTTTATGAGGATTTTTGAACTCAAATGTGAATCTTTGAGTTTCAAATGAGAATCTTGAGGTGTGAAACCCAAAATTTATTGAATGTGAATCTTCAAACTCAAATGAGAATCTTTGAGTTTCAAATGAGAATCTTTAAGGTGTGAAACCCAAAATTTGTTAAAAGTGAATCTTCGAATTTAAATGAGAATCTTTAAATTTCAAATGAGAATCTTTTATATGTGAAACTCTAAGATTTCTTGGATATGAATTTCCAAAATTCAAATGAAAAACTTTGAACTCAACTTTTGGATGCGAATTTTTAAATTTTTGAGTAAGAACCTTTGAACTTAGATGTGAAACTCTAAGATTTCTTGGATGTGAATCTCCAAAATTCAAACAAAAAGCTTTGAACTCAACTTTTGGATGCGAATCTCTAAATTTTTTAGTGAGAACCTTTGAACTTAGATGTGAAACTCTAAGATTTCTTGGTTATGAATCTCCAAAATTCAAACAAAAAGCTTTGAACTCAACTTTTGGATGCGAATCTCTAAATTTTTTAGTGAGAACCTTTGAATTTAGATGTGAAACTCTAAGATTTCTTAAATGTGAACCTTTGAACTCGAATAAGAAGCTTTGAACTTTTGGAAGTGAATCTCCAAAATTTGAATGAGAAATGTTAGATGCAAGTCTTGCAATTTGCAAATGTGAATCTTACAAATATGAATTCTTGTGTACCTAAAATCTTACAAGTTTGAATTCTTGTGAAACTGAAGTTTTGAGAATTAAATTTCAGCGAATTCTTTTGAAGCTGAAAGATTCTTGCGAATCTGAACCTTTGACTTTCAAACTCAGATTGCGAATCTTTAAGTTTTCATTAAAAATTTTATCGGGTTTGATCTATGACTCCTCGACAATCACTCTAGACATGATTCTCTATAAGCAATTTATTTTTTTTCAAAGTTGTTGAGCCTCTGATTAGAAGAGCTTTGTTTATTTTTCCAAAGTCCTTGAGCCTCTGATTATAGGAGTTTTGTTTTTTTTTTTTAAAAGTCATTGAGCCTCATATTAGAAGAGTTTTATTTATTTTTTCAAAGTCGTTGAACCTTTGATTAGAGGAGCTTTGTTTATTTTTTCAAAGTTGTTGAGCCTCTGATTAGAGGAGCTTTGTTTATTTTTTTTTTAAAAAAAGTCGTTGAGCCTCTATGTAGAGGAATTTTGTTCATTTTCCAAAAATTGTAAACTTCTACTTAGGGATGTTTTGAGTGGCTAATTTAATATATATATATATAAACAAAAAATGTTAAGTTGAGTCTTAATCGGGTGTCTACGTCTTTGCACAATTCTTGTTTTACAAAAAATGTACAAACAAGGATAACTGTAGACACCCTAATTGGTCCCGGCCCAAGCCCATTAGGCCTAGCTCAATAGGGCTCGGTCTATTAGGCTCAATTGGCCTTTTTTTTTTTTTTAATTTTTAACTTTTAATTTTTTGGTTTTATTTTTGGGCTGATTATTAATCTACGTTTTTTGATGCTTTGTAGATTTATCTATTTTTTATTTTTATTCATTAGTTTTTTTGTAAGGGCTAAAAAAAGGAATAAAGGAATATTCTACTGTGAATGAATTCTAGTTAGATTTAATCTTTATTGTGAGATAAGTTTTAAGTGAATTCTTGATTAATTAGGGACTCTTCAGTTTGGCCCTATAAATACACAAGACATACACAGAAGCCAAGGACAAAAAAATAGAAATAAAAAATCACAAACAAAAAGCAAATAGAGAGAGAAAATAAAAAAAGAAATAGAGAGCAAAAAATAAAAGGCATAATTCAAAAAATTTCTAAAGGATGTCAAAGGCAATTTTAAGATTTTTTAGGATTTTTTTAAAATTTTTGGAGTTTTTTTCTAGAAAATTTTTGAAAAATTTTCAATTTTCATTGAATTTTTCAGTGTCGGTTAAATTTTTTGATGAATTTTTCACCACCGTTTGAATTTTTCGATAAGAAATTCTAGAATTCACTGAAGATTTCGGTTAAAGTTAAAATTTTCAATGAACTTTCGATGACTTAACCCAGATTTCGATGATAATTTTTAGAATTTGGTTGATATTCAACGGGTGTTCATCTAGGTAGAGAGAGAAGGGAGAGAAAAGAAAGGGGAAGAGAGAGAAGGAGAAGGAAAGATCTGAAGCAGAAAGAAGGAATTTGGCATTTTATAGGGCCCTGAAACGATGTCGTTTTAGAGTTAAGTGACTACCCAGGATCCGCACGTTTTCATTCAAGTGACCTGACCTAAGCACAACCCGCTTTTGACCCGAGTTTAACCCTTGTCTCAGCCAATCTTTTCAGCCGAACCGAGTCACCAAGCCGCATCATCCAAGCCGTTGTCTGTGCCTGGAGCTGAGCCGCGCCGAATTCCCAACCGAGTCGTTTCGATTTTTTTTGTATTTTTTATTTTATTTATTTTATTTATGTGTTTGTTTATTTTTAAAAGTATTTTTGTATGAATAAATTTAAAAAAGAATATATAAAATATAAAATAAAATTTTTAAAAAAAGCATTTTTGAAGAAAATTTGAAAATATCAATTTTTCTTAAAAATAAAATTTTTTAAAAATTATATTTTGAGAAAAAATTGAAAGTATCAATTTTATTTTAAAATAAAATTTTTTAAAAAATATTTTTGAGGAAAAGTTGAAATTATCAATTTTTCTCGAAAACAAAATTTCTAAAAAATATTTTTAAAGGAAAAGTTGAAAGTATAAATTTTTCTTAAAAATAAAATTTTTAAAATAAAAATTTTCAAAAACATTTTGAGGAAAAGTTGAAAGTATCAATTTTTCTTGAAATTAAAATTTCAGAAAAAAATATTTTGAGAAAAAGTTGGAAGTATCAATTTTTCTTAAAAATAAAAATTATCAAGAAAAATATTTTTAAGGAAAAGTTGAAAGTACCAATTTTTCTTGTATAAAAGCAATGAATTTTTTTATATAAAACAAAAAGAAAAATATTTATATCAAAAGTCGAATCATTTTTTTCTTTCTTTTTTTGGAAAATTTTTAAATATTAAATAATCCGATGATAGAGCCTCTGCAAGAGAAACAATAATTTTCTTGCATACTCTTAAGGTGAGAAAATTTTCTTAATTTTCTATCAAAAGTATTGAAATTAATTAAGGATAATTTTCAATAATTAATTACTTGATAATTTTTAAAGTTTATTGGATAACACAAAATCGAGCTGGTACCATCTTCTAATGGGCGTTATGAGGATGTTATAATCTTCCTTATACGTACCGTACTCCCGAACCTAATTTTGATTTTGTAGATATTGAAATTACATTTTAGAGATACCTAAGTTAAACTTAAGAATTCTTATTAAAAATGATAGATTCAATTAAGTGATCAATCGTATCTAAATAAAAAAAATTATTGATGATTTTTCAAGTCAATATCTAATGATAAATTCTCATATCCAAATATAATGATATATCCATCAAGATCCTCAAACCTGATCCAGGCAAACGAATTGGATATATAACGAAGAAATATCAGTTGCTTTCTAGTTTGATCTTTTGTCTATTTTTTTGTTTTTTTATCAGGTTAGGCCAAAAGAAATCAAATCACCTCGAGTTTCGATGACCTAAACCATTTGTGTCTTTTTTTTTAATCACGTCATAATGTTTCACATCTCTCCAAAAAGGTCCCCCTCTGAAACCTTTCTGCTGTTTTGCTATCCTTTAAAGTCAAAAACCTTGCTCTTGAAGCTATAATAATGAAATAAATAATAGCTAACGAAAGTATGAAACCAATTGAATTTTTGGTGGATTTTGTTCGAGGATAAGCTTAACATCGATGCTTATATATCTTTTTTTTTCTTTTTTGTGCATGTGTAACGATTTGTGAAAATGAAGTGGTCAATTATATCTTCTTTTTAGGTACTGATCAACAATGAGGAGATTCTACCATCATGGATAGCAATCTTATTGAATACCCAAACTGGCCAATTTGCTCTAAGAAAAAAAAAAAAAAAAGATGCAAAGCTTTAGATAAAGCACTTCAAAGTTGCTTATTGAAATAGAATTCTGTACGGCAACTATTTCCAGACTTGACAACATGCCTCTGTTCATATTAACCTGAAATTCATTTGATATTGTCCCATTGTCCTCTCTGCTTTACTGAACGTCCAATGCAGTTTATTCAACATTTCCAGGGTGTATACCAGGACAAACAAAAATATTGCCATCCACCAATACTGACAAAACTTGGAAGAGAATCCAAATCCCAAAAAGTAGAGCAATGCTTGCACCACTCCAATTTGATTCGATTATGCTCTTCAGACATTATTCTATACAGAAGCTGAATTAAATATAAATTAGCATAACAAAATTTTCTTCTTTTTTGTTCCTTTTTTCTCTCAATCGATGAGAAAAATTGAGCAGGGGAATTGTCCCACCCTTACCTACTTATCACCTCTACTAGGAAACTAGTGCTTCATTTGGATGGCCAGTAAGAAGGGATTCAAGGATTCCCAACATGCCGCCATCGCGATGTTTTATCATTGAAGCTCTCCAGCGATCAAACCACGTGAGATCCAATGAAGTACAATGACAAAATAACAGTGATGACAATCCCTTCCAAATGAAGCATAAAACAGGATTTCATGACCCTGATTCACTCTAGGAAAATTTTTATTAAAAGAACAAGGGAAAGGAACACATAAAGCTATTTTAGAAACTCAAGATTGTGGTGGATTATGATAAAAATTGACTTAGCAAGTCATGAGCTTCACGATTGAATTACAAACGGAAGAATCCTCGCTAAAAAAGCCTTCAAGCCTTATAAACAGAGATTGGTAGATACCCTTGAAGTGTCAGAGGACTAACAGTTAGAAAGCAAACATCAAACAAGATGAATTGAACAGAGGCATTAAAACTGCTTCATTGCTACTTCAAATCCAGATGACTCCACTGGATTTACAGCGCCAGGGAAAGAAAAAAAAAACAATTCAATAAAAGTTCTAAGGCCTCCTAAGAAGGGAAACACTATGTTATACTGCTATAGCATGTAATACAATTCACAACAGGGAATTAATGGTTGGTGATAGTAAGATGTGATCCAAGGGGCCATAGGGAACTTAGCAAAAGGGGTACATATTTGACAACATCACCTTTAACTCAGCTACTGATATGTCACACAGATGGGAAATATTTGTTTAGATTGAAGGGAAGTGAATAAAACTCTTCACTCCTCGAATCAAACTTGAACGAACGGAACTTGTCCCACCAGTGCTTACCTCTGTCCTTCCTAGTTGCACTGTCCTTGGGATGCAATGTGTTATCAAGGAAATATGCCAAGCAACCCGCAACAAATGGTTCTGATGAAAAAGGCACATTTACAATGTCGTTGAACTGTTAAGAATTGCATAAAATCTGTCAGTACAATCCCGTTAACTATAAAATGATTATAACAAAAGGTTGTTTAAGATTAAAAAGTTAAAAGAGATTCAGTATCGATACCCATCTCGAGCTTGTGTGAACAGGACCGTAGCCATTAGTTGCAGTATACTCGTTGAAGTACTGTGGCACAGATAAGCCCATAAAAACCGAGAAACCTAATATAAGCTTTGTACGGAAGCTGTTGAGGTTGCAGAACTGAAGAAAACTAAGACCTCCAGCACCTGCAGAAACATAAGGAAACAGATAAATATTTGAAACAGCTTATTATAAATCATAGATCCACATGTTTGCTTGAGAACAGCTCAAATCAGACACGTACCAACATAAGCAAAGAATATGCAGTACAAAGCAGCAATAATGGGTGCTGGAATTGAAGCAAAGACAGCTCCGAATTTCCCTGTGCATTAATTATAAAAATCAACAACTAATATGAAAGAAAAAATGCTCAAGGACTATTTAGAAAAGAAAAAAACTCATAAATAACCAAATTACCAAGAATGGAGAAGAAAATCATAAATCCTGCTGAGATTTGGACAACCCTTCGACTGCCAACTCGTGTCAAGGCTAAAAGACCAGCATTCTCTCTGTAGAAACACCAAATTCAGTATAGAGCTTCTGTTTTTGATTAATTGAACAGCGAAAAAAGGTCCAACAATAATGTTCATTGCTAGTAAAAGCCTTACACAGAGACCGAGGATCCATTGACAGTTCCAAACAACCCGGAGTTCAAAATTGCAACTCCCTAAAGCATGCAAAAAAGGAGTTACTTCACAGAGGATAAGAATTCAATATTAATAAGAAACTGAAGTTCACCAAACAGAGATGAAATTTCCAGATGTTAATGGAAATGTAGGATCCTGGCTCCTGGACCAACGATGATGAATGAATGTATATGAATTTGTGTACTTTTAAGCACAAGGTTAATAGTGGAGCGATCCCAAGAGACCATGGAGTATGAGAGCCAATTTAACTAATAGTCTTAATTGCACAATATTTCTTCACATCATAGGCATATGAATCAACAAGCTTTAAATTACCAGCCAACCAATACCACGGCTAAGAATAGATGGTGGCATTGGAGTTGCACTTGCATATCTTGACACCGCAAAAAAAGCCCCAGTGGACTGTTCATGACATTGGATAGGTGAAAAGTTAGTAAACTTTGAATTACTGAATAACACTGCAATTAACTATTAACTTTCTAAAAGTATGAAAGAATTTGCTCCAAAGCATGTTTAAACAGCAGTATAGAAAATGAAAACACCAAAGAAAACTGAAAAAGATTATACTTTTAACCCCAGGGGAGAAAATGAAAAAACTTTGAGTTTAGCTGATACAACAAGAGTTGAAATAAAATGGCAGTTCAGGAAAGCCAATAAGAAATGACATGAAAGGAAAAAGACAGCAAGGAAAGAAATAAATGATGACAATGACACTCAATTCAGTTTTTAGTAAGAAGAAAAGAAAAGATTTTAAAAGTTAATAAATTCATAAATGGCAGAAGAAAACAAACCTCTACAAGAGCAACAAAAGAAGCCATCATCATGGCAAAGGCTTCACCAGCATCAAATGAAGGTGCTCCCCATTGAAAGGGATAAGGAACTCTTATCCTGCACACCCCTAATTCTCGTAAGGAACGAATTATGACCATGCCATTCTTGACAAATGATATCACATTATGGTGAAAGAAATCTTAAGGTTGTTATCAAACACAAGACACAAGTCCAAAAGTGCCTTTTGTAACTTAGATTCTGTATTCAATTCCTAATACATTTGAAGTTATGAAGCAATCTTAGGACCAAAACTGTTGACACTTCTAATAAATTACTAATTAACATTTCATAGAAGGGCAACTAGAGCTAGGATTTAGTACATCACAAGCTTTATCCAATATGTACAAAGATGGTTAATTTTTATAAGCAGAATTTTTCTCAGATAGGACATATGAACACTGGTCTTTCCAAATCAGCTTGCCCATACTTTAAAATGCATGACCTTACCCATTCCATTGATAGTGAAACCAATAGACAAGGTAATGTGCCCTAGTCTCAAAAGTTGTCCATGTGCACCTCATCTCAAAATAAATAATTACTAGGTAAAATCAAGCACGATATACCAATTGAGAAACACAAAGGTGACAACTGCTCTAAGGATGCATGAACTCACCATGGAGCAGCATCTATTAGACCAGCACGGTCAGTGCGGCAGCTTACTTGTGTCTTTGGTGCTTTACCATTATAAGCTCCACCCACAGTGAGTAAATGAGCATAAATCCAAACAACCACCACAGAAAATACGACAGCAAATCGATCAAAGAGGTGTCTTCCAGATTTTATCACATGAGGCATGTACTGCAAAATAAACACAGACAAGCAGTGATTATTTGATAAAAATTACAGTTTCTAAAGTCAAATGAGATCAAAAGTCATAAATATGCAAGACTATAACTATACAATGGATAACTGCATGTCCCGAAAACTATAAGACACTACCTGTGAGATAAATACTATAAGAATTAGCTGAGGCAGTCCAATCTCCACACATTTGGCAACCTGATAATTGAATCAATAATCAACATTCATGGTGATGACGTTATGACACCACGTCAGATTATGCATTCACATAGTGTATCATACAAAGCAGAGACTTACCCCAGGAAAACCAAACTCATAAAGCCCAAAACCAACTAGAGATACCAAAGGAACAATTGAAAGTGGGCTTAAAAACCTGAAAAGTGGAAAAATAAATCCATATGATTAAATGAGTTAACTGAAAATGTGTCACTAAAATAGTTGACTTTGTTCTACATATACCGTAGCAAACATTCATGTGAATCAGCATGAATCAAATATTAGTCCAAGAACCTATAATTCAAAAACTGAATCCACTTGCCGCAACTAATATTAAACACATAAGACCAAAACACAATCAATTTAACTCCAATTTGCTTACAAGGAAAAGCATATATAGCCAAGCTGTTCAAGCTTTCCCTGAAATATTAAGCACTAGTTAACTAACCTAGTAACATTACGCCAAAGGCCACTGAAGCCAAGGACAATTTGAAGAGTTGAAGCGACAATGAGGGAGCCCTGAATTGCCCGCATTATCCTTTTAAATCTCTGAAAAGGCATCAAAACACAATATTTAAACAAACCAAAGAAAACACCTATATGCAGAATGTTGGTGTTCAAACTGGACAACTTAATTACTCCTTTTTCTATATATTTACTTTTTCAAGTAAAACTACAAAAAGTATCTACAAAATGATACCTTAGAACAAAAATGGTTTGTAAACTCCTATTGAGAAAAAACGGAATGCATTCTAAACATCTTTATACTGTTCTTCCAATGGGACATTGAAGAGTTAAGGCACAGTCTCACATCAATAATACTCGAGCTTGATAGAAATTGTGTCCCATATTGCAATTAGGTTAATGCTTGCTTCTCCAAATCAATAAACAACTTTAGCAATTCCAAAGTCCAAACAAACATCACCTAATATAATAAAATCGAGTTTAGATCACAAAACCTCGATAGGATCTGTAGTATCACTGAACCGACCAGCAAGGATAATTGAGATTGTTGTTGGGACAAAGGTATAAGATCCTCCAATCACAGCAGGCAATCTAGACCCAAAGAGTGTCTGCAGCAATGTGTTCAAACCAGCAACAAAAAGTAGAGTCTGGATAACCTTTGCTTTCTCCTCCTATAAAGGTCATTGAAATAACATGATTTAAATTATTATGTACGGGCAAAATACCATAGTAATCAAAGTAAGTAACAATTGTTGAATGTTAATCAATTTTCTTTGGGCCTTACATTTCCACCTCCCATCTGGGGAACGAGAGAAGTGGGAATGATCACTGTCGTGCCAAGCATCACAAGATAATGTTGAAAACCAAGAAGGATGGCCTCAGCTGCATAAAATACGGACCAAAATTTCAAGAGATTAGTTGCGATTTTTTCACCGTTGTAGAAATGCTAGCTATAACCACAGTTAATCACATACTAGCCAACAAAGCTATATCCACAGTAGTTATGTAAATGTTCAACCCACATCAAGACAACAAATGGAAATTTCCTCAATTTATTTGAAGTGGAGATAGAAAACCCCAGAGAAATTGAAGATAGTGAGGAGGAAGTAGAGGTGAAAGACAAATAGAAAGAGCCAAATAGAAGAGGGAAAATGCTAACAATAATGAACCAAAAGGAAGTCAACTAGCAGAGAGAAGTTGGCTTCAGATTAACTCTAACCAAATCAATAAGCATATGACTAGAATTACAATCCTTAGCTACCCAAGGCACATAGAGGGAAAGAAATTTTTAAAAATAAAAATAGTACATATATAATTTATTCAATGAAATAAACCCAAAAATTAGTACTTGAATTATTAAAATTTAGTTATGTATTCTTTTTCTTTTGTTTTGTTTTTTCTCATCCTCACAGAATTAGAATAAAAAAATTAAAAATCAAAAAGTTTTTTTTTTCTTTCTTGCAGAGCAGGGGCATTTCACTTTTCCAAAAAGGAGGGGTATCCAAGCTGGAAGAAGAACCAAAAAAAGCTACTTACTTTCAGCTAAAAAAGAATTTACAGAAGATGCATATCCAAAAACAATGACTAATACCAAAGCCTTAACTAAAACATTCCCTGGGGGATTCACAAGAATCACACTCTGAACCAACTAAAAATCTAACAAAATACCTCAGGTACTGAACATAAAATTTAGAATCTAAACTGAAAAAACTATGAAAGAAAAACAGAAGAGTAGGTTTGAAGAAACTCACGCCATGGAGGTGGACTTGTAATGCAATAAGAAACGTTGGGCAGCTGTTCCTTTGGTGGATGTGGCTGTGGCTCATCTGCTTTTGCTGGAGCTCCTCCTCCTGCCATGATCTCTTTCTTTCTCTCTATACAAAAAACCAACCTCTTAGAACAGCAAGAGTAAACCACCAAATCTGAGAACTACCAGATCCCAAATCCTGAAGAAAGTAGCTAAAACAGCAAGAAAATGGAGAAAAGAAAGGGGAACAAGATGACCGAAAAGGCCAAAAGAGTTGGCCACTTACATGCGCAGCTACTTAAAAATATAGAGCTAATAAAGGGAAGACAAATGAGGAGATGGGGTAGCCTGGGAAAGTTTATGGGACGAAAAAAAAAAAGAGGAACTAAAGATAATGAAATCTTCACGAAAGATTTCAACTTGAAAATAAGAGAAAGATGAAATGAAATGTGGGGGGAGCAGGGAGGTGTTAATAATTGCAATTGCAAAATAATGAGCCAAAAAGGAAAGGTTCTTACAAGGAGAAGACAGTCCCTTTTGGCAAACTTCAAAGCAAAATCAAGTGAAAAGGCATTAAAGTCAATAATAAATCATGTTACCCCACTTCACCTAAAAATTCTTCACAGTTAAAAAAAAAAAAAAAAAAAAACAACAACAACAGAGCAAAAACAGCAGAGAAAAATTAAACAAATCCAGGAGTTTTTTGAAGCAAGAGAGTAGAATGGGAAATTTTTATGAGAATTCAGAAATGTGTAAGCCAGTTAAGATTGAATTGAATGATAAAAAGGAGTTTCAACTCACTTTATACTCAAGCTTTCTTCTTTTTTATTCCCACTATTTCCCTCTTAACACTTTATACGAAGTTCAAAAGGTTTTATGTTCTTGTCTGAAAACTACAGTTTCTTAATTTAAAATTAAAAAAAAAAAAAAAGTTAATTAGGGGGTCTCACCGTGCTGGTGCATGTTTGTCCACCATAAGGTTTTAACTTTTCTTTTACCTTTTTTGGATAGGAGCGTTTCAACTAAAATAATCTTTACTATACCAACATAATTAATCAATCACATTAAAAAAAAATGTTTTATAGAATCGTTTTTAAGAACGACACACTATTTTAAATATTTATTAGTTAATTACGGGTGATAGGTTTTTCATAAGATATAATAGTTTGGGTTCCATTATATAATCGATTTTTTTTTGGAAAGTCACTCGATTATCGTTTTAAAAATTAACATTCAAAATTAAAAATAAAATAGGAGGCATTTAATTTACGGATTTTTAGATTTTGCAAAAAAATGACATTAAATGAGAATAAGTGATTCTTAAATTTTATTGATTTAAAAATGTAAGATTTTTATATTTAATTTAGATGAATATAAAATTATTTAATAAAATCATTTATTATATATTTTTTTATAATATGTAAATAACATGTTATATTTATAATACATAATAAATAAATAAAATATGACATTCATAATATATGATACGTAAATAACTTATTATTTTATTTTTAATTATATATTCTCAAAATATATTAAAAATTGTAAGAAATAATTTTTTATATTTTCAACAAATATCATATTTTTTTATCTTAAGTCTTTATTAATTTTAAAAAATATATTTTTTCATATTTTTAACAAAAATTATATTTTTTTATTTTAAAAACATCGTCTTTGATCAATTCTAAAAAATAATTTTTTTTCATATTCTTTACAAAAACCATATTTTTTATTTTAATAATGTCATTTTTGTTGAATTTTGACAAATAATTTTTTTTCATATTTTTAATAAAAATCATGTTTTTAATCATAGCTTTTATTAAGGAATTCAATAGCACCGTATATTTGTTTAAAATATTAAAAGACTATATTTTTTTATATAAAAACGTAATTTTTGTTAGCAAATAGCACATTTTTACCTAAAAAACATACTATTTATTGAAATTATGAAAATTTAAAAAATAAATTTTCTCATAATATATCAACAAACAAAATATAAAAAATAAAGTATAATTTTTTTCATAATTTATTTTCAATAAATATCAATTTTTTAATTTTAAAAATGTGATTTTTGTTGAAAATATAACAAAAACCACTTTTTTAATCTAAAAACATGATCTTTATTTAAAATATATTAATAAATTTTTTATTTTGGTGATATTAATTTTATAAACAAATTATTACATTTTTAAAATAAATAACATTATTTATACAATCCAAAAATACAATTAAATAAGAACAAATGGAAAAAAATTCATTTTTTCTAGAAAATCTAAAAAAATTTCATGGGCATAACAGTTTTTTTTTTATTTTCCTACTTTTTCCTTTCTTAACACTGTTTGAAATTTTAATAACATTTTGTAAATTAAAATCAAAAATCAAATTATTAAAAAATAAGATTTCAACCATAAATTTTATTTTCTCCCAAAACAAATACCCCATTAAAGCATTCTATTGCTTTTCTTTAGGTATTTGGTTGCCTATATAAATATTTTTAATAATTTATTAATTTCATAAATATTAGATATATATTATAAATTTTATTATATATAAATTTTAATATAATATTTTTAATTATTACTTTATTTTTTATGTATATTTATTTATATCCAAACATATATTTTATCACTAATTTTAATTTTATCATTAAACTATCTAATTTCATTAGTACAACAAATAATTTCATAATTATCATTATTTTTAATTTCTTTAAAGTCAATTTCACTGCTGAGTAATTTCGAGTGAACTCTGAGATAACATTCATTTATTTTTTTCTTTCTCCAATTTTGATAAAAATAAAGGTAGAAAGTAGAAACTTCATTGAAATTTTATATTGACAAGGTAAAGAAGAGAATCATAAACGACAACGTTGGGTATTGGCTTTCCTAGCAAATCAACTTTTGATTAAAATTAAAAAGTTGAACTGTTTAAGGGCTGCATTTAAAGGTATTAATGATATATTAGAAATTATAAATTATTCGAATTCAATTTAATTATATCGAATTGAGTTTGTATATTTAATCAAATCGAGTTCAAATATTTTTATTTTTGGTTCGAATAACTTATGAGATCAATCAAATTTTTATATTTTAATTATTTTAATTAATAAGATATCTTAAATTTGAATTCAAATTTAAGTATAAATAATTAAATTTTTATTAATATAAAAATAAAATTTATTTTTATATGCTAATCGAACTTAATCAAATGAGTTCGAATAATTTTATTTTTATCTCAAATTGAATTCGAACTAAAAAATAAAACTCAATTAAATTCAAACTAAATTTGAGTCTCAAATTTTGAATTAAATTTAAACTCGAGATTAATATTATATTGATTCGAATTCAATTGATTATATCCTTAATACATCTATTTTTGATAAAACCTACACGATCTTGTCCTGAAAATGACGGTATTGACCTCTGGAAAATTGGCATCAACGTGGGCATGTTTCAAGGAACTTTGTACCTCAAATGATTGAAGGGTGGGGGCAGTTTGGGGAATTGAGAAAAGAGATCATGTGGGGAGCAGTATATATTAATTGGGATATCCTAAAACCAAGGGCCAATAGGGCAAAAAAGGTTGAAACATTTTCAAGACGGTCAAAGCAAAACCGACACATTCCCAAGGGTAAAAATGTGCCCTAATAATTCTTAACACTTCACTAACAACTGGCAGGCAGCCCTGTTTAACTTATCTGTTCAACTTTTTCCTTAGCCCAAAAGGGCCAAACACCCTTGAATTTTGCCAATAGGTTAATATTGCTTTTGTTCAAAATTAGGGGAATTTGAGATATGGCTCAAGATTTTTGTATACTTTCAAAATTATAAACTTTTTTACTTTCATCTAAATTTTAATTTAAATCCATTATTTTTAAATTTATAATTGACTAAAGTTCTGTTTGATAAACTAAAAAATTAAATGTTTAAAAATTAAGTACTTAATTTTTAATACTAAATTTGATAAGTATTGAATTGAAATTATAAAATTTATTTTGTATTTTACTAAAAATTTAATGCTGCATATAAATATATTGTTTGATAATTATAAAATTTTTAAATTCTGAAGACTTATAATTTTTATTTTATTTTTTTATTTTCACTGTATATAATGTAATGATTTTAGGGGATAATAATTAAAAAAATCTAAAAGAAATATTTAATCAACATTTTTTGTAATAAGTGATAAGTGGGTCTATATCTAAATATCTTATTCAATACTTTTTGACTAAAAATTTTTTAAGTAAATTTTAAAATATGTTATCAAATACATTGAAAAATAAAATTAAAGAATTAAAATTTTTCATTTTCAATGTCACGAAAATTTTCGAAGATTTATTAACATAAGGCCTAAATGTTTAAGTTCGAAAATCTTTATATTTACTAGGTCTTTAATAATGCACTTCAATTTCAAAACTTGATGGTTCAATTTATTTTTAATAAATTTCTACATTCAATCAAGTAAGCAATTGTGTTTTTTTTATCCTTTGGAAAGGTTTAACCTAATTATCCATGAAAACGATCAATTCTCTTTAAAATAAATATAATATTTAAATTTTAAATTTTAATTCAATTAATTTATATAATTATTTTTTATATTCAATAAATTTAACGTTTCAATTTAAACATCTATAATTTTTTTTTATCACAAAATTACGATTTTTCTTTTATACAAAATAAGATATTCTCTTTTAAGAAAATAAAATTCAAACTTAATTGTTTGAAGTTTAATCTTTTTATTTAGTCAGGTGCCTAGTATTTTACCGTATTTAAGACATATCCTCCATGGCCAAATGATCTTAGATATCCTTCACTAATCATTATTAATAATAAAACTATTTAAGCGTCAGGTTATTCATCCAAATCCGAAGATCTGTTTAAATTTTAAAAGAATTTTGATAAAAAATAAACATTCATTAAACAGATTTGAGTATAATTTTAAATCTATTTAAATATTAAAATGTCTTAAATAAAATATTTAAAAACCCGAACCTAACTTAAATTTACATATATATAAACTTTTTTGTTTTTATATATATATGTAAATTTTATATAAATTAAAAATAAAAATTATATATTTTATTAAATTTAATTTTTATTTTAAATTTTAATATGTATAATTTTTATTTTTAATTTATATATATATGAATTGCATATAATCTTATTAGACTTAATTTAATCATATTTTTTAACATTTTTATTATATAAAATAAAATTAATTAGTGAATTTACGATTTTATTTTTTTAATTTAGACTATATTTGAAAAAAATTTAAGTTTAAAACTTCAAACCTAACCTAGGCAAAAAAATAAACTATTAATATCAATTTTGAACCTGACTTGAACTCAGCCCATAAACACCTTTACTCATAGACTACTCCCATGTATTTTCTTGTTACTTTGTTTTGTTTTAAAAATTATAATTATAATTAAATATTATATCATATATAAAAAATTAATGAATTAAATTAAACAAATCAACAGATCAACAAACCAAATATAATTAAATAAATTTAACATAAAATGAAATTAAAATCATATATAATAAAACTTAAACATAATATTGAAAAAAAAAATTCTTACCATTAAAATAAAACTTCATTAACTGCAGTAGAATATAATTAATAAATAACATTACTATTCTTTCTCATATATTAAGTTGATCATTCTTAGAGGCCCGGCTATGGTTGGATATAATTTCAGCCACGCCTAATTCCACATCCATTTATTATGAAACTATGCATTAATAAAAGGATAGATACTAGACCATTGAGTCAAGCTATAGATTCATCATAAATGGTTTTAACATTTAAAAGGTATAGAGCAGGAATGTAGGATGAGACTCGATTTATATATATTGTATCTGTATCTTATAAAATATGAGTAAAATATGTGTAAATCATAAAAAATTATTATGTCAAATTTATAATATACGTCAAATATAAAATATTTTTTTAATTTTGTTAAATTTGTATATAAGTTGTATTAAAATTTTAAATTATATAATTTTAATTTTTTGTATTATTTTTATATTATGTCATTATATTTTATTTAAAATTAATCATTTTTTTTACAAAAAAAATCATAATCTAAATAAAATAAATTACATATACCCAACTTTGAATTTATTCTCTATCAAGGTCACTTTATTTCAGGTTAATTTAAAAGCCGCTATCAAAGATTAATTTTGTCAAACATGTGTTGTACTTTCAAATTTCAAAGATTATTCAAGGAAAATGATATGTAGAGAGCGGCTTAGGCTTGACCGATAAAAGCCTTTAACAATGGGGACGAAAGGGTAAATAGTAGCATATGGGTGCGAATCTTGGTGGGGACCAATGAAAAAGCTTGCTTGAAAGAATTTCAAAGTTTTACCTTGTTTTAATAATAATTAGAAAAATTGGTTGTGCCCCACGATGGAATCCAAATGGATTAACCACATGGCCTTCAATTGGACCACCATTTAATTGGGATTACTATACTATATAGATTATAGATTTTATAACTTAATGTGCAACATATACATGAACACTCCAATACATTATCATATATGAATTTCATCCAATTACTTTTATAATGATTTGTTTGCTTGATTGCTTTATTATAATTCCCAAATTGATTATTTGCAACTGATCTCATGAATCAAGGTTTTGTTGTGTAAATGAACCTATCAATATATTTTTAAATTAATGGAAAGGTGCTTTGTGATATTAATCAATTCATTTCTGATTCTGATGTTACTCTTAAGCTACCATGCCCATCCCAATGGATCAAAACAAAACTAGGTAAGATGTTCATTGCCAACAATTATCAGTGTTTTGCTCCTTCCAAGACTCAACCTCAGCAGAGATAGATGTTTTTGTCTTCTTTTGTTACATAACATACGTGCAAGAACACTGAAAAACTTGACAGAGTCAATTTTAATATTTTAAAAGAAATATTAATTAATAAATTTATAATTTAAATTTAATATTAAAAAAATATTTATTCATTATACGCCATTAATTAAATTAAATTATATTAATTAGAAGGAAATATTAGGGGTAATGATGAAGTTAATCGAAGTGAGGAGGGAAGAGGGAGAGAGAAAAGGGTTAGGGGGAAGCAACAAGAGAGAACGTGGAGGTAGCTTTCAGTTATTTAGGGGATACCCAACCTTTGCTGATGGAGGGACCGCTTATTGGGAAATTCTCTGTCGTCTTTGAATTTTGGAGATATGGTTGTTTCGGTGCTCTTTCAGTCTCTCTTTCTTGCTTTTTCTTCATGAAAAAGGGGCTTTTATTATTTTTTTTCTTTTTGTTTTTCTTTCAGCTTTTGCCTTTATGATGATGATTCTGTTGAGATATGAGAATTACATGTGAGTTTGGTGAGCCTTTATAGTCTTTCTTTTTTCTTTTGCTTATATAATGGACGATTATTTTAAGTGACAAAAAAGTATATATATATTTTTTATTGTTTAAGTTTGAATTTGTTAAAAAATTATGAAAAAGTAATTTTTTATAAATTTATCAAATTTAATGGAAATAAATTTATTTAAATTAATTAAAAATATTAAAGAGATCTAAAAATCACGCTAAATTTAAAAGAAAAAAAAAACATGCACATGCATATTGGGGTTAGACACCGACTGATGTGTTTAATTGCCCTATCTCTTTCACACACGAAATGCATTTGTGATGGGTAAAGCCCAGATTTACGGGCCGGAAAAAAAAAATACTAGGAAATTCAAACAAAACCCGTAAAGTTTTCAGAATTTGGCAAGCGCAATCCTTGGATATATTTATTTTAAATGTCCGATAAACGGGTGTTAGTAGGCATTTATTAAAATGACTTAAAATATTATTTTAATTTTTTATTTAATAAATTGTTTTTATTAAATTCAAGAAAACAAAACATTTGAATAAGATTTAAATGAAAATAGGATAAAATTTTATTATATTTATAATTTATTTTTTTAATTAATAAAATTTTAAATATTATTTTTAATCATTTATTAAGTTCAATAAACGAATATAAATCAACAAAAATCAAATTTTATTCATGAATTATTCATCGAATGCTCTCTTCACTCATATTTTTACATTATAAACAAATTAAATATGAATAAATTTTATTATATTCATTTAATTAACGAATCCAAAAATATTATTTGTGATCATTTATTAATTTTAATAAACAAATAGCAACCAAATCAATTCACAAACCATTCATCTAATGTTTTATTTGTTTATATCCTTGTTTTCTCTAAATTTCATAACTAATGCATGAATGAATTTTATATCTTTTTTTGTATATATTTTATAAAATATTAATTAATTTTTGAAGTAGTTTCGAACAAAAGACAACTAAAAAACATATACATTTCATGTGGAATTATGGAATTGTTAGGTATGCTAGCATGTGTGAATGTATGTATATAAGTGATTATGCTTTATTAATGAATAATGATGAAGTTAAATATTTTCCCACATGGTATGCTTTCGATTGGGAATCTCTTGTCCAATCAATACTATAGGAGACTTTATAACACATTATCAATTGCAACTCTATCACACAATGATTAGAGCCTAACAAATGAGTAAATGGTTTAGTTGTAAAAGAAAAAGTGTGCTCGAATCTTAATTGGATTCATTCTCTAATAACTTTAATTTAAAAAAAGTCAATATAAATAAAAAAAGAAAAAAAATGTTGAAACAATTACAAGTTAACTTCAAACTTATTTTAGGGTTTGTAGAAAACTTTTATTTATAGTAATCTCACATAAGCATAAAAGATAAATAAATTGAAAAGATAGATAATTTAAATTTAATAAATGCATTTATTAGAAGAAATATGATAATTTTTAAGACAATTAATGTTATAAAATAAGTCATTTACATTGGATTTTTTTATTTTGTTAAAAATTTTAGTTTTTATAAATTTATATTAGATTTTTAAAAGAAAAAAGAAGAAGAAAATGAAAGGAAAATAAGAAAATAAAAGGAAATTTTGAAATATTTTATTTTCCTCAAATTTTAATTTTATTTTTAGGTAAATATTTATCATGAAAAAATTTACAAAAAAAAGCTTAGCCTAATATTTTATCTTTTTGTTTCTTTTTTATTTTCCTATATACAACAATTTTATTATTTAAATATTTTTTTAAATATCAATATTCAAAATTAAGGAAAAATTAAAAATGAAAAAAGAGAAAAATCAATGCAAAAGGAAAAAAAGAAGCAAAAGAAGAGTAGGAGGAAAATGTATTAATTTATATTATAATGATAAACTCTATAAATTTAAATACTTATAAACATAAAATTTTGTTATCATTATGCAAAACACTGTGATATTATGGATTTATTTTTTATTTTTAGGTTGTATGAGAGATATTTTAACATTGTTAAATAAAATTTTAAAGAATCAAATAAAATTTATCATTGAATTAAAAAATTATTATTTCATATTTACTTTGAAAAATAATTAAATTTATGATATATTTAAAAATTGAAATCCTTAAAAAAAAAAACCATATTATTAGTTATTTAAATGAAAAATATTAGTTAACATATTAATTTCAAGACTTAAGAATTTTAACATTAATTAATTTTTATTAAAATTAATTGAAATATACTTTCATTCATAAGTTATCTATTGATTTATTGAAAGACAGTCTCATCATTGTATTTGTAATAAATATTTTATTTCTCAGATGCATTAGCACAATTTACAGTTTTGATTATATTAACATTAACTTGTATTAAAATTTTTAATATGATTACATTTTTAAAAAAATTAAGAAAATTATACAAATTTTAATTAAAAATATAATAATTTCTATTAATAAAATAAAATTCTAAATATAACTCATTTAATTTATAAAATCAATTTAAATATCATTTAATAAATTTAAAATTTGAATATAAAAAAAATTTGCAGCCGCCTTTCTTACGGACTTTAATACGTAAAAAGAAGAAAGTAAACATCTTAGCGTGGCCCATGATTAACTGGATAAACATTTTAGGTTTGTTTTGTTTATTTCTGCAGTGGGCCGTGGGCTCTTAAACCCCAAGAAAACCCCAAATTCTTCGCTATAAATATTTTTGGAAGAAAAATCTTTGAAAAAGAAAAAGGGAAGTCTCAGCAAAATCAAATAACCATGTTTCTGTCGAGGTTTGTTGGGAGGACAGCTCTCTTGGCAGCAGCTAAATCAGAAAGTTCAGCTGCCGCCGCCGCCACTGCCGCCGCATCGGTAGCTGCTCCCACGAATCCTAACCCTCTTGAGCAGTTCTTTGAGGCTGATAGAAACCCTGATGATGAAAAACCTGTCTACGGTACAATCCTTGTTTACTTTTCATTTTGTTGATCCTGGGTTTTCTTTGCTTTCTTCATTTTTTTTTTCCAAATTCTTGTGAAAAAAAAAGCTGTTTGTATTGTTGTTTTTTTTTTTGTGCTAGAAAATAAATACCATATTCCGGAAATTGCGTACCTTTGCTGATGTCTTACCCATGTATGTCTGACAAATGAAAATGAGCAATTAGCTGGTTAGTTTATTAAACTATTTGAAATTTCAATGACAACATTTCAGTTGTGTTCACAATGGAAATCATGGAACCTTTTGGAGTTTATTATTCCTTGAATCCATTGCTATTGCTGATTTCAGTTATTTGCTCGTAATAAAGTATAAGCCATCAGAAATGCTCGAACAACATATCTTTGAACTTCTTTGGAACTTTGAAGCTTTGATTGCTGGTCCCACATTCATACTTGTTTATTTCACTGACTTAATGGTTTAGTGTTTCCGAAAGTTGGAGTTAAGGGTCCAAGGTAGTCATTTAATTTCTAATTGTAAAACAAATTGTAAGGGTTAATGGAATTTTAGATGCCATTTATTAGCACAAAAAAGATAACTGTTGATACAGTAGGTACCTGTTAAAAAAATCCTGATAACATTGACCTAATAGCAAAAATCAACTTTCTTGTGCTTAGTCTCATGAGCTACAGCTAAATTCTGTCTTAACCACTTTCATGCACATGGGAATTTAGTTGTGATATTGGAGTTGTAATTTAAGAAATATTCAAGTTCTTGCTGACTGTGGAGATCTTTTACTTGTCACTTTGGGTGAAAGATCATATTTATTGGTGTGTATGTGCAAATTTATATACTTCTTTCTGAAACAGATAAATCATCTGTCACTTTACTAAATTTGAATTCAAGTAATGCAGTTTATCTTTTGAAGTTGTTGGATAGTTGGTGCTGTTGGATATATTGCAATTTGGGATAAGTGTGATAGTTTCATTGGAGTTCATTGTTTAGTACTCTTGAGGATCTGGTGATATATGGTATCTAGGATAGACTGGATTGCCAATCACTGCAACGAGATTCATTCAACGTAGCTGTTTATCGACCAGAAATGCAGCTTCCTCAAGAATTACACCTTATTTTTTAATATTTGTTATGATTGGCTTGATCGTGAAGCAGTTCTTTCCACTGAATCTGTTTAGCTAATAAAGCATGTAACTACTGTTGCACTCTTAGATGAAGGATGCACTGATCTTGCATCATTTTTCACCTCCTAGGCTTAAACACAGAATTGGTTTTTTTTTTATTATAACATATGAACTCATAACACTTTCAGGATATATTTGCATCATACCAGATGGCTTAAGCAGACCCCCAAATAGTTAGCTTTCTGTTTCCTTTTGAGTTGGCGCAGAATAAAAGGAATAATTAATGATGTGATAGTATTAAATGTTGGCTCTCTTTTCCAGATAAGTAACTACAATTGCTTTTTCCTTATTTAGTGTAATGTATGATATTGCACCAAGAAAAAAGGAGTAATATATGATATGATTAATGTTTTAGTCTCTATTAGTTTTTGCTCTTGAATATACAAACTGGAGTTAGAAGTCATTTTTCACATAAGTAACTAATACAATGTAATTTTTTATGCCTAATTCTGTTCATGGTAGTAATGATATTCTATAGAAAGGTCAAAGAAATACATAATTTATTTCAAATTTTCAAAAAACATTTTTTCCCAAGCGCAACTCCCTGCCCCAAAAAGGGCAGGGCTGCATTTTGACACCTAAGCCCACTGATGTAGCTACTATGGTAATTGAAGTTAAAGTTCAACTGCTGTTCTGATTTGCCCAATTTTATCTCAAAATTTCATTGCTTGTCAGGTCGTAGTTGGAAAGCTTCTGAACTGCGCCTAAAGTCTTGGGATGATCTCCATAAACTATGGTATGTTCTTTTGAAAGAGAAGAACATGCTGATGACTCAGCGTCAGATGCTTCATGCCCAGAATCTTCGGTTTCCAAATCCAGAACGCATTCCCAAGGTATATTCCTGTTGCTTTTGCTTGTCATTTGACATACTATGTCATTGTTGTTGCTAAAATATTGTCAAATGTTTGATTGATTATACAAAGACTATTATGAAATAAATTACCATCTTTCAGTACCTAGAAATACTGGGATATTTTCATTTAAGTGAAAAACAAATGGTTAAAAGATCTTAAAATGAACTACTCATATATGGATTTTCCTTGTAGCTTACCTATGGAACAATCAAATTTGTTTTGGAATATTTTCAGAAATTATGCTCTGCATTAGTCTTCTTGATTTTGCATAGAATGGACGGTCAGACTTGTTTTACCCATTAACTAGGCAAAGAATTTCTCAGGGATAGGATACCAGATCCACTTTGAGGTTTAAGTTGAGTGATAAGGATATCTATTAGTGAATAAGATTTTGCTACCTTCTCATAGCAAGCACCTCACTCTGTTTTGTGATCAATTTGGCATCCCAACCTACTTTCCAACTAACCATAGAAGCTATTGGGGATCTCTATATCCACTCAGGTTTTTTTGTGCCCCATTGCCATTGCCACCAGCTTTTTTTTACCTTATGCTGTCAACCGTGTGTTTATAATGATCATGAGTGTAGAGGTGTTCTTCTGGAAGAGAAAGGTAGTCTTGCAAGTAAAACGGGATATAAAGAGTGTGGAAGAGAGGAAGACTAGAGCAGATCCTGAAGCATCGAGTGCTTTGGTCGGTGGCTGAGCAAGATTTAGAGAATAAGGAGTATTAAAGGGAAGAACAAGGGAAGGGAAGAATGTAGAGAGAACTTAGAGAGGATTGCAGAGAGAATTCTAGAGAGAGAGTTTTTGAAATAGCCAAGGATCACCTCAAATGAATTGATGTAGTTAATGCAAGCCAAAGAAGGATGCAAGCTCACCAGGCATTAAAGACTTTTCTTGTAGGTGTTAAGGTTATTGGTGGTTGTTCTGAGGTTTGTGATAGCACACTTGGCAGTGTGAGTGTGCCACGTGTACTGAAAGGGAAGCATTGATGTAATTCAAGGAAAGTTAAGACAAAGACCTCTTAACTCTCTCCATGTCTGAGCCACCAAGCCAAACACTAACATCCGAAGAGTGGAATTAACTCAGGAACCTTACCACTCATTCTGGGGTTACTTCCACTACCTCTGTATGGCGAAGTAACCTTGTTGCTTGTTATGGATTACTTTCTTTGCTCCATGCGGTAAAGGAATTTTCTGTTAACACAAATTTTTACTAGTACCAAGAGAAGATATATTGGGAACTAAAATCAAGTGTCTACAATGGGCTCTGAACATCAGGTTTGGGATCCCTTCTTATAAAATCTCTAGTTAGAGGTTCAAATTCTTTTTCTTTTTTCTTTTTTATTTTTTTGGTTCAAAAGGTTCAAGTTCTTGATATACCTACTTTACAGCATTTACACTTTTTTACTAACTTTCTAAAGCATATATAGGTTCAACTAGTGAATTGTTGTGACATGAACTGTTTTAGCAAGTGGATGAAAGTTGTTGACATCTAATTAATGTGACTGACCGCATCATAACAAACAAATTTGATGGGTTCTCTGGGTGGTTGGTCAAGGGTGGCAAGACATAAATGGTCATTTCCATTCACTTCTTGGTTCTGATGGATTAGGTGGCCAGCTGTGGGAAAAATTAGAATTCCTTCCCCATGATCAATGTATTCATTTATATGCAAGTTTTGCTATCTCTGAAATCCTTAATATAATTAATATTTCCGTCTGTCCTTTGTAAGATCTGGTGGACTGTAAACACTGATGTACCAAAGTTTCCCGTTAAATGCTGCTGAAAATGTTAGTTGAAGGTTTTTGAGCCTTATAAGAGAGCCAGTGTGTGCCTATATTAACCCACTGTATCCTGAAAGGTCTGAAATCTGAGATGACTTGTATCAAGCAAACTATTTGAAATTTCTTAATCAGAAATATACCAGTATTAAATGCTTCCTTTAGTGGTATATCAACTCTAAAGAAGTCCTTAGCACATAAACTCATTTTAGGGAATTATGTGGAGGAGCAGAATTTAAGAACTAAATGGCCCATGGACTTCTTAAAGGCCTTGGGTTTAGGGGGTTTTCGAGCCTTGATATTAGACAGTTAAGTGTATTAATATCATGGCATGAATGTCATGGTATATTATCTTTTTTGTGCTTGGAACTCTCCAAATTGGTAATTTAAAGCTAAAGTGCCTTGTGAGAGTCCCTTCTCTAGTTATTACTTGATATCTATTTAATTGGCAGTGTAGATTTTTTTTTTTTTTTAATATTTCATTGCCAGTTGGGAGTGGTTCTGACTGAGAAGACCTGGTGAATTCATCAATGCTGATTACTGACTTGGTCTTGGAAGTTCGAATTTAGCAAAAGTGATTTTCCTTTCTACCTTCAACTATGGATTGAATTTGGTGATGGTAATTTGGAATTTATTGATAAGTTAATATTTAGTTCGTGTGGTTGATAATATTGAAAAAAGTTCAGTCTTCTGATCTCAAATTTCATGTCTATGAGCAATATTTTTCTCGCAACTAGGTTATCTTATTTCAGACTACTACTCATAATATTTTCTGTGTATTTTCATTTTTGATAATCCTACTCGCTAATACTAAAAATTTGAGTGCAATCATTTGTGCTTCAAGTTCCCAATTTTTAATACTCCATCATTTAGGAAGCAGATTTTGCTAACTGGATTTTTTGTTGTTTAGGTAAGGAAGTCGATGTGCCGAATCAAGCATGTACTTACTGAAAGAGCAATCGAAGACCCAGATCCCAGGAGGTCTGCAGAGATGAAGAGGATGATAAATGCTCTGTGATATTGTACTAAACTGCTTATCTTTTCTTGCTGGAAAATGTTATGCTCCCTTTTTTTCTTTTCCATGTGTAGGACTGCATCCTTCCATTATTGCATCAAAGATCTTAGGTGGCCATCTCTTTAGGAACATTATTAGCGTTTTTTTCTGTTGTGAGATGGCACATATTCAATATGGTAGGGATATAATTCATCAACAACATAACTATGTTTATCAGGATTAATACAACATTATTGCAGGCAGGTTGTCTGTACCTGGGTGAGAACCATGAAATCTAACTCCTAATCTTATTTCTTTTTTACACTTCTTTCTCTCTTTAAAATTTTCTAATGTTTGAATATCAAAGTTTCATAGCTGCAACCAATGAATAATTTTCCTTTTTATGTAATAAGGAGGATATTCATTTTTTTAATATTTAACTTAAAAAGTTCATTTAATTCATTAATTTGAAATTAATCAAACTTTATTTAGTCGGAAAAATCAATAATTCAAACTCATTTAAATTAAATCTGAAATAATTTAAAATTAAAATTATTCGAATCCAAACAATATAAAACGATGCTGGAAAGGATCAAAAATTAAATTATTTTTGCGTTAAAAATTTTTAAATTAAGCTGACTTTACTTTAAAATTCAGCAAATTAGACCTAAAGTTATTTGAATTATAACAATTTGAATAACAATTAAAAAATCAAATTTACAATGACTCAAAACTTAATTTGAACTTGAAACAATTTAAAATAATTTGATTCGATTCATTTCGTTTAATTTGTCACCTTAATATATCTTTATATGGTTTTGTAAAATTTTATGTTTATCATTAGCTACCTTTTAAAAATATTTACCATATATTCCTACGTTACATGATCCATTGACATATGGTGTAAGTGTCGATAGGAGAAATCTCTTTCAACTAAATCTAAAACATGCTACCTATAAGGGGCTGATTGACTTCTTGGGCGAGATTTTTCATGCTTAAACTTATCATTTCACATGAAAATATCAAAGAACATGAGCCAATAGGTGGCCCTTACATGAACATTCTTGTTAATTGTATGACTGATAATTAGCGAAAAGTAGACAGTGAAATTGTTTGAAAAATGGCGAATAGTAAATAGGCTCTTACCAAAAGGTTAAATCAAGATGATAAATCAAAAGCGGTGAACCATATCTTGTCGACTCAGGTCGTAGAAGGCCATCCTTAATTACAATTGCAAGATTAATAAAATTCCTTCAACTATATTCTTTTAATTGCAACCTTCAAGGTTGATGAAGGTTTAACAAGCGAATAGTTTCTACAAGCATTGTCGAATGTGGAAACAACTAATACATGTGACTAATTTCATGATCATCATAAACAAATGATTTCTCTGGGTGAAGGTAAATTGACAATTCTTTTTCAGAGGGAATCTTTTATTTAAAGTGAAAAGTAAAAAAAAAAATTTAAAAGAAAATTTTTTTAAGCATTTTTAAAATTTTCTCTTGAACATCTCAAAGAGCAAAAAACAAACAAATTAAAAAATTTTTTTTTCGTCTTATATTCTAAAATTTTCTCATAAACATAATTTTAATTGATAAAATTGATTAATATGTAAGACATTATATATATTATAACCCTAAAAAAAATCCATAATACGCCTATGATCTTTCCTTTCTCTTCTTGCTGTGATTGATGTAACCATTTACATGTAAGTTCTGCTCTCTCACGTGTCCTTGACATCATTAATATATATATATATATATATATATATATTTCTGTCTGTCCTTACAGTAAGATGCATGTGGTGGACTGTAAACACTGATGTACCTAGATTCGACCCCTACTACTTAATGCTGGTGAGAACGTTAGGAGAAGGTCTTTGTGCCTTCTAAGAGAGCCAGTCCTTGTCTACATATGTTACCTATTGCGGGATCTGAATTGTTAGATGGACTATTATATCAAGAAAACTACCTGAAATTTCTTACTATCATGAAAATTTAACTATTTATGTATATCGAATTTATTTTACATTAAATATATATAAAATATAAAAATTATCATATTAAATTAATAACATGTTACATAAAAATTTTTTTACTAAATTTATATATAATTTTTATTAAAATTTTAAATAACGTTTACTTTCATACACGGTAGACTTGTTCTAAAGAAGTCATGATCCCATGGACTAGTGACTTCTATTTTGTGAGCAGTGCGGATGTTTGCCCTATTTTGATGCCGGTTGAGAGGTTTGAGGGTCTGACTGATATTGAAGAGATTTTCCTTTCAACCTACGTCCTCTGATTGCAGTTGGATCATTCTAATTTATTTATAAGGTAATTTTTATTTTTTGGGGTGATAATATATTCAGAATTTTCTCTGAAAAGCTTTACTCTTTTAATCTGGTTTATTTTTCCATTGACTTTCAAATTCCAGCAGTCTACAAGCTATAATTTACTGAAAACTATGTCACTTCAGACTACTCATTATGTTCTCAGTGCCTTCATCATAATTTGATGATCTCATATGCTGATTGAGTGCAATTAATCTTTAGCTGAGTGAGGACTCTTGAAGGCTTATTTCCCATTTATACTTCATTCTCACTTGAAAATTTTCAAATGTTGAGTATCTGAGTTTTGTAGTGACTGTTGAGATTGTTATCTCAATCTTCAAGCTAGCCTTTGTTACCATAAAAGGCACACAAAAACAAGAGTAACAATTAGAAATGACTACAAGAATGTTCAATGAGAGTCCGTGGACATCAGTATCCTTTGTACTCTGAACAATACTTAATTCCCAAAGTTATTGGATATGCCCTGGATACCAAAGAAGCCAATGGATTATTATTTTGCCTGTGTACTGCCTACACATTTTAAGCAGTGATTCATAAAGCTGTATGTCATTTCAAGAAGGCAATTCCCCAATGAAAAGAGCAAAGCCTTTTCTATCAGTTTGTGAGATGACAAGGACAGGTAATAAAGTCGAAGTTGGTATCATATTCCGCTAGATGGCTATACATATATAAAGTTAATGCAGGATATATAGATCGATCCACCCCAATGATCCAGCCTGCTCATTGGGCACACTTGTATTTTAAACATACTCAGCCGCAGGACTAGTCATTTTCAGTAGTCAGTTACCTCGCAAGCATTTAGGCTTTCCTTGTCTGTGCTTTTTTAATCTTCATTTTGTGATCTTCACTGTCAAACCAGGGCTCCACACTCCACTGTCAAACAGGATAGATCTGTTTAGGCTTGAAAGCTCCGCTCTGTTAAAGAATAAATGTTGAAATTTTTTTTCAAATAGATATTCTGTTTCCTGTTGTTATGAACTTTTGGTCAACTCCTATTCGGAGGGAAAGATTTAGACGAAATTTTACAAATAAAGTTTGCAAAATTTTTACTAGAAATGAGTAAATAAAAATTAAAATAAAAAATCAAAACGTGATACCCAACTCAAATGATAATTGAGCTAGACTAATACCAAAGTACATCAATTTATTAAGAGATTAATTAATAAAAAAAAATTGAGTTATTAAATAAAAAAAAACCTAGCTATCGAGAAATAAAAAAGAAATGAGAGTTTTTTTTTCTCATCTTCTTTAGGGTTAGAGAATATAAAAGAACAAGTTGACGATTCAAAATCAGATGCTACAATCAAGTTAATCCTTTAAAGGTGAGTATATACCCTCTTTTTATTTAAGAAGAAATATTGAGTTGATTGCTATTATTTGGAGTTGAAGTGTTGAGAGCAAAACCAAGAAAAATTATGAAATCTTTCATTAATCTTCATGATTTATTTGAGTAAATTACTGGACTTTGTTTATTTTATGTTCTTAAGATTTATTGATGATTATTGAATAGAGTTTAAAGGCTAAAAGTGAGGATTTGAGTTTTTAAAGATTGAAGGAAAAATTCTATTTTTAGATGAGATGCTATGATCTACAATACTAAATTAAAATAGGATTCTATATTAATGGATAAATTATCTCTATGATTATTATATATCGTTGGAAAGCATGTTGAATCTACTTTCTAATGAAATAAATAGAAGTCAAATCCAAATTTTTTATGGAGAGTTGTCTAATTTTTACGTAAGTATATGCAGGCTGTAAAGCAGTAGCATCAAGGTTGAATTACGAAAATTATCTTAATTTTTATACAAGGATTTACAGGTAAGCTATATATGTTTGAAAAGCTTATTGAGTCTACTTTCCAAAAAAAAAAAAAAAGCGAAATTGAATTTGGAGTTTCCTATAAATAAATACGTAATTTTTATGAGAATGTATACAGGCTGTCTAGCAACAACATCTAACGTGGATTGCAAAAATTGTTATAATTAATCCACAAAAAATCACGAGATGAGTTGGATATGGTTAGAAAGCTTATCGAGTCTAGTTTCTAACGCATTAAAAAGATTTTAATTCCGAGTTGGATATTTTGAGATATGATCATTTTAGTGAAAGTAGTACAGGCTGCTAGAATTAGTTACTTGAGTTTTTTCTTGTTTAACTTAGTTATTTTGGTATAAATGATTTCAAATGGGTTGATTAATTACTGTTTGTTGAAATTATCTTGAATAGGCCATTAATTATTTTAGGAGAAAAACTAAATGATGGAATCGAAAAGAAGTAAGAAGAATCTTATACACTTTACTTGTTTTCGAAACTATGTATATATATATGTTTCTAAATGAATGAATATTTTATTTCATTATTTTTTATGTATGAAAATAAGATCAAGCATATGATTATTTTGTATTTCTTTATATAAATGATAAATCATACTTATGAATGAAATGAGAAAATGATTTATGTTTAAAGAATAATTTTATGATGGTTACATTTTTATATCTCTAAGAAGTGAGATCATCGACATAAGAACTAATTCTACAGCCCTGGCTAACGGGTTATAGTAGTTAGCATAGATATAATTATACAGCACTGCTAACGAGTTATAGTAGTTAGCGTAAGACTCTGGCTAGCGGGTTATAATAGTTAACAATGATCATGAGAATAAAATTATCGATACAGCTAATGTCATGGGTTATAGCAGTAACCGTAGCTAATGATAAACGATTGATAATGATGATTTACGATGATTTTTAATGATTGATCTATGATTTGGTTTGATTACGATATTTGAATGATAAGATATTTTGTAATGATTTATGAAGTGACATATTTTCACATTGATTTATGAATTTATGAAATATTTGACAAAACGATGATTTTGAAATGTTTTGACATTATGATTTGACAAATATTTTGAATGATTTATATGATATGTATGAAAATAATGCTTAATCCGGTAAGGTACGTGAGCCTATACTTGCTGAGCTGTGGTTTACTCATTTCCCTTTTACTTTTTCTTTACAGATAAGTACGTGATAAGCTTGCTTAGTTTTGTGAGAAGTTAGGAGATCAAATGAAAAATATTACTTAGTCATCGAAGAAAATGTTGACCAATGAAATCTTACAAAACGGTTTTGTATTTTATATGGTTTGTATCTAGATCTATAAAAATGTAACATCAGTTAGATTAAAGACATGAATTTTACTTGATAAATTGTTTTATCGAGGAATTTTATAATGATTAAGAAAGAAGGTTTCGTATTATTTTAAGATTTACTTCAAGGTAATATGACTGTGCTGCGTCTTGGTCTCGGGACATGACACAAAATCGATAAATTAAGAAATTTCAATCATATAAATCAAGATTGTAAAATTTTAAAAAATTTTGATATATTTATTAAATAATATTTTTAATAAAAATATTAACAAAATTTTTATTATTATATCGATTGAATTTGAATTATAAATAATATTTATAATTTTTTTATATATAATTGATTTTCACATTAAATTTTATTAATTTAAAAATTTTATTAAAATTTTTATTAATCACTTTTTTTAAAAAATTTCACAAACTTCACGTAAAAAATTTTATGTAAATTTTGTCCTTTATTTGTTATCTTTCTTTTTTCTATTTTTTTATTTAGTTTTATTTCTGGAAAGTTGTTTAGCCAATTTGGACTTTTCTTTTAACCTCGTGTATTTATACAATATATATCTAATACAAAGAAAATGACTGAGCCAATTTCACTAAAAATCAATCTCTTATTATTTCTCTTCATGGTATCAAGAGCCCTTACGATCCAAACATGACTAAACCTGCCTCCTCTGTTAGTCAGCCCACTTGACGACTCTCATCACCATAAACGTCTCCACCCAATTCCCTATCAAGCTCACCCCAACCATCTATTCTTTTTTACATCTACAGTTCAATACCCTTCTTATTGGGTATGACTATGATCTGCTTGACTACATAGCTGGTTTTTTTCCATGTCCTGCCCCAACTCGATAATGATCCTGTTCCAAACCTTGCATACTCTTGGATTTGACAAGATTAATTGCTTCTAAATGTGATACTCGGCTCTTTCTCCCCCTACACTTGTGCCATTTAATGCCGTGGTGAAAGCCTCCTTTGACGCATGGAGCTCTCTAGTCTTTCCGAAAGTCTTATGCTAAGCCCTCTCAAGGTCATCTCATGTATGTGTCTAGCCTTCTTTATCGATTACACATGGGTACTCAACCTATCACTATGGATATGCAACATATGTCAAGCCCCTTTCTGGGGCACTATCACTCATGGATGTGCTCCGTGGCACCTGATCAACTTACAAACAAAATCCTGGCCAACCTTGGCGATGAGTTCAGCTCCATCATCTTTGCTATTCGTGCACGTGAAACCTCAACCTCCTTTGATGAACTTCATAAAAAGTTGTTCGCCTTTGAAGTTTTTATGAAGTACAAAACCGCCAAAACATCACCTACGCTTGGTCTGGCCAATTGGGCCACCAAGCTATACCCTAACCAGCCTCCCTCCAGTCCTCAACCTAGCAACCCTACCACCTCCCAGTTTCATGTTGCAGAATGGATGTTGCAAATGAAATTAAGTAAAGAATAAAAATAGACCAGAAAGAGAGAAATAAATCTGAGAGAAAATAAGACCAGAGAATTGAGAAAGGATCATTACGATACTGTTTATTTATAACATCATATGTGTAAATTTCATAACTGTCTATCAGTACAATAGAACAATAGGAATGCAGCATTTAACAGTTGCTAAATTGACCATATCATTAATCGTGCAACACCAACTCAGCATTCTTCAAACAGCCTCAACATCTCCAATGGTTACATTCCATTTTTCGTCTTTTCCTTCCCTTCTAGAATCTGCCACTGTCAACTTCTTGATGCTCTCCCTGTGTTCTGCCTTCCGTGGTTGAATTGTTATAGCTTCCAAATTTGTTACATTAACCCTTGCTGTAGTAAATCCTTGTCCCCAAGGATGAAAAGATGGAAATTGAGAAATTAAAACTGAATAGTCTTCCCATGTTACATTATCAGGACCAAGATTGATCCATTCCATCAGCAGTTGAGTGATAACTTGTTTGCCTCTCTTGATTATTCTCTTATTCAACACAGCAGCAAGATAAACCATTGGTTGTCGGTTATCAGTTACTTTTGGAGGCGATATGCTAGGCACAATCTTAGGTCCAATTTTCCTTTTCAATAAGCTAACATGGAACACAGGATGAACTTTAGTAGAAGCAGACAACTATAACTTATAAGCAACTGGACTAGTTTTGGCTATTACCTTTTATGGTCTATAATACCTAGAGGAGAGGTTGAGATTTTTTCTTCAATGCCATAGTAGTTTGTCTATAAGGTTGAATCTTCAAATACATTTCATCCCCCACTTGAAGTTCTCTCTCACTTCTCTGCCTATCAGAATAAAACTTCATTCTGTGTTGTGCTTGTCTAACTGGTTAGTCATCAACTTGCTCAGTTGTTTTCTTTCCTTCATCAACTCTTCAACTGTTCCCACTTTAGCATTTGAACTGCCATCACATAAGAACCCGGGTGGTGCATAACCATAGAGTGCTCGAAAGGGAGTTATCTTGAGAATAGTGTGATAGTTGATGTTATACCACCGTTCAGCCAACGCAAGCCACTTACTCCAAGACTTAGGTTGAAGGAAACACATGCATCTTAGGTACTGTTCCACACATTAGTTCAGATGCTCAGACTGTCCATCAGTTTCAGAGTGATAAGCTATAATAAGTTGAACATTAGTACCCAACAACTTCATCAATTATTGCCAGAAAGAGCTAGTAAAAACCTTATCCATGTCAGAAATAATAGCCCTAAGAGCACCATGCAGCTTATAAATCTGATATAAGTAGAGTTTGGCTATGTTCAAGGCTGTCTATGTGTGAGAGAGTGGTAGGAAATGTGTATATTTAGTGAATTTGTCAATTATCACTAGTGTGCAATTGAAATTGTGGGATTGAGGTAATCCTTGTTTCGCTGGCATATATCACATTGCTGTACATACTCTTGGATTTGTTTTAGCATCATAAGCCGGTAAAAATATAACTTCAATCTGTTATAAGATACCAACATATTTGAGTGTCCCCCTTATTGTGCGTCGTGTAAGGTTCTGAGTACTTGGTCCCTTAACTGCCCATGATTTCTTATACCTGCTCCCTCAGCTGCCCATGATTTCCTATGTAAACCCTGCCCTTATATCTTAATATACCATTAGTATAAGAAAACTTAGGAATAGCCGTGGATAACACTACTAAAGCTGTAGTTTTTACTCTAGCATACTCATATGCTATATAGTCATTATCCATCTCCTTGACCCACTCTGGAAAAATAGCAGTAGAGATTATGCTGAAACACTGAGACATCTTCATACTGTCTAGAAAGGGCATCGGCTATATTGTTTGACTTACATTTCTATACTGTATAGAGTAATCTAGTCCCAACAGTTTAGTTAATCTATCTTTTTTTTTGGATTGTGGTTGTAAGTTTATGATCTAACAAGTACTTCAAAGGCTCATGATCTGTTTTAATTATAAAAGGTCCACCCTTCAAATAATGCCTCCATTTGATACCAGCCATTAAAATGGCTATATATTCTTTCTCATAGACAGACAGGACAGTATGTCTTGACCCAAAGCCTTACTTATATAGGCTATGGGTTTTCCTTCTTGGAACAACACGGCTCCAATGCCTACGAACTAGCATCAGTCTCCAAGTACAAAGGTTTAGAGCAATTAGGTAAAGCCAAAATAGGAGTGTTGCTTACTACATCTTTGAGCTGTTGAAAAGCTGCCACAGGTTCAAAATTCCAGTGAAATCCATTTTTTTTTAACATATCTGCGAGTGGTCTGCTGATAATACCATACCCTTTTATGAATTTCCTATAGTAACCGATCAATCCCAAGAATCTTCTCAAAGGTTTTTGGCTGTGGCTTCACAGCTTAAACTTTAGAAGGGTCGGTTGAAACTTCACTAGATGAAATGATGTGGCCTAGGTTTTCAACTTGTGACTAACCAAAAAATATTTGCTCATTTTAGCAAAAAGCTAGTTATTCCTCAAGGTCTCAAAAACACTGTCTGTAAATGCTCTATATAAATCAATATATCCTAAAAAAAAATACCAACACAAATCTCTTCAAACATTTAGAAAATACATCATTCATTAAAGACTGGAAAGTGGCAGAGGCGTTGGTAAGACCAAATGGCGTTAACTTAAATTTATAATGGCCTTAATGTTTTCTGAAGGCAATCTTAGGAATATCGTCCCCCTTGACCTTTACCTGCTAATACCTAGATCTTAGGTCAAATTTTTTTGGATCCTTTAAGCTCATCCATCAAGTTTTCCACCACAGGTATAGGGAATTTATTCTTTCCAGTCATGGCATTAAGATGCATATAATCAATGCATAATCTCCATGTACCATTGTTTTTTTTAACCAATAAATAGGGTGAAACAAAAGGACTAGTGCTTGTCTGTATGATTGATGCAGCCAACATGTTAGCTACTTGTTTTTCCATCTTGGTTTTCTGATGGTGTGGAAATCTATATGGTCTCAAATTCACTAGTTGAGACTTTACCTTCACAGGAATACTATGATCATGTGCTTTCCTTAGAGGCAGTCTTTCAGGCTCTTAAAAAATATCCATGTATGCTTTTAACAATGCTTATAGTTCTACTGGTACTTTTGTTCCTTCATTCTCAACAATAAACATGTAAATTTCTCCCAGTAGCTCAAGATCATTATCAACCATTTTCTGTAACTTCTCCCCAGCGATTTTCTTAAGTGTTGTTCGAGGTGATCCGGCCTTAAGGGTGATCTGTTTCCCATTCTTTATGAATGACAATAACAAGTTGTTAAAATCAAGAGTTACTGAACTATATTTCTTCATCTAATCGACTCCTAATACCATGTAATTTCCCCTCATAGACCCTCAAGTCAAGGGAAAAGTTATGTCCCTGCATGCACCATTCTAACTGCCTACATTTAGTAGTACTATATAGTTTTTCACCATTCACCACTGTGATGGCTAAAGGATTGGTGTGAGCAAGCTTAACTCCATCTTTAGTCCACCTTAGAGTAATAAAGTTATGGGCACTGCCACTGTCAATAACGACATGCATAAGCTTCCTTTTGATATTGCCTTGAATTCTGAGTATACCATGCCCTACATTACCAATCAATGCATTGATGGATAATTCCATGCTATCATCAGCTTTAGACTGTTCTTTAGTCACCACAAAACCATCATCAAGGCATTCATTCTTCGCTTCCTCTTTTTTATTTCTCTTGTATCATCTACTGTAAAAGCATTGAGCTATTTATTTTTACATGTATGACCAGGAAGAATAGGTTCTGGGCTCTGTGATGCTTTATAAGTGTTTTGTTGGTGCTTTAGTTGGTGGTAAAGCGAAGGAAGGCAATCATACACAATAATCTAAAGAAAAAGCCAACAAATTAAAATCACAATAGTAAAAACAACAACAGCACACGATCACTGTGTTCATTAGCCATCAACATACAAACAATCACAAAAATCAGATAGAAAATAACAATAAAAAATGCATCAAAGAAAATTAAAAAAAAAAAGAGAAGCGAGGGATTCAGGTCTTGGTTTGAAGTTTTCGAATTTTGGTCTGTGAGAGGATTTTGAGAAAACTAATTAGAAACAATGAAAGAGTGGACATTATATGAAAATAGTTTTAAACGATGAAAAATTAGAAATGAAAATTTTCGTCTCTAAAAGTCAATAATAGAAGTGAATCAGAATACTAGTTTTAGTGACAAAATTGGCGACGAAATTCCATTACTAAAAACAAAAAATAGCAACAGAAATTGATTATGTTGCTGAATGTTAGCACTAAATTTGTTGAAACGACGCCAACATTTAGAGACAAAATTACATCGCTAATTATACTTTACTCAGATGGAATAATTGATCAAAAATTGTTTAGGTGAAAATTTTAAAATTGTTTATTTTCCCTCCGATAATTATCGATGAAATATTTTTGTTGAAAAATTCATCTGTAATACTAGTTTTTATATGGATATTCGATGGATTTTTTGTTAAAATTTTTAAGTAATTTTTTAAATTTTAATTTAAAAAATATATAAACTAGAAAAATAAAATCAAACCCTCTTATTTGATTTCTCTTTAAGTCTCATTTGCCAAACATGCACCTTTCTCCTTTACCTTATTACTTCACTCCCTCCTCGCTCCCCTTTGGCATCCATCTTGTCCTTCATTTTCTCCCTTTCGATGTGTCCCTTGTAGAAGCAGCCACCTTCGCAATCTTCCCTTTCTCGCACCAAACTCTCCTATGACCTCTTTCTCTCTTTGTAACTCCCTTGCCTGGCGTAGATTTTCTATTTAATCTAGACCTCAAATCGATTGGGCTTGAATTTTCCTTAAGCCTAATTGTTAAATTTGAGATTTTTATTTGTACCTTTTTATCATTTTATTTTTATTTTTGTATTCTATCTTTTGTACTTATCCTTCATTTTCCTATAATATATCTTTATTATTTATATCTTTCTTTATCTTTATTTGTTTATTTTTTTGTTTTCTTATCTTATTCTTACTTCTAATTATCTAAAAAAAATAAAAATTTCAAATAAAAAAAAAGTTTGGTGATAAGGCTAAAGAATCTAGGTGATAATTCAGGCTGTATTAGAGTTGGATTTGGATTGGAACCCTTAATTATAAATTTTTTGTGACAATTCAGAGTTTTAAAATTTGAGTTTGGAGTGATAAGAAACTCTCTTAATTTTTTCTATAAATAATGATACAAACAACAACAGAAGACACAACAATCATAGAGAAAAACTTGAGAGTAAAAAAGTTTTAGGGAGGTAAGGTTCAAATTTTAGGCATGTTCTATTTCTGAAAGATTTTTTTGGCAAGACTCCCAAATTCCGACAAGATTCCCAAGTTCCGACAAGATTTCCTAATTGTGTTGATTTATTCAGTGAGCTTTGAAGTTCCCAACGAATATTCTGACAATACCTCTAGATTCCGATAATGATTCCCAGTTTCTCAAACATCAACTTGATCCAACCCGACATACAGTGCTTGACCTGAGATATGTCACCTGTTGAGCCATGCATCAAGTCGCCAGGTTGTCATTTGTTACTCAAGTCGAGTCAAGGCATTTTGGTATTTTTTTTCCTTTTTTAGTATTTTGTTTATTTATATAATATCTTCATTTGTTATTTATTTATTTATTTATTTTTGGATAAGTTTTTTTTTTTTATTTCCTTAAAACAATAATAATTTCAAAAATGTAAGAAAAAAGTTAAAATATTAATTTTTCTTAAAAATAAAAAATAAATTTCAAAATTTGAGGAAAAAATTGAAGTATCAAATTTTCTTCAAATGAAAATAATTTCATAATTTGAGGAAAAAGTTAAATTATCAAATTTTCCTTAAACAAAAATAATTTTTTAAAAAATGAGAAAAAAGTTGAAATATTAATTTTTTTCTTAGAGAAAAATAAATTTAAAAAAAGAGAAAAAAGTTAAAATATTAAAATTTTCTTAAACAAAAAAATTTCAAAAAAAGAGGAAAAAATGAAATATTAATTTTTCCTTAAAACAAAAATAAAAAATGAGGAAATAGTTAAAATATCATTTTTTATTAAACAAAAATAATTTTAAAAATTGAGGAAAAAGTTGAAATATCAAAATTTTCTTAAAATTAAATTTCTTTTAAAGTTTCTTAAAAAAAGATAAATATTAAATGATTCAACGATAGAGCTTTTTCAAGATAAAAAATTATTTTCTTGTAAACTTCTAAGATAAGAGAATTTTCTTAAATTTCTGTCAAAATATTAGAGTCAGTTAAAAATAATTTTTAATACATGTAAATTTTTAAGGTTTAATAGATAACTCGAAAACAGCTGGTATTTGTAAACACTGATTTTGTCTGGGTCTATTGTTTTTATTTCACTATAATATTAATAATTTTAATAATAATATTGATAATAATAATAATAATTAAAAAAATAATAATTATTAATTATATAAAAAAACAAAAAAATAAAAAAATAAAAAAACAAAAAAACAGAAAGTAGGGTGGGTGGCGTTGCTACCGCCACCGACCAGCCACCCTACAGCCCTCTGACCAGCCCCCTGTCTACCCACGCTCACCAGCCTACAGCCACCTAGATCCCCCTTTTGAACCCATTCAAAAACTCTCGAACCCCCCTTTCCAAAAGCTCTCTCGGACCCCCTCTTAAAAGCTCTCTCGGATGTCCAAGAGCTAATTCACTTCACCCTTACCAAAAATCACCAAGCTCAGACGAGCTACCCCATCTCAAAGCGCTTTCAACAACCCCAAACACCCACACCAACCACGAAAATAGAAACTTAAAAACAGAAACAAAAAAAAATAAAACAGTCCTCTCCGTAGGGAGAAACTCAGCATCGAGCTCCTTGTAAGAATAAAAAAATCAGATCAGCCTTCGTTTTACGAAAAAAAAAGAAAACAACAAACTCAAAAAAGTTTAAATCCTAATCTATGTCGATCGAGGCTTGTTCTCCTGAAAATGACTTCGGATTTGAACTCAGGAGGTCGAGAGGAGCATCGCGGTGAATTTTGATAATTTTTCGATCACCGACGATCATCGACGATGACCACTACCGGTGACCCAAGCGACGGCCAGCACGACGGTCCGACGACAGGTCGACGAGAACCTGGAGCTCTCCCCCAAAGCTCTCTCTCTCTTTCTCTCTCTCTTTTTTCTGAAACAGAAAATAATGAGCCAAAAAAAATCTTGAGATATATATAGGAAAGCAAAACTCAAAACGACGTCGTTTAGGGAAAGACCCAAAACGACGTCGTTTTAACCAAGAAAGATTCGTGCGTGGACCCAGATCTGACACGAGATCCGCGTAAATCGACTCACCAACCCGCTTCAGCCAACCTCGAATAGGTCTGGAAGAACCGCCAGTGAACCGGTCTGAACCAATCCGAACCACTGGACCACTCGAACCGCTGACTGAACCGTAGAACCGGTCAGATCGGTTAGGCCAGCGTTGATTGGTTCGGTTCAGGTAAAAAAAATTTTTTTTTTGAATTTTCTAATTTTTTTATATTATTATTGTTGTTATTTTAAGTATATTTTTGTATTTATGCATGATCAATTTCTAAATTTGTTAGAATAAATGTTTAATTGTTTTAATAATAATAAAATTGAAAATGAGTAATAACTAAAAATATATATTAAAAATGCTCAAAATAATAATAATAATTTTTATTATTTTCCCTGCCTAAATATTTGAAGGAATAAAAATATTTTTCTAAAAAAAATAATTTCGCCTAGATGTTAGGGAATTATTAATAATAAATTTTCATAAAAAATAAATATATGAGAAATTATTGATTAATTTTCAAAAATTATTAAAATCGAACTTGCTTCGAAAATTCGTCTAAATGTTGAAAATTTTTAGAGATGTTCGTATTTTCTTAAAAAACGAAACCTTAAACACTAATTCTTAATTTTCAAAATCCTAGGTTTCTAAAACCCCTAAAATTCAAAATCCCCTAAAATCAAAAATTCTAAAATCCGAAACCCCTAATATCCAAAATCCCTTAAATCCTAACCCCTAAAATCTAAAACCTCTAAAATCTAAAACCCTAAAATCCAAAATCCCTAAAGTTCAAACCCTTAAATCAAAACCCCAAACCTCAAAACCCAAACCCTAAAATCTCCAAACTCTAAAATCAAAACCCTAAACCTTTCATATCCTAAAGTTCAAGCTTTAAGACCCTCTAAACCTTAAAACCAAACCTTCAAAACCTTTACTTAAGCTCTTACTTAAAACCTCCTAAAAATCCTAAGGACATGTGTGAAAATTTCATTTGAAGCAATTTGTTCCCGAATGTTGCCTAGATGATAGGGTATTTAAAAAATTTTACTTTGTTAAGTCTTTTCACATGATTTCTTAATTCGCTTTAACAATAAGATTAATAAATAAAAAGTATAACAGTAAATTGGGATCTTAAATATAAACAGTCGCACCTAAGCTCTGCCTAGATGTTGGAGAGTCGGGGTGGCCTCATTATACTTAAGAATCCAACTTTTAAATTGCATCTCATCCTACGTAATATTCACTGACATACATACGTTAATATGTTATTATCAGTATTTATTTGCACTATTCTATCTTTAATTTTTATTTACTACTTGGTGATAAAATATTTTATAATAAAAAAAAATATATTTTTAAAAAAATTATGATATATAAAATAAAATAAAAATAACATTCCGAAAGAAGTAATTCTTGGTACTCTGCCTAGATGTTGGAGAGTCACTAATAATTATTTTCTATAAAGATTATTATTTCATTTTAAGGATTATTGTGTTAAATCTTAAGTAAAAAGAGTTATTTTAAATTTTGCCTAGATGTCGGAGAATTTTAAGATAATTCTTTAACTTAAAGATTTTCTCAATATTTCTAAATAAAAATTTTAGCAAAATTTTATTTTTTCAAATGAAGGGAATTAGTGTTAAATTTTAAATTAAAACTATTTTTATCCAACATTGAAAATAGTGCGTAATTAAATGATACCAATTTATGGGCGTTGTGAGGGTGCTAATCCTTCCTTACACATAACCGACTCTCGGACCAACTTGATTTTTCGTAGATTGAAATTTATCTTTTTGATAAACTTTAAACCCGTTTTTATAGTTTTATTAAAATGATAAAGTTTTGGGTGGCCAATCACACCCTGACAAAGATTGGTGGTGACTCCATTTTATTTTTTTCGATTTTAAAACTCATTCACTTCTGACGGTCTCAAAACCGTTACGACAGCTTGGCAACTCCGCTGGGGACTTATTTGAGAGTCAGGCCAAAATTTTAATTATGTGCTATTGACAATGGTTGGATTTAATTGATTTTATTTGATATTTAATTTCTTTTATTTTGATTTTTTGAAAACATTCATGTTAATAAATAAAATAAATTATGTGTTAGTTATTACTTCATTGTGATTTTGTTTTTGATTTATTCATGTTATTTTGATTAATACATTACCTTGCACACACCTTGCATATTTACTCGCATGTATGAGCTCTATTCCCTGGCTCCATCCTTTTTAGGAGGAAGTGAAGTAGCTATGCTCTCGTGAGGTGATAACCTTTGCATTTGTTAGCAAATCACTTCCACTCAGATTGAACCCTTTCCATTAATAACCCATAATGGGTGAGGATCGAGGAACCTTACTAGTCTATAATAGGCGATGATATGAAGAATAGTCTGGGAACCTTTAGACATATAAATCTTAACCCAGCATATCGCGAGCCATAGAAAGCCTGCCTAGGATAGAGCCATGCCACATTTTTAGAAAATTACCAAAAATTAGGACATTATACGTTATATTATTTTGTCGTATGGTTATTATATTATTTATCTTACTTGTTTGTTTTGAATTTTTAAGTCATTTTATTTTATTTTATTATTTTTTTCTTTGATTGTGTGCATTATATTTGAATATGTGGTATTTATTTTAGGTCAATCATTAAAAACAAAAAGAGAAAAAAAAAGGCAAAAGAAAATTTTTAAAGATTAAGGATTTTTCTTAAATTCTTTATTTATTGGCCGAATAAAGACTAATTTTCAAGCCTTATTTATTTCATTTTTCCTTCTCAAAACAAAAATTTTTGTATTTTACTGCATCTTTCGCATTTCATGTATCATGATGAAATAATACATGTATCCCATCCTATGCGTATTATAATAGGATGATACATGCATTCCATCCCATCCATATCAATAGGTAGCACACGTATTTTACTTCATGCACATGTATCCCATGCACTTCTTGATAAGTAGGGCATGCATTCTATCTCATTACATATCTTAAGACAATGTTTACTTCATTAAGCCATCACAACACATGCATTGCATTTCATACATACATATCTTATACATAAGTAGATCCATGCATTTCATACAAGTATGTTGCATTAGTCATAAGAATACATCTCACCATTCACGTAAATATGTCATTGCATTTCATGCATATAGATTCATGAATAATAGGGTCGTATGGAACATACATTGCATTTCACATCCCACGTTCTTGCAACATAATATTACATTTTTTACATACACATTCATGGTTGACGAAAATTTTTATTTGGGTCTTTGTACATATAAAAATCCATTGTCATAAGTATATATGCATTTCATAACATTCTCATATTCATGTATTCATAAACATACTTTGTGTGTCTTTGTTTTTGTGATATTCATTCAATAAGGGTAATAATCTAGAATTTTTGGTCTAAGTTCTGGAATAAAATGTCTATTTGGTGAAAATCAGAGTGATGAAAATAAGAGATCAATCGGAAGCAAGGATTAGTGCTTTAGAGTTGAATCAAGAGGAATTATGGCTTGAGCTTCGAGAGATGAAACAACAGATGGCTCAATTGATAGAAATGGTTAGAGGTAGTGATGGAGTTGAGTTTGTTCCTCTTTAAAGATCATTGTCACTTTCGTCAAGTTAAGGTCAATTGGCTCCTGTTAGTTCCAACACTCTGTTAGAGTATGCTAAAGCATTGGGTGATTTGAATAGTGATCAAAATTTGAGCGAACTTAAGAGAGGAATGGATAAACTAGCCATGCAAATGACTGAGCTCAAGAGTTTGATTTCCAATAAGGAGTCACCTAGCTTCAAACAACCATCACCAACTATCTCAAGTCCTAACCCATACCTAAATCCTCCTTATGATCATTTTCAACCTCATGTCCAAGCACCTAGGATTAGACCCCCAATTTTTATGCAACCACCAAGAATTTCACACTGAACCCATATCCACCATATCATATTTCATAATCGTCTGTTCAGTATGGTATTCCGTCACTACCTTTTGAACTCGATCTTTGACCCAGAGTTTCTCAATTCACCTCAAGACCAACTATACCAACATCTTTTCAACAAACAAACCAACCATAAGATAGAAAAACTCTGGTAACACCAAAAGAAAAGCCCCTATTGATCCAATACCTATGTCCTACACAGAGTTATACCCGCTGCTCCTAGGAAACTACCTCATTGCCTCTATCCCTGCTAAACTTCGCAAACCACCTTTCCCTAAATGGTATAACCCTAATGCCCAATGTGAATACCATTTTGGTGTTGTGGGCTATTCTTTGAAAGACTGCACAGCTTTGAAACATAGGGTGTAGGGATTGATGAAAACTGGATATCTGAGTTTTGATGCCAAAATGAAGTCAGTTATTCACGAGAACCCTTCTTTGATCCATGCCGAAATGGAAGGCAGTGCTGCAGGCAACAATAAAGTTGGTCAAGATGATGAATAAAAAACTTAATCCATTTCTCCCTAGTAATCATAGTCGACTATTTTTTAGGTGAGACAAAGGAAAGTGGGAGCAGGTCTAACACTTTTTGGCCCTAGCCCTAGAATGGTTTATGATGTGTAAACTTAATGCTTTTGGAATGAATGAAAACTTTTTTTAACCTAGATTTTCTATGAATTGATGCTTCTATCCACCTTTAATAATTGGAGCCATTGAAAAAGATTGACGGTTGTGAATATACTTTCATTGAACTTTTGAAAAGGAAAGAATGTCTTTAGATAACCCAGTCAGAATATATGATGAAACTCGAGTTTTCCCATTTTTAATAACAATAAAATTTGGCTTGCACATCATGCATCATCTGTTTGAATTCATTATTTTTCATGCTAGTTAAAGATAAAAGATGATGATTGTAAATATGCTTTATTTAAACCTTCAAAGCTAAGAGATTTTTTATAATAAAATTCATGTTATGCATTTATGACTTCTGATAATTAATAAAAGGTTCAAAGATAGCTATCTTAGGAAATGAGATCAGTTCAATCTGTACACTTATAGCACTCGAGTCTGTATCAGAGTCATGAAAAATGAAGATACAGATCGAATGGACAGAGTAGAAAAGATTTAAGGAGAGATTAATGAAACAGTCATAAGAATACAACAAAATATGAATAGACAACTGGTAGAATTAAAACAGATGATAGTGAAAGTGACAAAAGGAAAAAGAGTTGGTGAGAAGCACAGGACAAAAGAAGAAACAGCTGTCGAGACACCATTGTATCCATCGGGTTCACATATGTTTAAGATCCTCATATATCACAAGCACTTCCAACAATTCATTAACCTTATATTGGCCATTTTACCAAGTTACCATTAGTTCAGAAAAATGTCAATCCTGGGCTTACTCTTTACGACTTCACTACTGTGCCTAATGTGGATGATCATAAAAAATTAAAAAAATTAAAAAGGGTGCCAGATCCATCAAAAGATATAGTGATGAAAGATAAGTATGATCTGTTGGAAGGGAGATTAAAAGTAATTGAAAGTCATGATGTGTACGAGAATATTGGCACCAGTGAACTTAGTTTAGTACCTAATCTTATTATTCCATCAAAATTCAAATTCTCAGGTTTTGAGAAGTACGATGAAACGAAATGCCCTTTAACAGACATTACCATGTACTGTCGAAAGATGACAGGCAACACTCATGATGATAAATTATTGATCCATTGCTTTCAAGATAGTCTCATTGGATTTTTAACAAAATGGTATACTCAGTTAGATCAAAGTAAGATTTACTCTTGGAATGAATTGGCTAGGACCTTTCTACCACACTATAAGCATATTAAAGATATGGTGCCAGATAGGTTATCCTTACAGAACATGAAAAAAAGATCAACTGAAACATTCAAAGAATATGCACATAGATGGAGAGATATAGCAGTTCAAGTACAACCACCCTTGTCAGAGAAAAAAATTACTGTTTTATTTGTCAATTCTTTAGACATTCCTTATTATGAAAGAATGATTAGGAATATTTTCAAAAATTTTTCGAACATGGTGATTTCTGGTGAAATTATAGAAAATGCAATTAAGAGTGGCAAGATTAAGTCAAAAGATACGCAGATGTTGAAGAAAAAAGTACATCAAAACAAAATAAAGAAGAGGTGCAAGTAGTCACAATGGATGGGTATCTACCTAATAACTTTATCACGTACAATCTTTACCCTGCTTATTAACCCCATCACCCTGTTATAAGTCATATCTCTCAAAGCCTATATTTTTGCCAATCAAGCCATCATTTGAGCTTTCCAACAAACTCTCATCCTCAAATGGTCATTTATGATCTTGTTCTTATATTTGAACCCACCACCCAACCAACAAAGAATCGAAAGAGACCAGAGAATGATCAAGAGAAATTGTCCATTCCTATTTCTCACCTTTTACTTTTGCTAATAGAAGGTCAATATCTCACTCATGTGCCTCTAAAAACAACATCAAATCCATCAACAGGGAATTATAATCCCAATGACAAATGTGATTACCATATGGAGGCAATTGACCACTCAACTAAAAAATGCAGGCAGTTGAAAGAAAAGGTTGAAGATCTTATCAAGAATGGTATTTTGACTCCAGAGGCAATAGAATAATGGAAGTTGTTGACTCCATTCAATTATCAAATGTGAAAAGTTGAGATGAAGAGGGAAATTTTGAGTTTTGAAATCAGGATATGATGATTTCTTTTTTATTTTTTTTACTGTATATGTATGATATGTGCATTTTGTCTCTAGAAGTTATCTAACTTGTTTTGGAAGAATTGAATTCTTTGGATCTTTTTTATTTTCTCTTTATGCATTTGTTTGAATAAAAGTCTCACATAAGTAACTTAAAAAAATAAAAAAAAATAAAAAAAGTAAAAAAAATAAAAAAAAAAGGAAAAAAAGTTTTCTTTTGCAATAAAGATGGAAGGATTCTTAAGGGAAATGATGATTACTATTAGGAAAAAGCTCATCAAATGCCTCCATACTTTTTCAAATACTTTCATCTCCCTAATCACTTAAATGATTGGACTCATCAACCATAACCTTTCAGGGAATGTGAGTTTGAGTTTAGACCTTAAAAGGTCGATAATCTTTTCTTAGACAAAGAACAAAAGAGATTAATTTTGAAAGTTTATTTTGAATTTCAAAAATCAGATACTCTTTCAAATTTTTTAATTGATAATTTAATATGTGTCAGAATTTTGCTATGACTATAGATACAAAAATGCTTGAGCCTTTTTCTTAAATAATCCTTGTTCTATGTCTTAAGGCACATTAAAAAAAAAGAGTCCCTTTCTGTCTAAGACAATTTATTTCATACCTTTATACCTTTTCTCTTCCTTTCACCAAAAAAATGCCAAAAAAATTTTTGAGCCCAAAAAGCCTTTTTGAACTATGCGATTAATCCTATATGACTTGATCGTCATTAGAACCTTGAGTAAAAAAGGATGAGGCATCAAAAAATAAAACAAAAAAAAGTAAAAAAAAAACAAAAAGGATATATTCAATTATTTGCTCTTCTAGCCAAATGATCATGTTTGAAATAATGAATGATCATCTTTCTCTATCCTTCTCGTACATAAAAATTATCCATTTGCTACCTATTTGAGTCTATTAAATTTTTTGTTCTAAAATGAACCCTGGCTAAAGATCATTTTCTATTAGGGGTAAAATTAGGATACATTCAAGATTAACTTCAAGAAAAGTATCCGATATTGAAAATGTTTAACCTGCCCCTCGAAGGTGAAAGTCTGGGGTAAAAAGTGAACAAGACTTCAATTGAAATTCTAAGATTCAAGAAAGTGAACAGCCAAAGATAAAGTTAAGTATTTCTAAGGCAAAGCAAAAAAAAAAAAAACCTTAGAAATAAGAATCGGAAGCTTCAGTTAGAAAAAAAAGTAAGATAAAAAAAAGAGAAAATATGTACTTTGAAAATGAGAATTCAAAGAAAAAAAAGGGGTGAGTAAAGTTGCTGAAATTAAGGCCAAATGTTTAAAAAAAAATGGGGCAAAAGAAGAAAGTCAGAGAGTGCTCATTAGGATCCTTGGCCTAATTACCCTGAATAATATATTTTGAGCCTATTTATCCATTCTTTCAGAACCCTTAACCTCGACCTACATTACACACCCTGTAAAGCTTATTTTGATCAAATATAAATACTTGGATTGAAGAGCAATATCCCTGAATTTGTATATACTTGTTGAATTCTTCATTGATAAAAAAAAAATATAGCTCTAAGGTGAAAACCCTAAAAGAGCAGTTTAGAGCTAAAGTCATTTTTAAGGCCTTATAATGAATTTCAGAGTTTCAAGGTTTTATCCAAAATAAAAGGTCTCGATACAAAGTCTTTTGAAGGACTAGTACCTGTTAAAGACCTTCTTTAAAAAAAAAAAATCAGCTTTATTTTCTTCTCAAATCTTGTTTGAAAAGTAATATCTAGTTTTGACTCACATTGAAGTATCACGTTTTCAATAAAAAAAGTGGTTTAAAAAATTATCTCTTTTGTGAGTCCAAGAGAAATCCTTGCAACCTCGTTGAGCCTTTCCATGAGATATGCCCACCAGTAAAAGGAGTTGAATTGTCAATTACCCTCTCATCCATAAGCTTTCCAAATAGTGATCACTGACTTTCAAGAGATTCGAAAATCTTGAGTTTTAAATTTTTCATTAATTATGAAGATACTTTATGTAAGGTAATTTTTTATCACTTTTGAAAATTTTCAAAATTATTTAAGCATTTTGTACATAATACTAAGATCATTTTTTGGGTGAAAATGAAACAATGAAAATTTAAACAAAAATTTTTCAAAAAAAAAAGAGAGGGTAAGAAAAGCCTTTACTTTGCATCGCTTGCATCTGTATCACAAGAAAGACATTTGTATTTGCATCACTTGCATTGGCATTTGTATAAGACATTTGCATTCACACCATACGAAGAATTTACATTTGCATAATAGCATTTGCATCCTAAGAAAAGGTATTTGTAGGGGCATCTACATGAAAAGGACATTATTATTTGCATTATAAAAAAGTTAAATGTATCAAGCATTTGCATTCTTACGTTGGCATTGACATTTGCATCAACATTTTCATTAGCATCATTTGATGAGAATAGATATTTGTATCATGTTTGTATTTATCAATTTTGTAAGTATTAAAAACAAAAAAAAAGGGCATGTTTTTAAAGTTTTAAAGTCTCTGTTTAAGAAGAACCATTCTCAATCCAGATTTCAAAGCCTCTGTTTAAAAAGAACCAATTTCAATCAAGATTTCAAAGCCTTTGTTTAGAGGGAACCTTATTCAGAAAAGATCTTTAAAGTTTCAAAAATCTCTGATCAGGTGAAAGCCATGTTTTAAAAGATTTTTAAATTTTTAAAGTTTCATTGCCTTTGATTATAAGGAGCATTCAAAGATTTTGAGATTTGTAAGACCTTCGGGCATAATCTTTAAAAACTTTTACGCACGACTTTCAAGATTAAAAGATTTTCAACATTTAAAGTTTCATTACCTCTGATTATGAAAAACATTCAAAGATTTGGAGATTTGTAAGATCTCCGAGCATAATCTCTAAGACCTCCGGATATGATTCTATAAGACCTTCGGGCATGATTTTTAAGACCTCTGGGTATAATTTTAATTCACTGTGTTATCCAGATTGATTCTTTATTTTTGACTTATGATGTTATCCCGGTTCATTCTGTAAGACCTCCGAGCATGATTCTGTAAGACCTCTGGGCATAATTTCGATTCGCGGTGTTATCCTAATCGATTCTTTATCTTTTGACTTGTGGTGTTATCCAGTCGATTCTGTAAGACCTTTAGACATGATTCTGTAAGACCTTCGAACATGATTTCTAAAACCTCCGAGCATAATTTCGATTCACGGTGTTATCTCGATCAATTATTTATCTTTCGACTTACGGTGTTATCCCAGTCGATTCTGTAAGACCTCTGAGCATGATTTCTAAGACTTTCAAGCATAAATTCGATTCGCGATATTATCCCAATCGATTTTTTATCTTTCAACTTACGATGTTATCCCAAACGATTCTGTAAGACTTTCAGACATGATTTCTAAGACCTTCAGGCATAATTTTGATTCGTGGTGTTATCTCAATTGATTCTTTATTCTTGACTTGCGGTGTTATCCTGATCAATTTTGTAAGACCTCCGAACATGATTCTCTAAGACTTTCAGGCATAATTTTGATTCACAATGTTATCTTGATCGATTCTTTATTCTTGACTTGCGATGTTATCCCGATCAATTCTATAAGACCTCCGGACATGATTTTCTAAAACCCCCGAGCATAACTTTCAAGACCTCCGAGCATAAATTTGATTCACGATGTTATCCCGATCGATTCTTTATTTTTTGACTTATGGTGTTATCTTAATCGATTCTGTAAAACCTTCGATTAATTCTGTAAGACCTCCAGGCATGATTTTTAATACCTTCGAGCATGATTCTGTAAGACCTCCGAGCATGATTTTTAAAAGCTCCGAGGATAAATTCGATTTGCGATGTTATTCTGATCAATTTTTTATCTTTTAACTTGTGGTGTTATTTCAATTGATTCTGTAAGACCTCTGGACATGATTCTATAAGACCTCCGGGCATGATGTCTAAGACCTCTGGGCATAAATTCGATTTACGGTGTTATTCCGATCGATTCTTTATCTTTTGACTTGTGGTGTTATCCTAGTCGATTTTCTAAGACCTTCGGGCATGATTCTATAAGACTTCCGGGCATGATTTCTAAGACCTCCGGGCATAAATTCGATTCGCGGTGTTATCCTGATCGATTCTTTATTTTTTGACTTGTGGTGTTATTCTAATCGATTCTGTAAGACTTCCAGGCATGATGTATAAGACCTTCGAGCATAAATTCGATTCGCAGTGTTATCCCGATCGATTCTTTATCTTTTACTTGTGGTGTTATCCAGTTGATTCTATAAGACCTCCGGGCATAAATTCGATTTGCGATGTTATCTCAATCGATTCTTTATCTTTTGACTTGTGATGTTATCCCAATCGATTCTATAAGACCTTCGGGCATGATGTCTAAGACCTCTAGGCATAAATTTGATTCGTGGTGTTATCACGATCGATTCTTTATTTTTTAACTTCCAGTGTTATCCGAATCGATTCTGTAAGACCTCTGGGCATAAATTTGATTCGTGATATTATCTCGATCGATTCATTATTTTTTGACTTACAGTGTCATCCCAATCGTTTTGTGTTTTTTTTAAAAAATCACGATTTGCTTTCGAACAAAATCGTTGTCTTTGTCTTTGCCCTATTTCTGATTCTCAATATTATGCAAAGAGGGGTAGCTGTAGACACCGATTTTGTTCGGGTCTGCTATTTTCATTTCACAATAATATTAATAATTTTAATAATAATATTGATAATAATAATAATAATTAAAAAAATAATTATTAATTATATAAAAAAAATAGAAAAACAGAAAGTAGGGTGGCTGGCGCTAATGTCACCCCCAACCAGCCACCCTACAGCCCTTTGACCAGCTCCCTGTCTACCCACGTTCACCAGCCTACAGCTACCTACAGCCACCCTACAGCCACCTAGATCCCCTTTTGAACCCATTCAAAAACTCTCGAACCCCTATTTCCGAAAGCTTTCTTGGAACCCTCTCTCAAAAGCTCTCTCGGACGTCCAGGAGCCTATTCACTTCACCCCTACTAGAAATCACCAAGCTCAGACGAGCTAACCCCCTCAAAGCACTTTCAACAACCCTAAACACCCACACCAACCACAAAAACAGAAACGTAAAAATAGAAAAAAAAATAGTTCTCCCCGTAGGGTGGAACTTCAGCGTCGAGCTCCCTGAATGAACAAAAAAATCAAATCAGCCTTTGTTTTACAAAAAAAAGGAAACAACAAACTCAAAAAAGTTCAAATCCCAATCTATGTCGATCAGGGTTTGTTCTCTTGAAAAGAACCTCGGATCTGAACTCAGGATGTCAAAAGGAGCATCGCGATAAATTTTGGTAATTTTTTGGTCACCGATGACGACCACCACCGTTAACACAAGAGGCGACCGACGCGACGGTCCAACGACTGGACGGTGAGAACCCGAAGCTCTCCCCCAAAGCTCTCTCTTTCTCACACTTTTTTTTTCTTAAACAGAAAATAATGAGCCAAAAAAAATCTTGAGATATATATAGGAAAGCAAAACTCAAAACGATGTCGTTTAGAGAAAGACCCAAAATGATGCTGTTTTAATCAAAGATGATCCGCACTTGGACCCAGATCAGACCCGAGATCCACGTAAATTGACCCGTCAACCCGTTTCAGCCAATCTTGAATTGGTTCAGAAGAACCGCTAGTGAACCGGTCTGAACCACTAGATCGTCCAAACCACTGACTGAACTGTAGAATCGGTCAGATCGATCAAACCAGCATTGATCGGACCGTTAATCGTTCCGGTTTAGGTAAAAAAATTTTTTTTTTTTATTTTTGAATTTTTTTATATTATTATTTTTGTTATTTTAAGTATATTTTTATATTTATGCATGACTAATTTCTAAATTTGTTAGAATAAATGTTTAATTATTTTAATAATAATAAAATTAAAAACGAGTAATAACTAAAAAATATATATTAAAAATGCTCAAAAAAATAATAATAATTTTTATTATTTTCTTTGCCTAGATGTTGGAGGGAATAAAAATATTTTTCTAAAAAAAATAATTTCACCTAGATGTTGGAGAATTATGAATAATAAATTTTCATAAAAAATAAATATATGAGAAATTATTGATTAATTTTCAAAAATCATTAAAATCGAACTTGCTTCGAAAATCCGCCTAGATGTTTGAGATTTTTAGAGATGTTCGCATTTTATTAAAAAACGAAACCTTAAACATTAATTCTTAATTTTCAAAATCCTAGGTTTCTAAAACCTTTAAAATCCAAAATCCCCTAAAATCCAAAGTCTTAAAATCCAAAATTCTAAAATCTGAAACCCCTAAAATCCAAAATCCTTTAAATCTAAACCCCTAAAATCCAAAACCTCTAAAATCCAAAACCCTAAAATCCAAAATCCCTTAAATCCAAAATCCCTTAAATCTAAACCCTTAAAATCCAAAACCTCTAAAATCCAAAACCCTAAAATCCAAAATTCCTAAAATCCAAACCTTTAAATCTAAACCCAAACCTCAAAACCCAAACCCTAAAATCTCCAAACTTTAAAATCAAAAACCCTAAACCTTCCATATCCTGATGTTCAAGCTTTAAAACCCTCTAAACCTTAAAACCAAACCTTCAAAACCTCTATTCAAACCTTTACTCAAAACCTCCTAAAAATCTTAAGGACACGTGTGAAAATTTCATTTGAAGCAATTTATTCCCGAATGGCACCTAGATGATGGGGTATTTAAAAAATTTTACTTCGTTAAGTCTTTTCACACGATTTCTTAATTCACTTTAATAGTAAGATTAATAAATAAAAAGTATAACAGTAAATTGGGATCTTAAATATAAATAATTGCACCTAAGATCTGCCTAGATGTTGGAGAGTCGGGGTGACCTCATTATACTTAAAAATCTAATTTTTAAATTATATCTCATCCTGCATAATATTCATTGGCATACATACGTTAGCATGTTATTATCAGTATTTATTTGCACTATTATATCTTTAACTTTTATTTACTACTTGGTGATAAAATATTTTATAATAAAAAAGAATAATACATTTTTTAAAAAAAATTGTAATATTATAAAATAAAATAAAAATAACATTTCGAAAGAAGTAATTCTTGGTACTCTGCCTAGATGTTGGAGAGTCACTAACAATTATTTTCTATAAAGATTGTTATTTCATTTTAAGGATTATTGTGTTAAATTTTAAGCAAAAGGAGTTATTTTAAATTCTGCCTAGATGTTGAAGAATTTTAAGATAATTTTTTAACTTAAAGATTTTCTCAATATTTGTAAATAAAAATTTTAGCAAAATTTTATTTTTTCAAATGAAGGGAATTAGTGTTAAATTTCAAATTAAAACCATTTTTATCCAACATAAAAAATAACGCGTAATTAAATGGTACCAATTTATGGGCATTGTGGGGGTGCTAATCCTTTCCCATACGTAACTGACTCTCAGACCTAACCTGATTTTTCGTAGATCAAGATTTATCTTTTTGATAAACTTTAAACCCGTTTTTATAGTTTTATTAAAAGTATAAACTTTTGGGTGGCCAATCACACCCTAACAAAGATTGGTGGCGACTCCATTTTATTTTTTTTGATTTTAAAACTCATTCACGTCTGGCGGTCCCAAAACCGTTACGACAATATTATCTTGTGATTGATGTTATGATGGTATTATAACCTTCTTCATATGTAACCATATTCTTGGACTTAGCTTACTTTCATAGATTGAAATCTATCTTTTAAAGATATTCAAGTCAAGCTTGAGACTTCTCTTTAAAATGAAATAGATTCAGTTAGGTAGCTAATCACACTTAAACAAAAAATATTGGTGGTGACTCTTAAGTTCATGTCCAGTGGTTAAGTTCTTAGACTTGTATGTTATGATAGTTTAGAGACTCCATTGAGGAATAGTCAAGAGTTAGGCTAGCAAATAAATTTGTGTTATCTAAAACCTAATAAATTTAATTTTTTTTAAGAAAATTATTTATTTATTTATTTATTTTTTAAAAAAATTTATTACGACATTCATGTGCATATGCATAACATGAGTTCTATACTCGACCTCTATCCTTCTAGAAGGAAGTAAAGTACCTATGCTTTGTGAGATTTTAATACCTCCGTAGTGAAATGCTCCCACTCAAATTGAACATTTTTTTATATGTAGTTTAAAATGGGCGAGGATTGAGGTACTTCACTAGTTTGTCATTGACAAAGATGTGAGGAGCAATTTGGGGTACCTTACTGCCCTGACCTAAAAAAATGTTCTAGAATAGGATTACAAAGAGAAAGTCAAATGCATTTCAAAGACATTCGAACACCTTAGTTAAAAAATGACAACTTTTGACTACAATAGCTAGTTTCATTTCAAATGAGTTCTAACCTTTTCAAAACATGATATGTCATATGTAAATAGTTACCAATGAGACTTGTTGAGTTTAAAGATATTAAATTACTAAAAAATACAAATTGATTGAATCGATTAAGACAATTGAAGAGTTACAACTCTTTATTAAAATCTATATAAATATGAATGTCTGAAATTATTCCAATGAGATGATGAAGAATAAGAAAATACATACATACTTGAATCGATTTTGATTCCCTTATCATTCTAAGATAAAAGCAAGTCTTTTAGATATTGTTTACTGTAGAGAATTTTATATAAGAAAGGCATTATTTTCAAATATGTTTAGTAACTTTATTTCACAAGTGTAAAATGTTATCAAATAAGGTTTCATTGTATTCTGAAACTCTTTGATTCAACCTTTTTTGCTTATTGTAATAGGTGGGGATGAAATAAACTTAAAGAAAAGTGACATTTATGTTAGGAATGTAAGGTTCAGCCCCATTCCTTTAGACTAATCAAAGATCATGAGCCTTTTTTTTACTTTTGCCTTTTAATAAAAAAAAGGAAACTTTACATATTATATAAATGTGGGCAGTTTTGGTGTGAATGAGGTGCCAAAGAGAGAAAAGAAAAAGCCAAAAAAAAAAGAAAAAAAATGGAGAGTTGGTTGATCGTAAGTCGATCTGTGATCTGATTAAGCTAAAATTTTGTCAGCGGTTTTATGATTTAGAGTTCTAAATTTTGAACGATGAAAATCAAGTTTGAAGCTCTCTATAAACAAATCCATGGTGTATTTGTTGAGTCATTTATTTAGTAAAATTTTTTCAATTATCTCTCTAGTTGTTGATTAGCTCTAGTTTTAGCTAGAGTAGAACTTTGTATATATATTATTTGATAGTGAAGATTTTTTTAGTGGTAAGTGATTTTTTCGCTCTACACTAAAGGGTTTTTCATATAAATCTTGGTGTGCTTTATTTTTTCTATGTTTTTAATTATTAATTGTTGTCTATTGCTATGGGTTTATTACGATGTATTGCTTTGGTATTATTGTGTTTATTGCTTCAAGCCCAACAAGTGATATTAGAGCAAATGTTATTTTGAGACATTAATACAGAAGCTGCCCAAGACAGAAGTAAATTCTATTTGAGATCATAGATGGTGATATAAGTTTCATGATCAAATTGATAGCATTAAATTATTTAATTTGAAAGCCTGTGATGGAAGATTATTTATACTGCAAAGATTTGTATGAGTAGGTTTTAGGTCATTTGACTAAATCAGCAGATATGAAAAATGAAAGCTGAAAGAAGTTAGGTAGAAAGATGCTAGCTACAATAAGAAAATGAGTTAATGGTAGTATATTCTATCATATAGTGCAAGAGATAGATGTTTACATTATTTGAAAAAAATGATAGCATTATATAAGAGAAAAATATGTATGAATAAAGTTATGTTTGTTAAAAAGCTTGTAACTTTACAGTATAGGAATGGACGATCGAATACAAAGTACTTGTGTGATTTTTAAGATATATTTAATTGGATAACTACTATAGAGCTTAAGATAGATGATGAAATAAAAGCATTGTTTCTTTTAGGTTCATTATCAGATATACTCTAGTTGTGACTGTCTTTAATTCAACTTCTGATTATAAAGTGATATTAGAGATGGTAAAGGATAGTATGCTTAATAAAGAAGTAAGGTAAAAAGATTTAGACCCTAGGAATCAAGCTCTAGTAAAAGAGAACATGGATAAAAACATTGACATAAGTTAGAACTCAGAAGGTCATAGTAAGTCTAAACATATATCCAAGTCCAAAGATAAACTAAAGTATTTTTATTGTGGTAAAGTAGGTCATATAAAGTGATACTACAAAATCTTAAAACAAAAGCAAAAAAATAAGAAAAACAAGAGTTCAGATGATGACAATGTTGCAGTAGTGAATTCAGATAGTGATTCAGTTACTTTGTTTTGTACATTTGGTGATTGTAATCATGTTGGTGATCCTGACATTAAGTGATTAGTTGACATAAGAGCGGCATATCATTGTGTTCCTATGAGGGGTTGTTTACAACTTACAAAGCATGCGATTTTTGTTACACTGAGATGAAAAACAAAAATGTGTCACAGATTGTTAGGATTGGTGATATTATTATACAAACTGGTACAAGCTGCATGTTGACTTTGAGATATGTTAAACACATTCCAGATATGAAAATGAACGTACTTGCTATTAATATCCTTGATAAAAAAAGATATAAAAGTCAACAAAAGAATGAGTAGTGAAAGTTTCTCAAAAGATCTATAGTAGTTACAAGGGAAAAATTATGCTACATAATGTACAAGACATAGATGCAATTGAATAGTAACCAAATAAATGTTGTTGAAGATGATGCTTTAATAAATATGTGGCATAAAATGCTGGTACATATAAGCGAGAATGAGTTATAAGTTTTGGCAAAGCAGTCTCTCATTAACGTGATCAAAAGTATGTCTCTTAATTCATGTGATCATTGTTTATTTGGCAAGCATAATAGAGTTTTTTTTCATAAGAGTTCTCAAATAAAAAAATAGATTGAAATTGATTTATTCTGACATATGTGGTCTTATTGAGGTTAAGTCATTGGGTGATAACAGATATTTTGTTACTTTTATTGATGATACTTCACATAAGACTTCAGTGTATATGTTAAAAAATAAAAGTGAAGTATTACAGTATTTTTAAAAATTTTATGCTATGGTGAAAAGGATGATAGGATTACCCTTGAAGTGTATTCGAATTGATAGTGGTGGAGAATACACATCCAAAGACTTTAGATAATACTATTCAAAGCATGGGATCAGGCATAAGATGATAGAACCTGAAACACCGCAGTATAATGGTGTAGCTAAAAGAATGAATCGTAACATCATTGAAAAATTTGAATGTATGTTAAGGATGGTAAGGGTGAAGTAGTCAATAGAGCTTATTATTTGCTTAACAGATCACCATCAGTTCTTTTGGGTTTTAACATTTCAAAAAGAGTGTAGATAGAAAAAGATACTCATATTTTCACTTAAAAGTTTTCGAATGTAAAGTATTCATGCATGTATCAAAAGAGCAAAAGTTAAAACTTGATAGTATAGTCACACAGTGTGTGTTTATAAGATATGGTAATAAAGAATTTGACTACAGGATATGGGATCCAATGAAAAGAAAGACAATCAAAAGCAACGATGTGGTCTTTTATGAAAAAAAACCATAACAAACCTTAAAAAAAATAAGAAGGCTACACAGGTTATTGTTGAGTGTGATGTTTCAATATCAACAGGAATTCCACAAAAAAGAGCCACATATGATAGAAATTAGTAAGAAACAGAACTTGAAGATATGAATGAGCAACCACAGTTATTAATGAGCTAGATACAATCAATTTTGAGTAGAGAAAGTAATTTTCTCTACCTAAAAGTGTGAGCAGTGTAAGCAGTCCTCTCCATCAGACAGTATTAAGTAGGGTGAGCTACCTTTAGCATTCAATGGTGTAGAGTCTCAGCCTAAGAGATATACTAGAGAGCACAGGTCATCTACTAGGTATCCAAGTTTAGATTTTATTTTAGTTACCAATGAAGGGGAGCTAGAGAGTTTCTAAGATATGCAGATTACTTTAGATAAAAAGTAGTGGTTAAAAGTAATAAAAGAAGAGATGAAGTCATTGCAAAAAAATAATACATATGATCTTGTTAAACTTTCGAAAAGGAAAAAAGGCATTGAAAAATAAATGGGTGCTCAAACTAAAAAAAGAAGGTGATAAATTAGTAAGGTACAAAGCTAAATTAGTGGTAAAGAATTTTTCTCAGAAACTTGACATCGATTTTAATGAGATCTTTTCTTCAGTTGTAAAGATGAGTTCCATTCAAATGGTACTGAGATTAGTAGCTAGTTTGAATCTTAAGCTTGAGCAGGTTGATGTTAAGACTGTATTCTTGCATGGTGACTTATAGGATGACACCTCTATAGATCAGCTTAAGGGTTTTAAAGTAAAAGGAAAAGAGCACCTAGTTTACAAACTAAAAAAAAACTTGTATGGCTTAAAACAAACTCCATGACAGTGGTACAAAAAGTTTGATTCTTTTATGGTGAGCCACAGCTATAAAAGAGTGGTAGTTGATCTTTGTGTATATGTAAGAAAATTTCTTGATGGTAATTTCATTATTCTCTTATTATATATTGATGATATATTAATTGTAAGATAAGATGCTGGTATGATTCGCAAGTTGAAAAAATACTTGTCTAAGTCCTTTGACAAGAAAGATTTAAGTCCAATAAAGTAGATTCTCGATATATATATATATTATCCAGGATAAAAAGTTGAAAAGCTGTGGTTGTCACAGAAAAGATATGTTGAATGGATGCCTAGTATATTTAACATATAACATGCTAAATCAGTTAACAATTCACTTGTCAACCATTTTCATCTGAGTAAAAAATCTTATCTGATGACTAAAAAAGAGCAACTAGTTATGTTTAATTTTTTTTGCAGTCGATTCTTTGATGTATCTTATGGTTTACACATGGCCTAACATTGCTTATGTAGTTAGTGTAGTGAGCAGATTTTTTTCTAATCCAAAAAAAGTTCATGAGGAAGCAGTGAAATATATTTTCAGATATTTAAAGGGCACTTCAAAAATGTACTTGAGTTATAAAGTTTCACAACCAGTTCTAAAAGGATTTACTGATGCTGACATGATAGGTGATCTTGATGGTAAAAAATCTACTTTAGGGTATTTGCTTACTTTTGAAGGAGAAGCTGTGTCTTGGTAGTCTAAGTTGAAGAAGTATATTACTTTGTCAACTATAGAGGTTTAGTATATTGCAGTAACTGAAACAGGTAAAGAAATACTTTAGATGAAATGTTTTCTTCTTGAATTAGGGTTGAATCAAAAAAAGTTTGTGGTGTTTTGTGATAGCCGGAATGTTTTAGATTTGAGTAAGAATGCCATATACCATGCTAGAACAAAACATATTGATGTTAGATATTATTGGTTATGTTTGGTGATTGAGAAATAATAGATACAATTAAAAAAAAGTCAATACTGATGAGAATGTAGTAGCTATATTAACTAAGACACTTTATAGGAAAAAGCTTAAGCTCTATAATAACTTGGCCAAAATGGATTCCTTGGTCAAGGTAAGTTCTAAATGAAACTACTATGATGATGAATCTTCTCCTAATGGGGTTGAAAGAGGAGATTATTAGGAATGTGGGGTCCAACCCTATTCTTTTTAACCAATCAAAGGCCATGGGCCTATTTTACTTTTAGCTTTTAATAAAAAAAAGAGAGCCCTAAATATTATATAAAATATGGGTAGTTTTGGCGTGAATGAGGCGCTGAAAAGAGAAAAAAAAAAAGCTAAAAAAAAGAGAGAAAATGAGAAGGGAAACTTGGTTGCTCGAAAGTTGATTCATGGCTCGATTGAGTTGAAATTTTATCAGCAGGTTTATATTCAGAGTTCTATATTTTGAATGATGAAGATCAAGTTTGATGCTCTCTAGAAACAAATTAAAGTGTATTTGTTTAGTCATCTAATTGATGAAATTTCTCTAATTATCTTTCTAGTTATCGATTAACTTCAATTTTAGCTAGAAAATAACTTTGTATATCCATTATTTGATAGTGAAGATTTTTCTTATGGTCTGTGGTTTTTTTTCTCTATGTTAGAGGGTCATGTAAATCTTGGTATGCTTTATTTTTTTTGTATTTTTTATTATTGATTGTTGTCTATTATTATGGGTTTATTATGATATATTGCTTCTGCGTTGTTATGTTTATTATTGTATTGTTGCTGAGTGATTTTTAATTATTGAGAGATTTGTCACACTTGGAGTCCATAGGGGCACACTTAAAAGCCCATAAATACATGATAGATATCACTTGAGCCCAAAAGCTTAAGCTATTAGGTTTTTAGGTCCTTCATGTATATATAAAACATCTCATTCAAATTTTTTAGTGATGTGATATTCTTTACTCATATTGAATCTTATCCCAACAATCTCTCCTATTCACTTGTGAGTTCTGATCAAGTTCCACCTTAGCTCTTTTGTGTGAGTAAGTCCTATCAATATTTTATTTGGGCCAAGCAATCTCACATCTCTAATGTGCTTATAGGCTAGGCCATAGCATTTAACCTTGTCACCTAGGTTCTCTTAATGCTCCTTAAAACTTGCATTTCAGGTTGACTCAATATATTACCTACTTGGGTGTTCCACTTCTGCATATTATCATATACGCATTGCATCCAAGTCAAACCTTTTAACATTGGCATTCAAGCACATGGAGTTGATAGACGTGACCAACATGTGACTCAATAATACCACTGGGACTCAAACCCATAACCTTGCCTCTGATACCAGTTGTTTGAAAATTTGACACACTTGGAGCCCATGAGAGCACACCAAACAACCTATACATATATGTTGACACCAAATAACACATACATATATGTTGAACACTACTTGAGCCTAAAAGCTTAAGTAGTTAGATTTTTGGGTCCTTCATGCATATATAGGATATCTCATTTAAATTTTTTAATGAAGTGAGATTCTTTACTCACATGTGAACCTTATCCCAACAATTTGTAATATGACTTAAAGCTATTTCCTTTTACATTATATTTTCGATTTTGTATGCACCATAGAACATAAAAAATCATAAAGCAACAAGACATGAGATTGATTTTCATTAGCCATTAACATACACAATCACATGATCACAAAAATCAAAGAGAAAATAACAATAAAAAATGCATCAAAAGAAAAAAAAAAAAAGAAATTAAGGATAAAGGTCTTGGTTTGAAGTTTTCAAATTTAGGTTTATGAGAGGATTTTATGAAAACTAATTAAAAATAATGAAAGAGTAGACATTATATGAAAATAGTTTTTAAGCGATGAAAAATTAGCAATGAAAATTTGTTGTCTCTAAAAGTCAATAATTTTGATGAATTATCAACATAAGTAGATGAATTAGAATACTAGTTTTAGTGAAGAAATTGGTGATTAAATTCCATTGCTAAAAACAAAAAATAGCAATAGAAATTGATTATGTTGCTTAATGTTAGCACCAAATTTATTGAAATAGCATCAACAGTTAGAGGTAAAATTACATCACTAATTATACTTTACTGAGATGGAATTTTCGATAAAAAATTATTTAGGTGAAAATTTTAAAATTTTTTAGTTTTCTTCCGATAATCATCAATGAAATATTTTCATAAAAAAATTCATTGGTAATACTAGTTTTTTATGGATTATCAATGAATTTCTTGTTAAAATTTTTTAAGTAATTTTTATTTTTAATTTTTAATTTAAAAAATATATAAACTAATAAATAAAATCAAACCCTCTTATGTGATTTATTTCTCTTATTTGATTTCTCTTTAAGTTTCATTTGCTAAGCATGCACCCTTTCTCTCTTACCTTATTACTTCACTCCCTCCCCACTCCTCTTTGGCATCCATCTTGTCGTTCTTTTTCTACCTTTTGATGTGTCCCTTGTAGAAGCACCCACCATCGTGATCTCCCCTTTTCTTGCACTAAACTCTCATATGTCATCTTCTTCTTTTTGTGCTCCTTTGCCTAGTGTAAACTCTCTATTTAGTCCAGACTCTAAATCGATTAAGCTCGAATTTACTTTAAGCCTAATTGTTAAATTTTTATTTTTATTTGTATTTTTTTTATCTTTTTACTTTTATTTTTGTGTTTCTTCTTTTATACTTATCCTTCATTTTCTAGTATTATATCTTTATTATTTATATCTTTATTTACTTCTAATTATCTAAGCATCTCAAAAAAAAAATTAAAATTAAAAGAAATAGTTTGGTGATAAGGCTAAAGGTAACAGAAAGAATCTAGGTGATAATTTAGGCTATATTATAGTTGGATTTGGATTGGGACCCTTAAGTATAAATTTTTGTGATAATTCAGAGTTTCAAAATTTCAGTTTGGAGTGATTAGAAACTCTCTTAATTTTTCCTATAGATAATGCTACAAGCAACACAACAGAAGACACAACAATCATAAAGAAAAACTTGAAAGTAAAAAAGTTTTAGGTAGGTAAAGTTCAAATTTTAGGCATTTCTAGTTCTCAAAGATTTTTTGGCTAGCTCCTAAGTTCGGGCAAGATTTCCTAATTATGGTGATATTTTTCAGTGAGCTTTGAAGTTTCCAACAAAGATTCCAACAATACTTCCAGATTTCGACAAAAATTCCCAATTTCTTAAGCATCAACTTGATCTAACTCGACATATATTGCCTGACTTGAGATATGTTACCTGTTGAGCCATGTGTCATGTCGCTAGGCTATCATTTGTTACTCAAGCCAAGCCAAGGCATTTTGGTTTTTTCTTCTTTTTTTTTAGTATTTTGTTTATTTATGTAATATCTTCATCTATTATTTTATTTATTTATTTATTCTTGGATAAGTTTTTTTATTTTCTTAAAACAATAATAATTTCAAAAATAGTAAGAAAAAAGTTAAAATATTAATTTTCATTAAAATAAAAAATAAACTTCAAAATTTGAGAAAAAAGTTGAAGTATCAAATTTATTATTTGAGGAAAAAGTTAAATTATCCAAATTTTGCTTAACAAAAATAATTTTTAAAAAATAAGGAAAAAATTGAAATATCAATTTTTCTTAGAGAAAAATAAATTTAAAAAAAATGAGAAAAAAGCTAAAATATCAAAATTTTCTTAAACAAAAATAATTTCAAAAACAGAGAAAAATTGAAATATTAATTTTTCCTGAAAACAAAATAATTTCAAGAATGAGGAAAGAGTTAAAATATCAACTTTTTTATTAAACAAAAATAATTTTAAAAATTGACAAAAAAGTTGAAATATTAATTTTTTCTTAAACAAAAAATAATTTCAAGATTTATGGGAAAAAGTTAAAATATCAAAATTTCCTTAAAATTACATTTCTTATAAAAGTTTTATAAGAAAAGATAAATGATAAATAATCCGATGATAAAGTCATTTCAAAAGAAAAAAATATTTTCTTGTATACTTCTAAGATGAGGAAATTTTCTTAAATTTTTGTCAAAATATTAGAGTTAGTTAAGAATAATTCTCAATACATATAAACTTTTAAAGTTTAATGGATAACTTGAAAACTGCTAGTATTATCCTATGATGGGTGTTATGAGGGTGTTGAACCTTTATTATATGTAACCATATTCTCGGATGCAGCTTGGTTTGTAAACTAGAATCTACCTTTTAAAGATATCCGAGTCAAACTTGGAACTTCTTTTTAAAATGAAACAAATTTAGTTAGGTAGCCAATCTCATTTAAACAAAAAATATTAATGGTGACTTCTAAGTCCATGTCTAGTGGTCAAGTTCTTGGACTTGTATGTTATGACAGTTTGACAACTACTCTAAAGAATAATTGAGAGTCAAGTCAGCAAATAAATGTGTTATCTGAAGCCTAATAAATTTGTTATTTATTATTTTTTTATAAAAAAATTTATTATGTCATTCATGTGCATGTGCATACAATAAGTTCTATACTTTGGCTCTATCCCTCTAAGAGGGAGTAAAGTACTTACATTTCGTGAGATCTTAATACCTCCATAGTGGCTAGCAAAATACTCCCACTCAAATTGAACATTTTTTACTTGTAGCCTAGAATGGGCAAGGATTGGGGTACCTTACTAGTCTGTCATGGACAAAGATGTGAAGAGCAACTTGGAAACCTTTAAATTGTGAATCCAAACCATGTGTAGTAAAATATAAGAAGCCAACCTTAAGTTAAAGCCATGTCTACCCATCATTAGAATGTAACCCTAGTTAGGATATATGAGTTAACTTTTTAAACTTCATGATAGGTTGAGAAATTTTATTCAATCTTTTATTAAGTTGTTAACATATGCATTTATCCATGCATCATAATGTGGCAAATATTAATATATGCATTAGTTTATCCCTCATGCATTATTATGCATTCATGTGTTTATACATCATGATTTGCTATGTATCAAGCATTCAATGAATTGGCTAAATGCGCAATTTAGGATTAAACATTTATGTAGTTGCTTAATTTAGGACTATACATTTTAATTTATATAATAAAGATTAAACGTTATCAATTTGTAATAATATAAGATTTTTTTCAACAAAAACTTGAACGTGAAAGACAAGTGAAATTAAGTTTAAAAATTATTACAAATAAAAATGACATAGAATTAAGCTTCCAATCCTTGAATGATAGATGAAAAGGCTCTTGCCAATTTTTTCTAAGCTTATTTCATTTCATTTCTCTTTTTCTTTATCATTTCTCTTCTTCTTATCTACACCAAGATTTCTTGTCTGTTCTTATTCTATTTTGGAACCATACCTCTACTTGCCTAAGCCTTATATTTAATTGTTTTGCCAATGCCAACTTTTGCTTTTGTATGTGACATAAGACCAATATTAAACCTAAATTGCAAATTCTAAAATTACCCTAACAAAAGAAGTTAATGACTGGAATGCCACTAACTAGATTAAGAGTGCTATGTTTCTTGAAGTTTTCTTCAAAAACCAAGGACTGTTCCTTTGAAAGCATAAGCTTCTTCTTTGAGGCATCACTAGCAACACCATTTTCATCATCACTAGCACGAAAGCAAAATGCTCTCTCAACTTCAATTTTATCACTCACAAGGTCTCTCTCATTTCTCTTTCCACTTTTGGTAGAAACTGTGCTATTAGGCAATGACAACCCACCTTCCTCCTTGCAATCAACCATTGCTAGTGCCTAGTTCACATCAATTCCTCTATGAAATAGTCTTGTATCCAAATGTCAATTTATATTCAAATTATTAATCACAAAACTCATTTCATCAAGTTGATCAAGTTAGCTTTATCTAAAAGTTAGTAATTGTAATAAAACAAATGGCTATTTATAAATATTACGTTGCTTATGAAATATGACACGACAAACCCAATAGGCAACATAACATAGTTGTTCAAATTTCAAATTCACTGACCAATAATATGGATATAGGTCAAATGTAGCAATGTCAAGCTTAGGTTATTAACATTTTGATTATGTAAATGTCAAGCTTAGATTCTTTTCAAGCTTAAGACCTTTAGCTTGCTTGGTTTCTTTGACATTTAAGGTAAAAGATAAATCATTTGAAGGGATGGTTATTGGAAGCAACAACCACAATGAATTGCTAATTGTCAGTGAAGTTGGAGTAAGAGCCATAATTGGAGTAACTTTTGTCATCGACTTTGAAAGGATGGTTATTGGAAGTAGCGTGAATCTTTTCACTTTTCATCTTTTTTGGAAGGCAAAGCAAAATGAGGAAAAGAATGAAACAGAGGTCATTTAGATCTATGATTTTTTAAAGAATTATAAAGAAATTTAATTGGTAAAAGTAATGAAAAGTTTGAAAGGAAGAAATAATAAAATTTTAGAGTGACAAGATGTAGATGAGTAGTAACACAATAGTAAGAATATGAGTTTTGAAGATGGGCTAAAATTGAATTTTTAGAGAGAGAAAAAAATTGATTGCTCTTTTAAAGAGAGAAATGAATAACTGATTGTTAGAGTTAAGTAAAAAAATGAGTCCCATCGTGAAAAAGCTAACTTAGCTCTTATTTATTTTTTCATGCATAATAAAGGTATGTATCTTTCACATTCAAGTTTTCATTGAAAAAAATCTTAAATTATTACAACTCAATAACATTTAATCTTTATTTATATAAATTAAAACGTTTAGTCCTGAATTAAGCAACCACCTAAATGTTTTATCCCAAATTGAGCATTTAGTCCATTACATTCATTCATTCATTCATCCATGCATACAGGATTCTTAAGCAAGTTAGTCTTGAAATTTTTTTTTTTACATAAACACTTAACAATGTAAGCATTCTAATTGTGGTACACAAGATTCAAAAATAGATTCATCATCCAAGAATTCGAATAAGCCTACTCACCATCAGTACAACACTCAAACCCAAGCCAAAAGAATGGAGCAAGAGAATACATACTATTTCAAGAAAATAGAAAGGGCTTAAGAAGAGCTTACGAGAGAGTTAAATATAATTCTAGAAGCTTTGAACAACTTGAACAAAGGGAAAGCAATGGAAAAAATATGTTAGCCCCTAAGACCATCCATCATAAGATGTCATTGACCCTCTGTACCTTTCAAGTATGGCCTATCTCAAGCCCAGTCCACTTAAGGAATTCATTCACAACAATTCACATTCTTTGCAGGACATACCAATTTAGGGATGTCATCACCATAAACTTAGGGGCAGCTTCAAAGCTTCATTAATCCTATCTTCACAGAAAAGACAAATGTACCAATTTTATTTCCAATTTAGATGATCCAAAAGAGAAAGAAAAATTGATGTTGAAAGAATTTGAGCCTTGAATACTCGAAGCGTAAACAAAAGATAAACTTGTTAAAGGAAAGGTTACAAATAATTGAGGGAATTCATTTTTATGGCTCTATGAATGCAGTCAACCTTTATCTAGTTGCAAATGTTATAATTTAGCCAAAATTCAAGGTCTTAGAGTTTGATAACTTACATCACTATATATTACCCTGAAAATGGTTGCTTATACCAATGATGAAAAATTGTTACATGTGTTTGAAGACAACATTATTGTCTCAGCTATAAGATGGTATGTTTAGTTAGATAAGACTAGAATCTATTCTTAGAAAGAGCTTGAACAAGCATTCATTACATAATAACACCACATCATAGACTTGGCTCCTAATCACCTTTCTTTATAGAGCATGAAAAAGAAAGCAATAGAGTCATTCAAAGAAATGCCAAAGGTGGAGGGACATGATTGCTTAAGTTTAATCACCTCTGACTAAGAAGAAGATCATGGTATTGTTTGTTAGTACCTTAAAGGCACCCAATTATGAGAAAATGATAGATAACGCAATAAAGAATTTTTTTGACATGGTGATCTTAGAAAAAATTATCGAAAATACTATAAAAAATGATAAGTTTGAAAAAAGAGAAAATAATAATACAAAAAAAATGAGATGCTTAAAAAAAAAAGTCAAAGCCCAAACTATGAGTTTAAAGAGGCAAGAATTTAGAAGTCATACTCTGCATCCACAACCAATTATCCTACTTACTACATCGCTATCAATAGTATTACATGTCCCTTATCAATCTGTTCCATAACCTTTTTACCCACTAGCTTACTAACTAGCTTATTTGTTAACTAACCAATCAGCATTTTAAACACCATGTATTAACCTAGTCCTATCACTATACCAGTTTCAAGGCCTAATATCTAAGCAAAGAGATCTCAGAATAACCAAGAGAGAGCCCGTTGATCCTATCTCTATGACTTAAATTAAACTATTCTTAGAATTGATGAAAAATAACCTAGTATCATCGATTCATCTAGAACCTCTAAAATCATCATATCCAAAATGGTATGATACCAATGCCACATGCGATTATCATAATACGAATGTGGGTCATTATAAAAAAACTTGCCATAGTTTCAAGCATAAGATGTAAAGTTTGATCTGACCAGGATTGATGAGCTTCAATGAGTCAAAAGGGCCAAATGTTAGTGAGAATTCTTTACTTGATCACACAAAGCCATAATTTTATAAAAAAAGTTAAGGTTGGTTGGAAGCTGCTTATCATTTTAAAATTTCTTTTAGAGTAATGCTAAGATTTCTTTTATTTAATAAGATTTCATTTTTTTATCATTTTAATAAAATGGCAAGTATGATGTATTTCATTACATTTTCTCTTTCATCCAAACCACTATTTTATACTTTGTTATTTCCAATATACTTTTTTAGTCTTATTCTTAAATTTCAAATAATGAATGTTCAGATAATGATAACAATAATTTAAAATTTAATTTTGAAAACTCATTCATATTGATAAGCTTGATCTGTGGAGATTATTTGAGCAAAAAAAGTAAGTTGTATAAAAAAACTGATATCATTCACAGAAAATGAAATAGATATATCTTGAAAGCATCTACTAGTTTATCTTTGTTCAATAGATGGTCTTCAAAGAAAGTATTCACATTTAAGATAAAAAATGATCATCTTTCTTTTGCCATTCATTAAAATGAAATCATCCATTGCTACTTCTTTTTAAACTTATTATGTTTTTATTTTTTAAAAAATTCTAATCAAGGATTACCCTCTACAATGGGGGATAAATTTTAGGAAGAGACTTATTTATAAAAAAAAAGTAAAATATCACAAGAGGTCTTAAAGATGAAAAGTAAAAAAGAATGAAAATAGCCATTTTACAAAAAAAAAAAATGAATGCCATAAATGCCCAAGGGAAAAGGTAAAAAAGAATCATTTTATGAGTGGTTTTTTCTTTTTGAAAAAAAATAGTGAAAAATGAAAGTCGGAATAAGAAAAATGAAATCACGAAAAATTGGGCAAAATGCCAAGTCACTTCATATGATAATAAATGATCATTTGGTTTAAACCCTTTAAACACATGTTTTGAGCTTGTTCTATCCATTTCTTCATGACAATGATAGTAGCTTATATTACGTGCCTTAAAAGTTTATTTATATTAAATGTGAATACTTTAACTGAAAGATCATATATTGAACTAAAGCATACTTGTGATAAAACAAGGAGATCATGATTTTTTCTTGTGTTTTAGAGATTGATTCGAAACATATGAAAGATATTAATAATGAAAGAAGAAAAAGAAAATGATAAGGAAAAAAAAGGTAAAAGAGAGAAAAAAAGACTCAAATTAAAAATCTGAAAGGGGATTTAGATAGAAAATGTCTAAGTTGAAAATAGAAAAGGCAATTAGATAAAAGATTCTATTAAACTAGGATAAAATTCGAAAAGCTTAAATGATTTAGGAATTCAATTAAATGAGTTTTTGAAGATTCTACATTAATGTTAAAAATTACCTAAATATTCAATATTTGGACATGGTCATACCATCTAAATACTTATCTTAGTGACATGCTTTGAATTTGTTCTTTTACCTATTTATTTTTTTACCAATCACTTTTTGTTGATTACCCTTTTTCTTTCAAATTCACATTAACTTTTCTAATTTTTTGCATCCCCATAATAAATTGAGAAAATACATAATTGCATTATATTTGTCATGAATTGAAATGATAATGATTGAATGAATGATAATAGAAAATTCTTGCATTCTTTTGAAAAGAAATCTAAAATGATAGGAGTAAAAAAATTAAAAAAAAAGATGAAAGAAGCCTGAGAAAATAATTTGAAAAGGCAAATGTGGTGACTAAGTGATGAATATAGTGATGGATTAATCGATATAACCTATGAGTTGTGACCAAATAAAAAAATAACATAAATTAGTTGATGAAATTTATCAGTTGATTATGAAATTGTTAATGCTTATATGAGATGGTGGAGTCTTGAGAACCTTATTACCATAATTGAAATTTCATAGCATCCACAACTAGAATTTCATGGAATTGATTTTAGTGAACATTCGGATTATATGCATTATGTTTGCATTATTTGAACCATGCTTATAGATAATTTGGTACGTATATAGATCATTGTCTTAAATGTTGCACTGGCATCATTGTTTGAACTATATGTTTAAATTATTTAGTTAGAATATGAATTGTTACATTTGCTTTATTTACAAAGCATTTGCATGGCATTCATTACATACAAAACTTTGACTTTGGTGAGAGGTTGAGAACTTTCATGAAAAGAAATTTTAAACTTTTGAATTCTTAAATGAGGATGGCTTTTGTAGATAAGGTTTTGAATCTTAAAATGAGAAAAAAAATTTATGAGGAAAAACATTTAAAGTTTCAAAATTATGGTGCCTTTGTTTTGAAAAAGCATTTTTCAATATTAAGAATGATTTGTAAGATCTTCAGGTATAATCTTTAAGAATTTCAAATTGAGAATCCTTCAGTTTCAATTGTGAATCTTTAAGTTTTGAATAAAAACTTTTGAATTTTGGATGTGAATCTCTAAAAGTTTCAATTGCGAATCTTTAAATTTTAGATGTGAATTCTTAAAACTTTTAAATTTTTTAATGTGAATCTATAAAACTTTTTGAATGAAAATCTTTGAAATCTTGGATGTGAATTCTAAAGTTTTTCAATTGAACATTTTTTGAATTCTAGGTTTAAATCTATAAAATTTTTGAATGTGAATCCTTAAATTTTGGATGTGAGCCTTGAAATTTTTTATGTGAGTTTTTGAATTTTTTAAATGTTACTCTTCAAATTTTGGATGTAAATCACTAACAAAAATCTTTCAAATGCAAGTTTTTGAATTTTAGACATGAATTTAGAAATTTTAGATGTAAATTTCTAAAAATTACAATTGTGAATTTTTATAGTGGTGAAGTTTTGAGATCTTGAGAATCTTTTATCTTTAATTCTTGCAAATCTTAAAATCTTGTTAATCTTAGAATCTTAAGAATTTTCAATTTTTGTGAATTTGAAAATTTCGTTAAGATCCAATTCTTGCTAATTTTCAATTCTTGCGAATCTGAAAATCTAGCAAATCTTCAATTCTTACAAATTTGAAAATCTTGCGAACCTTTAAATTCTTGTGAATCTTTAAATTTTACAAGACTTTGTGAACCTTTAAAACATTACAAACCTTTGGATTTCAAGTTCAGTATCTTTGAATTTTGAATCTTTGAAATTTTTGTACATAACCAAATGGTGAATCTGTATTTCATATGAGACTTTCAAGATTTTTATTTTGAATCAACCCAAACATAATGAGTGTTTATGTATTTACATAATTCTTGTTTTACAGCAAATGTGTAAAGAACAGCAATTGTAGATACCCTATTTAATCTGGAGCCTAAACTAGTTGGGTTCAAATTTGTTTCAAGCCCAATTGTTAAATTTGGAATTTTTATTTGTACTTTTTTTATATCTTTTTATTTTTATTTTTCTATTCTATCATTTGTATTTATCTTTCATTTTCTATATATATTTTATTATTTATCTCCTTTGCATTTTTATTTGTTTATTTATTTATTTTATTATGTTTTTATCTTATTCTTACTTTTAATTATCTAATTATCTAGAAAAAAGAAATTTTGAAAATTAAAAAAAAAAGTTTAGTAGTAAGGCTGAGGGGAATAGAAAGAATCTAAGTGATAATTTTGGCTGTATTAGAGTTTGAATTAAGTTTGGACTCTTAAGGATAAATTTTTTTATGATAATTCAGAGTTTCTAATCACTCCAGACTTAAATTAAAAGGTTGTGTTTTATGGTGAATAATTGATGTTATTAGCAAAAAAAAAAAAAAAACAATGAATGTGATTCACTTGTTTCAGTTATTTATACTTTTGGGTCTCAATTATGTTATCAATTTTTGGAATGTGAGGTGGGATAGCAAGATTTAGGTTTGCTGTAGGTGGTGGTGTTTCATTTCAATAACTGTGGTTTATTTGATAGGTGATTGTGTTAGCTAATTTTGATGACAAGTGATTAAGTGGAAAAGATTTTTCATGATAATCTTGGGATGGAAGTGAACTTTGGTTTGGATGATGGAAAATGATAAGCTTTCATGGGTTCTGATTACAATCTTTCGTACCAAGCTCTAGGAGCTTGTTTTAGACCATATAAAACTTTTGTCAATTTTAAAATATGATTGGGAAATTGTGGATTTTCAAAACTAGGAGGTTACTCTACATATACCTATTCATTTATAAAATCATTTAGAAATGCGTTCTTGACATACATTTGAAAAAGTTTGAAACCATTGAAACATGCAAATACAAGTAACATCCTAATGGTTTCTAATTTTACAATTGGGGTAGAAGTCTCATCTTAATCTATACCTTTTACTTGGCTATACCTTTGAGATACTAGTCTAGCTTTATTCCTAACAATATTGTCATTCTCATCCATTTTGTTTCTAAAGACCTATTTGGTGCCTATAGTGGGATGATCACTAGGTCTAGGTATTAGGTTCCTTGGCTTTATTTCAAATTGGTTCAATTCTTCTTGCATAGCCAATGTCTAATGATCATATCTTAAGCTTCATCTATGTTTTTAGGTTCAATTTGAGAAAGAAAACCTATATAATCACATATCATTATCAGAGGATCTAGTTCTTATCCCTTGAAATGGATCACTAATAATCTCACTATTTTTTACATATGTCCTTCCTATGGCCATTTGGTTCTTGCTACATTTTTTGTTATTGCTTTAAAAATTCATCATCTTTATTTTGAATGTTTTCTTTAATGTCATGTGATGTATTATCATATTTTTTTGAAGTATATCTATATCATCATTATCAAAAGAAACCTTTCTCGAAGTTAGATTAGATTCATCAAATATAATATGTATAGACTCCTCAATAACCAAAGTTCTTTTATTAAGGACTTTGAAAGCTTTTGAATTCAAAGAATATCATAGGAAAATGCTTTATCACTTGTTACATCAAATTTGCCATGATTATTCTTTTTGTTATTCAAAACAAAACATTTACAACCAAAGGGTTGAAAATAGCTTATATTAGGCTTTTTACCTTTAAAGAGTTCATATGGAGTTTTCTTCAAAATTGGTCTAATCATAGCTTTATTTATCATATAACAAAAGGTATTTATGACTTTTGCCCAAAAATATTTAGGTAAATTGTTTTCACAAAGCATGGTTATAGCAATTTCTTCAAAGTTCTATTTCTTTTTGGTCAAATTATGCTATTGATCCTTATACTTATGTGAAATTTGAAATTTAGTCCTTATTAAAAATTTGAAGAAATTAGGTCCCCGTACTAGTTTAATTTAATAATGTTGGTCCAATTGATGATATCATTACTGAATCTCCATTCAATTTGCTAATGTGGTCGTTGACCATGTTAATGTGGCATTGATTATAATAACCTGTCACAATGAACGGTTCTGATTAGATCTTGTAGCTTACATGGATTTTATTTATCCATGTGTATATGTCCACATGTATTAATGAAATTAAAAAAAATGATTAAATTAAATCTAATTAAAAAAACACTTAAACAAAAGGAAAATCTACTGTTTTATCAATCCATTATTTCCCAAAGCAAAAAAGAAAAAAAAATTGTTAAACAAAAACTTAGTAAAATCTCTAATCATTTTTTTCAATCATTTTAGTAAAATCATTTAAGGTCGTATACTTGTCCAATCTCTTATTTTTCTCAAATCCAAATTGAAACCCCATATAAGTTTGAAGAAGAAAGGGAACAATAACAAAGAACACCCAAACTGATTTAGTTTTTAATTTTCACCATTTTCATCTAGGTTTGTTTCTATTGTGCTTATCAAATTAGAAATAGGGTTTTGGGTTTTATTTCATTTAAATTTAAGGTTTGACTTCATTTTTGTCATATTTATTGTTGCTAATACTCAGGTTGTTACTTTTTTTTATAGGTATGTGATTTAAAATATTTGATTTGGTAGTGGCAACTTTTTGTTGTCTTTATGTGTGACGTTATTTCATGTGTGATTTATCTTCAATGGTCATAAAGGGTGTTTGGTAGTTGTATGTGGCCTTTTTGTGTTGTCTTTATGTGTGACCCTGTTTCAAGTGTTGTTCGCAATGTCAGAAAAGTTTTAGACTATTTTATGCATCTGTTGCACAATAGTTATTGTTGTTGATACATCGATTTGTGAAATTGAAACAAATAAGTGTTGTATGTCATATGCTATGTTTATTTAATAATTTATGTAAATTATTTGTTTATTTATACCATGAACACATATTTATATAATTATTTCATTTTTGTCTGTTATCACTTGTTAGAATAAGTTGGGCATTATGCAAAGTAAGGTACCATCAAAGAAGTAGTTTCGAAATAACTTGTATAAATGTTACATATGTCAATAGGTATGTAAATGAGTTTGATGAGGAACTTGATTGAATTTTTTACTGGACAATACTAGGAACTATGAAGTTTTTAGGTTATGATTTGTCTAATAAGGTTAAAGTTTACCATGTCAAAATGGGTAAAATAGTAAGTACAAGGTTAAAGTTGTTAACAGAATTAGATGAAAGTATGATAGATTTTAGTAGTCAGTTAAAGTTGGGTAGACCCATAGATATATATGTAAAACATTTAGATTGTCAAATTGATAATGAAATTCCAAATGTTCTACTTAAACTAATTAAAGTTGGTGAAGGTGTAAATGACTTAAATGATGATGAAGTGGTTGTCATTAAGAGTATTAGGCTTACTAGACAACGTACACCTATCTTAAGTGATTTTTATAGTAATTCAGAGGGAGATAAAATGAATGAAAATGAAATGAATGTGACTAATGACCATCTCTAAGGTAAGAAGGAAGGGCATGTGGATGATGGTGTTATAATATATAGATCCGTAGACCTATCGCTAGATTGACTTTAGGAGTCATCACCAATCTTTTTTGTTTAAGTGTGATTGACTACCTGACAAAATTTATCTCATTTAAAAATAAGTCACAAGATTGACTTAGGTATCTTTAAATAGTAGATTCTGATCCACAAAACCATATTTAAAGTTTAAGAGTACAATTATACGTGATGAAAGTTATAGCACCTTCACAATGCCCATCTAAATGATGGTACCTATTTGATTTCAAATTATCTAAGACTTAACCATATTTATGATTCACCAAAAATATTTAATATTAAAAATTGACTTTAAAATTACTTCGATAGTTTGACAACAATTTAAGATAATTCTCTTCACCTCATGAGTATTTATAAAGACAGTGTCTCACTCTGAAAATGCTCCATTGTCGGATTCATTAATATTATTTATTTAAAAAAATAATTAGTAAAATCTTCTAATAATTTTGTAAGATTTACTTTGATGCAAATCTTCCAATAGTTTAGTAAGATTTCCTTGTAAATTTATTTTTAGAAAATGTATTAAATCTTTTAATAGTTTGGTAATTTTTAATTTAAGATGCAAATCCTCCAATAATTTAGTAGGATTAAACAAAATATTTTATTCGTAATAATTTTTTATAAACATTGATTTATGAGATTCTTTAATAGTTTGGTAGAATTCATAAAAAATTTAAAGTTATGAAAAAACATCCAATAGTTTGGTAAGATTTATGAATTCATTTTAGAAACATTTTTTGGTTATTATTTTTAAATAAATAAAATGTAATTCATAAAAGCATTTTAAAAAATATATAATAAAAATTTCAATTTAAAGTAATGAGTAAAATAATAATTAAAGATTAAAATAATAATAATAAGTAAAAATAAAAAATCTAAAAATAAAATGAAAATAAAATAGAAAAAGTAAAATCAAATCAAATTAAAACAATTAAAACAAAAAATAGGATGAAAGAAAAAAAGGAAAAAAGAAAACCTGCGATCAGGTCGGGCTTGAAGTGTGGATCTTCACATGAATCATTGGGTTCATGCAAAAACTTCAAATTTCAACCGAAAAGTTCATCCTAAATCCAAAAAAGTTTTCCAAATTCTTAAAAATCCAACAAAAATCCCAGAATCGAAAGCCAACTAAAAATCCCAGCAAAAATCTTATAAACTTAACAAAATATGAAATTAAACTTAGAAATTAAAACCTAAATTCAGGAAACCCAAAAGCATCAAATCAAACTCAGAATGAAATAAAATCATGAAACCAAAAAAAAAAAAAACTCATAATTTGCTTGAATGATTCCTCCCAAAATTAAAAAAAATAGAAAACTAAGATCCTTAAAATTTTTCTTTTCTTCTTCCTTTCTTTTTTTTTTTGTGTGATTGATTGGTGTTTATATAGGGCATTCTGTTAGGAATTTTAGGGATTTGCATTGAATGTAAATGATCGTTGATCTGATTATGCTCTGAATTGATTTTTTTTATTCTTTTTAAAATCGATTTAATTAATTTCTAAAATTATCTCGATTTTTCTTGATTTTTAGAATCCCTTAAAATTTTTCAAATTAAATCTGACTTTGATTTTCTGATTTGATTTCTTTTCAACATTCCTTTAATATTTAAAGAAATTATGTTTTAGTTTTAATTGTCAAGATCATCCTTGATTAGTACTCAAAGTACTCCATAAATTTCATTGGCATGATTTATGATAAAAATTTAAAACCAGATAAATAAAAGACTAAAACATAAAAAAAGATAAATAATTAAATAAGATAAACAAAATATAAAAAAAAATGTAAAAAAATTGGACAATTAGGCTTGGATCAAATCTAGGCCTAATTGGTTTAAGTCTTAAACTAAATAGGGTATCTACATATGGAAATGCCAAAGAATTGAAAGATGACTTGGATGCAAATGAAGTTAATTTGACTATTAATTATGTTAATCATGAGGAAACAAATTCAAGTGATGTTAGTAATGACTATTTGATGGATGCAAAATGGTTTAGTAATGATGATAAGTTAGAAGTTACTAGGCCAAATATGAGGGTGTAAGGTGAAAAGGTAAAATAATTTTATGTTGGTGAATCAGATGTTAATGATGAAGGTAATAATGGTAATGAAGGTAATACTGGTGGTGAAAGTAACACTAGTGGTGAAGGTAATATTGGTGGTGAGGGTAATGCTATAAGTGAAGGTCAGGAAATTGATAAGGTTGATGGGTACATTAGTGAGTACTTTGAATCATCAAATCTTGGCAGTTATGGAGACATTATTAATGAGTTTGGTCTAGATAATACACAAAAAATTCAATCTATAGATCTTATTATATTTCAAGATTGCCATTTATAGATTTTGAGCTTGGACTTAAATTTGCAAATCTGAAGTAGTTTAAAGATGTTTTGTGTGAATTTTCAACAAGAAAAAGATTTAAGTTTAAGTTCATGAAGGATGATAAAGTAAGAGTTTGAGCAGTATGTAAAGGCAAGGGTTGTAAGTGAGTTATTCTATTCTTCTGGTGCAATAATAAAAAGACATACATGGTTAAAACATATGTCTAAGCATTTATGCAAGCCCATATCAAAAAATAAAAGAGTGACAACCTTTGTGATTATAAGAAAGTATGACGAGCAAATTACTGTTATGCCTTTTATTAAGCTTAGGCATTTGAGGGTTATTATGATGAAGGAGTTAAAGGTTATTATTTCTTATGATGTGTGTAGAGTAACGAAAGGTATTATGATTAAGAAAATGGAAGAAAAATACAAACAAGAATTTAATGCTTGAATGATTATGTGGATGAGCTAAATTTAACATATCTTGAAAATATTATTTTGTTAATCTAAATAGATAGCCTTGATGAAATGCCTACATTTGAAAAGATATATGTGTTTTGGAGCTTTGAAGCAAGCATTTTAAAAGGGTTGTAGACATATTATTGGAATTAGTAGGTGTTTTCTTAAAGGACTAGTTAAGAGGTAGCTATTTGTGGTCATAAGAAGGGATAAAAATAATCAAATGTTCCCAATTATATAGGCTATTATGGATAAAGAGACTATTATCAGTTAGACATGATTTTTTGATCAATTGTTTGTTGATTTAAATATTAAAGGTGGATTTGGATGGTTAGTAATAAGTGATATGCAAAAGGTATGCAAATTAAAATATCTTATTTATTATCTATTGTAAATGGTTAACGATTCTACTAATATCACTTTTATTTTTCTTAATAGGTTAATAAGATTTGTTAGGGACATCTTATCTTTTATTAAGTAAAAGATGTGTGCTAGGCACATCTATGTTAGGTGGAAGAAGAAACTTAGGGCAAAAAACCTACAGTTGCAATTATGGAAATGTGCTAGGTTGTCTAACCAGCCACAGTTGTAGAAATAATTACAAGTTATGAAAAGCATTCAAAAAGGTTTAAGTGCAAAAGAAGATTTATTGGAGAAATAGCCAGTCCAAGATTAGTGCCAAGCTTTCTTTGGTGAGATCATTAAATGTGATATAATCGACAACAACATGTGTAAAACTTTTAATGGTGTAATTTTGGAAACCAGGTGTAAGTCAATCATTAGCACATTAGAAGATATTAAACTATATGCGATGAAAAGATTGGTTTAGAAAATAGACTATATGAGAAAATGAAGGATTAATTATGCATCAAGAATTGTCGATAAACTTGAAAAATTAATAAGGCTTTCTGCTAAGTGAGAGGTTAAATGGTCAAGAGGTGTCAGCTATGAAGTTTATTGGGATAACATACTTGGAATACATAGAGAGAGTTACAGTCATTTTATAGCAGCATCCATGTTCATGTTGGAAATGGGACAAAAGTGGAGTTCCTTGTAAGCATGCTATGAATGTAATATTATATAAAGGATTGGGTCCTTTTAGTTATTTAAGTTCAAAGTTTAATATGGAAACATATTAATGTGCATATAAGCACATGTTAAATCCTGTTAAAGGAAGACTATTTTGGCCCAAGTCCATTCATGGACCATTTCTTCCTTCTTTGGTCCAAAAAAATGCTTGGTAGACTTGCTAAGAAAATAAGAAGGGAACCATTTAAACCAAATAGTGAAACCAAAATGTCAAGGGTGGGGAGGAAGATGACGTGTAGTTATTGTCAAGAAAAGGGCCACAACAAATTAAGATGTTTGAAACAATATAATTTGTTTTTACTAATGAAACAATAAGGCATAAAAAAAAAAAAAAGAACAGAACCCACAAATGCTAATGGTGTAGAAACAAAACATGCTAGCAAGGTATATAAAGTTATTCTTTAAATATTTTTCCTTAATTGTTATTATGTATCAGTTTTATACATTATATTAACTCTTTTATATGGACTATAGGCCAAAGTTGAGACATCAAAGTCCCGGACAAAGAAAACACACTCATTTTATCCTAAAAGTGTAGAAACAACCATCCTAGCAAAGTAAGAAAAGTTTTTTTTTTTTTCATATATGTCTTTCATTTTTGTTTATAAATTCTGTTTTCTTATTATATTAACTATTCTAATCAATTTCCTATATCAATGTTATAAGTTCAAGAAAAGAAAAAAAGAAAGGAAAATCATAACCATACCAAGAAGGGATTGGGTTATACTATGATTTGGACAGTGGAATATGAATATTTCATGTAACTATTTTTTTGGTCACTTTTGTTAGATATTTTCTAAGCAAATTATGGTAATTTTGCTTTGTTGTATTTCATTCAAGCAATCTGGTAGACCTAGTGAGTTGATTATTGGAAAGGGAGGCATGATGCTTAGATCACACATCACCAGGAATCAATTGTCAGTAATCCTAAAACTATATATGTTTATTACATCAATGTTAGAATATTCAATTTGACATTCACTTTGATTTCTTTGTTTGTAGGCACAAAGGAACAAAAAGATTCAAAATATATTAAATGCAACATCAACACAACATAACCAACATCCAACAAAGGAAAATAACATGCTTGATTGCATATTAAGCATTTTAGGTTGAGTTTGAAAATTGAGTAGAATTTTAGTTATACTTCATTTAAGTTCAACTAGATTGAAGTTATCTAGTTAAACCAAAATAAATATTTTTGAGCATTGAATGTCAGTATGTTGAGCAAAACTTTAATTATACTTCATTTAGGTTTAACCAGATTGAAGTTATCATTTAGTAACTTTTTGTTGTGATCTGGTTAAACCAAAATGAAGTGTTTTTTGGCCTTATATGTCAACATGTTGAGGTTAATGTTGTTCAACAGTATATTATGGAATAGAAAAATATGTTTTATGGCAACATTATATGTTTTATTCGTGACCAAAATTAGATATGTCATGTTTTATTGATAAATGAAAATAAAGCATTGATAATGAAATCTTTACATACAATTTTAAATAATTCAAGACAGTGAAATTTTTATATACAATTACCACTAATATCAATCATACATAAGTACTTATGGCAAAGCCAACAAATTATTCCTCATCATACCATCATTCTTAACTTTAAATACAAATACAATAATATTAACATGATGAATATGAAAGCTAATTTGTATAGCCTTTTGCCTTCATTTCCATTATTACATCTATCATCACATTTTTCAATCTTTCATGCATCACCTCGTTCTCAGCTTTTAATATAACTATTTGATCAAATAAGTCATCCATCTTTAATTTACTGTCTATTGTTCTTTGATAATCATTTTCACTCTTTAACTTAGTATTCATTCTTCTTAATGTCCATTCTCTTCTTTCAATATTTAATTTTTTCTTGTCAAATCTTTGTTGGCATCTTTAAATTGACATAGAACTTTTTTTACATGTTCAAACTCAATTTGCTTATCATGTCAAACAAAAAATCAATATTGATTAACTTGCAAACATCAAATAATATGTACATTTGTTATGTGACAGTTATAGACAATGACTGAAGGATGGTAAGAAAAATGGTTCAGTGTAACAACCCTAAATCAAGTTCATAATCAAGAACAAACTAAGCACCAAGCACGAAACAAGGTCATCAATAACCCTAAACCTAAAATTTCATAACAAAGTTCAATATAGCAAAATTAGGCATAGTTGATAGTTACTGCTACCAAAGAATTTCTTTTCAAGATTCTCATTACTTGTTGAAATAATTAGAGGAGCTTTCTTTCCATAATAACAATACACCAGATCACCTATATAATTATAACTGAACATTATTTCTCTTTTACAATATAAACATAATTTAAATTCGTTAAAAGTAAAATAACTTTGCTATAATCATCTAAGACCAGTCTTAATACACATTTTATACTATACTTATTCATGATTTCAGCAAACTTAATTCACTAAACTCTAAATCCTAAATATTAACTTAAATAAATTATTCAATTCTTTCAATCAAACCTATTAACAACTGATATATTCTCCTTTGATAAGCATAAAAATAACAAAAGTAACAAAATTGATAAAAATTTAGTCAAATTTTCACCCAATGTCTCTGAACACCGAACAAGTCATGGCTTTCTTCAAAATCACGAAACTCGAACATCAAACAAAAATTTAGACAAAAGTAATGTACCTAATTCAAAATTGCAAAAGTCAAACACCAAACAAGTCAGGCCTTCTTCATCGATGTCGTAATTCAAATCTTATTCATTTAGTTCTTCATTGAACTTGTATAAGGTTCTGATTTTGATTTGGGGAAATAATGAATTGAAAGGATTTAGGGAAACAATGGATTGATTTAGTTTAAGTTTTTTTTTTTTTTTAACAAAGGTTTGGGAAAAATAATAGGTTTTCATTTTGTTTAAGTTTTTTTTTTAATTAGATTTAGTTTAATTAGCTTTTTTTTTTTAAATTTCATTAGCACACGTGGACATATACACGTGGACAAATAAAATCTATATAAGCTACAAGATCTAATTAAGGTCATTCGTTGTAATAGATTATTATAGTTAATGCCACATCAGCATGGTTAATGGCCATGTTAGTGAATTTAACGAAGATCTAGTAATAGTGTCATCAATTAGACCAACATTATTAAATTAAACTAATATGAGGACATAATTTTTTCAAATTATTTAATAGGGACTAAAGTTTAAATTTCACATAAGTACAGGACCAATTGCATAATTTGACCTTTCTCTTTTCTACTATCCTATTTTGTTAAAGTGTTCTAAGAGCCAAAAATTATGGCTAATACTATTTTCACTACAAAATTCATTAAAACTAAGATTTTCAAATTCTTTTCCATGATCACTTCTAATACTAAAAATTAAATATCCTTTTTCATTTTATATTGATAATTTTTTTAAAAACTTCATTCTTTGAATGTAAAAAGAGAACTCATATATATCTAGTAAAATCATCAAAAATAACAAACTATATTGTTTACCACCAAAGCTTATTGTCTTGTATGACCAAAAAAATAATATAAAGTAATTGAAATAGTCGAGTAGTTGAAATACAATTTGTAGGTTTAAAAGAAACTTTTCTATGTTTTTCTTAAGCACATGATCACAAACCTTATCATTTCCAAACTTCAATATTGGTAAAACAACTATTAACTCATTTTGAAAGAGTTTTGAAATCACATGCATACTTACATGTCCAAGTCTCTTATGTCATATCTAATTTTCATTATCTTTTTTAGCCACAAAACAAACATTTCTAGAAGATAAATCATCTAAGTAAACCATATAAACATTTTCTTAGTGATATCTAATAAAAATAAGTTTGTTAATCTTGACATCAATCACTTGACAACACATGAGTTTAAAACTAATTTCAAGACCTTTATCGCACAATTGACCAATGTTAAGTAAGTTATTTTTTAGTCCTTTAATAAGTAAGATGTTTTCAATATTAGTGAAAGAATTGTTGTCAATAGAACCAATTCCTTCAATTTGACCTTTGAAGTTGTCCCTAAATGTAACATCTCTTTCACTTATAAGCTTTAAGTCCTTAAATTGACTCTTGTCTTCGGTTATGTGTTTTAAACATCCACTATCAAGGTATCATGGCTTATTTTTGCTTGAATTTAGCTCGTAGCAATGCTCATCCACCTATAAGTACATAATCAAACCTTTGTTTTACGTATCTAAAATTTTTTGGGTCCTTAAGAATTAGTATTCACTATTCTTGTATCTTTTGAAATCCACTTCATCCTAATAATTTCATCTTGAGATATGCTAACTCTTTTTAGATTCATACATTCTTAATGAGTTTGCCTTTATGAGTAACTTTCTTTAAGGAACAATATTGCATAGAATGACTCAATTTATGACAATATGCACATATACTAGATGAATAATTTGGTTTAACAAAAAAATTCTTTAAATGTATTTCTTTGTCATTGCCATTATAACCTAATTCATCTTTATCAAAGAATACTTTTTGAGTTTCAAGCATATCATTCAGCTTTTGATGTCCCATATAAAATGTAAAAAAGGAATTTTGTAAGTTCACATTTTTTTAGTTAAATATCAACATTCAATTTTAAAAGCTTAATCTTATTTTCTAAGTCATTCTTTGCCTTAGTCAAAAACTTATTCTCTACTTTCAACTTAAGGTTAATTTTCTTATACTTCATGTTCATGCTTTCAAATTCTATAGTTAATTCATCAAAAGCATCTTATAACTCATCAAATGTGTATGAATTTAAATCATTGAGATTAAAAATTATCTTGGGTTCATCAAGAGCCAATAAGATATAGGTTGACTACTTTCTCTTCATTTGATTCATCATCTCATAAGTCATTATTACTCCATGTTGTAATCATTGCTTTTTTTTTGCTTCATTGCATTTTGCTTCTTTTATAAAGGATAATCAAATTGATATGACTTGATTTCTTGCACTTATAGCTAATAAGTTGATCTTTTTTTCTTTTACTTGATTCTCCTTTGATCATTTCCCTTTATGGTCTTCTTTTATTTGAGAACTTATTTATTTTTATGAATTTTTTAAACTTTTTTGCAAACATGGCCATATCGTTATCCTCATCAACCTCGTCTTGTTCAATTTTTTTCTTTTTCTTTTTGAATGGTTGATTTTGGGCTATTTTACTTTTTTGGTTGACTTTTGTCCACGTTTGATATTCATTTCATAGGTTATAAGAGAACAATAGGTTCATCTAATCATAATGTATAAAGATCTTGTGAGTCTTCAATGGCCATCACCTTTGCCTCTCAATTTTTTAGTAGACTATTCAAGATTTTTTTCACCATCTTTAATACTAGAATATGTTTTCCCAAAAGCCTTTAAGCCACTAAGGATGTTGGCAAAGTGGTTTGGCATTTCACTAATGGTCTCTTTCGATTTTATTTTGAAAAGTTCATAATCATGGGTGAGCATGCCAATCTTGGTCTCTTTCACTTGATTTGTGCCTTCATGTGTGATTGCTAATTTGTCTCATATTTGCTTGGCATTATCACAAAGACAAACTCTATTGTATTCACTTAGACCTAATGCACAAAAGAGAGTATGTATAGCCTTTGCATTGAGTTAAGCCATATTGCTGTCATTGACACCCCATTCATGTTCATCTTTGATAACTTCTTTACCTTCTACCTTTTTTTTTGGAATGAGATGACCATGAACAATCATCTCTACACTTCATAATTATTTGCTTGAATAAAGAACCTCATCCTTGTCTTTCACTATGAGTAATTTTTACCAACAAAGAAAAGAGTTTCACAGTAAAGTGGCCTTTACTACTAAGGGATGTGGTAGCCATTTCAATTGTCATGAGATAAACTTCTTATTGCTCTACATTTTGATTGTAACTTGTTAATGGTTGCTCTCCATTTATCACAATATCACTTTAAGCCATATTGGATCACTTTTAGGTTGTTAAAGTTACAAAAATAAAGTACTAGATCTAATATCAATTGTTAGCTCAAAAGATTAAATAAACCAAGAGGGGGTGAATTGGTTAATTATAAATTTTAACAAATTGATTGCCAATTAACACAAAAATCATAAACAAATATTTTTAAGCAAATAAACACAATATATAAGCACAACAACAATAACTTAAAAAATAAAGAGATAGAGTTGGAGAATCAAATATCGAAATTTATAAAAGTTTGATCCTTTCTCAAAGCACCTACGATCTCTCTCTTAGCTTTACCTACCAAAAAATTCAATCCACTATCAAGATGTTGAATGCTATAACCTAATTATTCCAAAGCTTTATACAATCAATAACAATACCTTTTAAGGGTTATCCTCTCCGTTAAGCTCACAATCTCACAATATAAATATTAAAATATTTTTACAAACTTAAAAATCTCTCTAAGATTAGGTGTTTGCTATTTTAAAGTACAAATAAATGTTATGAAAGATATCAAGAGAAAATGAATTCGAGATTAAATTTTTGCACTTTCACACAATAATATCCTCTTTAATGCTTGAAGAAGATCAATGATGGAAGTAATAAATTTTTTTAGCTTTTAATAGTTTGTAATATGGTGGAAAACCTCCATTTATATGTAGAAGTAAGAAAATAACCATTACCTTTATTTAATGATTGGAGAGCTCAGTAGACAAGAAAATAATGTGACTATTTGAAACTGTCAAGGCTGAATCAATTGATCCCTTTTTGGAAGGGATTGATTGGTTTTAGACTTTCAAGCCAAAACTTTTTTCATTAAAACATGACCCGATCGATCCATTATCATACCCCAATTGATCCTATAAAATGGGTGATTGATTCATTTTTAACTTTTGAAATCAATTTTGCTTTTAGACAAAAAACAAATCGATTTATATAAAGAGGAGATTAATTGGTTTTGAAAACCCTTGACCAGATTAATCTTGTATGGTAGGGGATCAATTGGTTTTTGCATTTTTGAAACTTGAAAGCATTTTATCTGAAAAATATATCGATCCTATATAGAAAGGGATTGATCCTATCTTTTAGGGGATCAATCCTTTCTTCTTATTTTGCATAAAACATTCTTAAGCTCGAAAAGAAGTTTGTTTTTGTTTCAAAATCATTTTTCACTTGATAAATGGCTAGAAAAACTCTTTTTGAGTTCAAAATAGTTTAATTCAATTTTAACAATTTTGTTTTGTCATTTCAAAATATTCATCAATTTAAGGCTAACAATATTCTCTCTTTACTAATTATTGGAATAGTTAACTCTTATCATCTAATGTTAAAAGGACATGTATCTTAACATTTTAGACAAAATTAATATTGTATGTTTGAATGTGTTTTTGGGACATCTATTATTTTCAGTAGGAAAAGTTATTGTCTTTGTCATACTTAAAGAAAAAATTATATTAAATGATTCATGACTCACAAATAATCGGTCCATGTATTAATATAAACCTTATTTGTCAATTAATCAACATATTCTCTACACTTTTTAGCTCGAATTTATTACATCCAATTTATTTATCAATTAGTTATATGCACTTTTCATTGCATGTCTTTATTTAATTTAAAAAATTAACATATACACATATGTCTTTATTACATATGTATGTTATTTTTATATGCTAATCTAGTAACATAGTTTTTATGGCTTTGATTTGCTTTTAGTAATATTTTTTCAAGCAATTTTATTGATCTATGACCAAATTGGATTGTATCACATTAAGATTAGGCTTTATCATGGGAAGTTAATTGCATTAATCTACTCCGTATTTTTTATTCACATTTTTCACTTCACATTTTGAATTCCACATACAAATACATTTACGTAGACATAAATGCTTCATGTTATTACATATTCATACATATGCATGTATGTATTATATAAAGTTGGATTATGGTTTAATTCGTATTTTTTTTATGTAAGAATGGTTTTGGTGTCTAAAAGTTTTGTTTGTATTCATACTTTTACTGCTTGCATTTGATTCTAATAAGTTGGATGGTTGTTATTGATAAAATATATTATTTTAGAATTTTAGATAGTTAAATACTTTTTAAATTTATCTAAAGTATACTTTGTTATCAAATTAGTCACTTTGCTTTCTTTTTTGGAGTTACTTTATTTAGAGTGTATTGTTTATCTAGAGTATATTACTTGGAAGTGGCTCATGATTAACTTAGTGTTTTTCTACTTCAAGATTGCTTCTACCACAATTGGAAAATCTAAAAAATGGATGGAATCATTTGATCATGCTAAGCAATAGGTACAAGAAAGTCAGTTAAAATGGTTTAATTCATATATGTGGTTGTTTTCTTATAAATGATGTTTAAAGAAGAGTACCATAATTTTGTTGACACATTTGAGTATTAGTGGACTTATTGTTTGATATTTGATTCAAGTTTATAACAATTTTGTAAAACTTTACTTTATTTTTTATAGTGAAATGAATACTTTTATTTATTATATGTTTATCCATTTTAATATATTTTAAAAGAAAATATTTTCAAACAAGATGCTTTTTTTGGCTAAAAATAGTATCATGTGTGAAAAAGATCGATTCCCTTTCATGGGAATCAATCTTCCTTCACATAGAATACATTTTGGGCTAAAAAAATATTTGTGTGAAAGAGAGGATCGATCGTCTTTTATTTTGGAAAAAAAAATTTACCACAGAGTTTAGGTTATTAGTAATGAAATTTTCATCATTAAAACTTTTTATCGATAAAAATTTTCGATCACTAATAGCATTTACCAATGAATTTTTTTGTGAATTAAGTATAAAAATACTTTCAATGAGAAATTATATAAATTATTGACAAAAATTTCCTTCAGTAAAATATTTTTATGTAGAAATTATTTATGTCGATAAAACTCTTAACAACAAAATTTTTTGTCATTAAAAGTGAGCCTATTATTGACAATTTTTTTTTTTTATGAAAGAATACTTTTAATGACCTCACAATTTTCAAATGACTTTAACAATGAAATTTTTGTTGCTAAGGAGAAAGATGAAGGATATTGAAGGCTTATTGGTGATTGATGACAATGACGATGACAAGGATAACAACATTTTACGGTGATTGAGGTTTTTGGAGAAGTTAACTTATGAAAATGTGCAAAAAAGATAGGGGACGTGATTTTAGTAAGGGTTTTGGAACAATGAAAAAAGTCTCGAGTATAACTTTTAGTTTTATAAGATTTTAGAAAATTTTTACAAAGTCAAAATTGGTGATTGAAAAAGGAAGTTAAGAGGAATAAACAACTAATTTTTAGTAAAGATACGTCTTTGGCGAATGACGACAAGGTACGTTGGACAGTAAAGGCATGACAGTCTATGTTGAATTTAGGGTTTTGATTATGGCTTTTAGTAAGAGAGGGAGATTGGTTTTATGGAGAGAGAAAAAATAGGATTTTTATTTTAAGCTTAATATTGAGAGTGAGTTTTAGCTTTAGATAGAGAAAAAATTGGTTTTATTTACTTTTTTTAATTTTTAATATTTTTTAAATTATTAAATGTCACATGATTATTAATTTTAATCGAAATAACACATAGAAGTCTCATTTGCTTTATTATATGTTAAGTAAAATTTTAATTAGCATATTCACTTTTTATTAGTATTTTCATTGAAGAGTATAGATTTGTAATATTTTTAACATATTTTTAAGTATTAGGATTGAATGTGTATAAATGAAAGTTTTAAAACTAAAGTGAAAAATTACTATATTTTAAGATTATATTTATAATTACCTCAAAGAAAAACAAAAGAGGAAAATGACAAGCAAATGACACATGAATTTGAAAATCCTAAACAACAATTGGAATAAAGATTTTTTGTTTTTTAAAAACGTAAAAAAAAAATCCTTAAAAAAAAAAGAGAATGAAACACCTTAGGCTTAAGGTGGATTTGGATTCCATCGAAATGTTAGTATGGTGAGATTAAAATGTTTTTTTGTCCAATCATGCCAGGATTTGGTATTTGGATGACAGGATTTCAGTGCAATTGAGGGGTTTCTTACTCACTGGAAGCAAAAACTGGATTGGACCTATAAGGTACAATGAGAAATTTTTAACCCTACTACAATAGTCATTTCCAAAAATAACCGTACTCTTTTTAACCCTTGAAATTATAATGTAAAGTAAAAAAAAAAAGCCATCACTTAACATTTTTTTTCATTTTTTTATTTAAAAATTTTTAAATAACTTTATTAATTTAATGTAAATAAATAAGATTTTATAATTATATAATAAACTAATTAAATAAAATTTTATCGGATTTATTTTATTTATTTTTTATTTTTATAAATAAAATTATTATTTAATATAAAAATATTTTTATATTTTTAATAATTTATTAATTTAAAAATATCAAATATATATTATAAATTTATTATATATAAATTTTAATTTAATATCTTTAATAATAATTTTTTATTCTCATTACATTTTATCTCATTGTTACTAATATTTTTATATCTAAATATATATTTTTTCTTTAATTTTAATGTTATTATTATAATATCTAATCTCATTATTGCAATATTAATTTTATTATTATTTTTTAATTTTTAATTTTATTAATAATAATCTCTCTATTCAAACAAATTCTTACTAAAAAATTTAATTTTGTTTGCTAAAGAAAAAAACACCTTTTACATTTCTTTTTCTTACTTTTTAGTAACGTGTGTTGGAGCAACCCAGACAACCTTAACGTCTCCATCAGATGACCCCTGAGAAATGATGACCCCTGTAAAATTACGACTTTACCCTCACATGAACAAAACCCCAACTACCCACATGGGTAAGCCGTACCAAACCCAACCCTAAAAAAAAATTTTTTTTTAAAAACCCACCTAAAAATCAAACCAAGAAAGGAGGATTACAAAACCAAAAAAAAAACCGTAATTTTATCTGCCGTTGAAAATCCCATGCCCACAGCGTTACGGAAAAAAAAATCAAAGTCAAACGTTTCCCTTCTGCCAAATACCCATGCAGTCAATACCTTTTCCTATCAAATCTAGTCCATTCCCGTTCCAGAATCCCACACACGTCATTTCATTTCCCTCACAGTCGTGTGACTTTATCTTGCCCGAACTGCCCAATCTGCCAACCCTATTGCCCGCTCTGCCCTACCATGTACCCAAGTACACCTTTCCTTTTTCATTTTGCCGTCTCTCTCTCTCTCCGAATTTTTTTTTTCTTTCTGTTCCTCTCTCTCTAAAAATCGAGCAAAAATTTTTGTTGTCTCTCTCTTTACTTAATTTTTAGTTATCCGTTTTTTTTTCTTCTATAGATCGAAAGGCGGCTTAAGAAATCGAAAGCGGTGGATGGATCTGAGATTGAATTAGATCGGGTGAACGGGAGAATCGCGATCGAAGGGAATTGGGGTTTTGGATTTGAGATTGAGGAAATTAGGGTTTGGTTAAGGGGAGATTTTCGGGAGACGCTGAAAGTAGGGCTTTTGGTGGATCTAGGGTTTCGAATTGGTGAAAGAGGGGGAATTAAACAGGGGAAAAGAAGATAGAATAAGGAGGGGGGATTGATGGTACTCGAAGGGGAAAATGCAAGGCTATGCATGGACGGGGAGGAGGTGAGGAGTGGAAAAAGGCACGGCACATGTGGACAGTCCCTACACGTGGAACGGCGGTTCTGAGTGGTGATGGTGGTGCTTCTCCCTCTTCTTCTTCTTCATGTATTGTTAATTCCTTTTCAAAGGTATAACTTTTTTAAATAATATTTTTTACTTTTATTTGATTTGATTCGATTCGATTCAATTGTTCTTCTCTAGTCTTTTTCTTTTTTTGTCTGCTTTTTTTTGTTTGTGTGTTTGTTTGTTGTTTTGTTTTGTCTGGTTATATGATGAGAGGGATTTTGTAAGATTGTTTTAGGGGAAATGAAGAAATGGGGTTTGATTTTTCATGGGAATTTTGAAATGGTGGCTTGATTGGGGGGGGGGGGGGGGTTGTGGAAATGGTCCTGATTTTTTGGATTTTGTTGGTGTAAAATTTGTGGATGATTTGTTGTGCGCGTTTGTTGTTCCAATTTTGGAACAACTTTAAACATGAAATTAGTCAATAAGGAAATAGTTTCTGGTTCATCATTTTGGAGGCAGAGGAGTAATCACCAGAGTTATTGTTGTTCAAAATATTGAAATCTTTCGTACATTTTGAACAGCTTGAATAATGAAGTGATTTAGTCCACTAGGAAATAGTTTCTATTTCATTGTTTTGGAGTCAGAATTTGAAAATATTACAATTTAAATATCTATTACTCTTACTGGACGTTGATACACTTTTATTACCTAGGAATCAGAAACGAAGAAAATATATAGTTTTGCATGGTTGATTGGCCTATGCGACAGTTATTACTTCCTTAAATGCTTCTAGTAGCAAATTTTTCTGAATAAGATTTTTTCCTAAATTTTCTACTTTTAAGTATATAGTGGTGGTGTTTTATGTGCATGGTGTTATTGCTCTGATAGATGGTCCTGATGCAGTAAATGCGATGTTTGCTAATTAATTATTAGCTGCTAACTTTTAGGCTTGTTCTTATAAGTCGAGTCCTGCGAGTTTCTTCTAATGTATCCTGTTCTACTATAGGTAATATTTTTGGCCATTCTACCATAGGTAATAAGTTAGTTGTAATATCTAGTATATAGGCCTTCCCATTTATATATGTGGTTTAACCTACAAGTATATGAGCGAGATGATACATGATTTTTGTTATGCCAAGTATTTTCTCTGGTAAAATTATATGGAAATGTAAATTAGCTTTGTATCTTATTTCTAGTATATAATATGTCAAAAAATTAGTCCAGAGAAACGTATTGGTACATCTTCAATGGTGCCATATACGATAATAATGTCTGTTGGAAGCAGCACTTTAAACATATCCAAGGATTTATGGAGGAGTATGTGATATAAATATCACACTTTCTGTATGACAAATGTCAACTTTTCCTTGATTGTGGTCGTATAGAGGTTTTCTTGGATATAAGTATGGTAAGCTTTGAACATATTTTAATTGCTATAATTTGTTTCTGTTAATGATGAAGTATGGTGATGTGAGAATAATTAATGTGTAATTTGCTCTTATATTGTATTATAGTGGATTTATTACTTCCACTTTGAAATAATGGTTTAAAATTGCCATCTGTTGTAGATTTACTGATGAGATAAGTATTTGTTTCACAAATTTATTCACAAGCTGACCGGTCATGGTATAAATGGCGTAATATGCATCTTTATCTGTTGATATGCATCTCAAAAGGCTTTCTTATCTAATAAAGATGGATTAGTGGAGTTGAATAATTTGCATTGCTAGTGGAGGGTGGTTCTTTTGCCTTGGTTCTGTCTTTAATAAATTAATTTTTACTTCAGTTAGGTTGTTTACTTTATAAAGCTAATAGTTGATGGTTTTTAGAAATAACTGATTAATGCTTGTTTGGGTTGTTGATCAAGCTCTTGTTTTTTTTCCATACTAATAGCTTTATATTGTCACTGATAAAATTTGCATACCTGGTTAGTTGTTCTGTAGTTTACTGACATTACCTGTTTTGCTCCCCAACAGGATGGACGCAGGATCAGTGTTGGTGACTGTGCTCTCTTCAAACCGCCCCAAGGGTCTCCACCTTTCATTGGAATAATTCGTTGTCTAACTGCTTGTAAAGAAAATAAGTTAAAATTGGGTGTGAATTGGCTTTACCGACCTGCTGAAGTAAAGCTTGGCAAAGGCATCCTATTGGAAGCTGCGCCAAACGAAATCTTTTATTCCTTTCATAAGGATGAGATTCCTGCTGCATCATTACTACATCCTTGTAAAGTTGCATTCCTTCCTAAAGACGTTGAACTTCCGTCAGGCATTTGCTCATTTGTATGCCGGCGAGTTTATGACATTACAAACAAGTGTTTATGGTGGCTAACTGATCAAGATTATATTAATGTGAGTTCTAGACTTGCAGTTTAGTTTAAATTTTATGAACCTTTGTAGTTGATATCTTTTACTTTTACAGGAACGACAAGAAGAAGTAGATCAGCTATTATATAAGACACGTTTAGAAATGCATGCAACAGTGCAGCCGGGTGGTCGATCTCCAAAGCCAATGAATGGTCCAACATCAACATCACAGTTAAAATCTGGTGCAGACAGTGTACAGAACAGTGCTTCCTCATTTCCTTCTCAAGTTAAGGGAAAAAAAAGGGAGCGTGGGGATACAGGCTCTGAGCCTGTCAAACGGGAACGCACTAGTAAAATGGATGATGGGGATTCTGGTCATAGTAGATCAGAAATTAATTTAAAATCTGAGATTGCAAAAATTACTGAAAAGGGGGGATTAGAAGATTCTGAAGGAGTTGAGAGATTGGTTCAGCTTATGGTTACTGAGAGAAATGAGAAGAAAATAGACTTGGTCAGCAGGTCAATGCTTGCTGGTGTGATAGCAGCTACAGACAAGTTTGACTGTCTTAGTCGTTTTGTTCAGCTCAGAGGGTTGCCTGTTTTTGATGAATGGCTCCAGGAAGTCCACAAAGGGAAGATTGGTGATGGTGGTGGCTCCAAGGATGATAGATCAGTTGATGATTTTCTTTTAACCTTACTACGAGCACTTGATAAGCTACCTGTAAATCTTACAGCTCTACAGATGTGTAACATTGGCAAATCTGTGAATCATTTGCGTGGTCATAAGAATATAGAAATACAGAAGAAAGCAAGGAGTTTAGTTGACACGTGGAAAAAACGAGTTGAGGCTGAGATGGATGCTAAGTCTGGTTCAAATCAGGCTGTTCCCTGGCCTTCAAGACCTCGTCTTTCTGAAGTTTCTCACAGTGGAAGCAAGCACTCTGGATCACCTGAGGTTGCGGTGAAGAGTTCAGTAACACAACTTTCTGCCTCTAAAACCGGTTCGGTTAAGCTTGCACAAGGAGAAATTGCAACCAAGTCTGCTTCTGCATCTCCGGGACCTACGAAGGCAGCAACATCACCTGCTTCAGCCAGTACAAACTTAAAAGATGGGCAGGCACGAAATGCTACTGTTGTTGGCACTTCTGACCCTCAAATAACAGCCAGGGATGAGAAAAGCAGCAGTTCTAGTCAGTCCCACAATAATAGTCAGTCTTGTTCTAGTGATCATGCAAAGACTGGGGGAGTTTCTTTAAAGGAGGATGCAAGAAGTTCTGCAGCTGGATCAGGAACAGTGACTAAGATCTCAGGTAGTTCTTCACGATACCGGAAATCCATTAATGGTTTCCCAGGGCCATCAGGGGTTCAAAGGGAAACTGGATCCAGCAAAAATTCTTCTTTGCACAGAAATCCTGCTTCAGACAAAATATCACAGTCTGGTTTAACATGTGAAAAGGCAGCGGATTCTCCTATGGCTGAGGGTAATAGTCATAAGTTCATTGTTAAGATCCCAAATCGAGGTAGAAGTCCAGCACAAAGTACCAGTGGAGGATCTCTTGAAGATCATTCGGTCACAAATAGCAGAGCTTCTTCTCCTGTGCTTTCAGAAAAGCATGAACAATTAGATCGTAACATGAAGGAGAAGAGTGATACATACCAGGCAAATGTTATCACCGATGTGAAAACCGAATCTTGGCAGAGCAATGACTTCAAAGATGTTCTGACTGGGTCTGATGAGGGAGATGGTTCACCTGCAGCTGTTCCAGATGAAGAAAACTGTAGAACTGGAGAAGATGCCAAAAAAACAACTGAAGTTACGAAAACTGCTTCGTCATCTTCTGGAAACGAACTTAAATTAGGGAAACTACAGGAGGCTTCTTTCAGCTCCATAAATGCACTAATTGATAGTTGTGTCAAGTACTCTGAAGCAAATGTATGCATGCCGGTAGGGGATGATGCTGGAATGAATTTGCTTGCTAGTGTGGCTGCTGGAGAGATTTCTAAGTCAGATGTTGCATCGCCAATTGATTCTCCACAAAGAAATGCCCCTGTTGTTGAGCACTCTTCCACAGGCAATGATACAAAACTAAAACCTGCTGCTGGGTATGAGGTTGTTCTAGACCGAAACCAGTCTGTTGAGGGTGCAGATGATGAGCATCTGAAGCAGGGTGTTGTTGCTGGTAATTCATGGGCTAAAAATGCGGACAGCAGGACTGGTTCCTCTCAAGAAAAATCTGGAGAGCTCAATGAGCATTTAACTTCATCAAGTATGGGTTTGCCACAGACTGCTGACCAATGTCTTGAAAATGTTAAATTGAAGGAAGTAAGAACGGCTGCGTTAGTCAATTTGCCCTCTGCAAGCACTGTTGAGAAGACTACTGATATTGGAGATTCCAAGGAGCATATGGAGAAAGAGGCTGGTGCGGTGGATGATGATGGCAGTTTGGATACTAAACAAAAGGGAAGCACTTTTGTGGTAAAGGAAGATAAGGTCATAGATCCAGGTGTAAAAGTTGAGAAGGAAGTGGTTGAAGGATCTTCATCTGTACCTTCAATGGAAGTTGATGTTGAGTACAAGAAAAATGTCACTGAAGGTATGGACAGAAGTTCACTGACTCACCAGGAGTCACCAGCTGTTATTGGACATTCCACCAAAGGAACAGATAAAGAAGCAATACCTACTGGTTCTGCTAAAGATACGATTTTGGAAACTGTTGATGAAGTAAAGGCTGAGAAGGATGTTGATACTGATGCACGGAGTCATGCCAGTCACAATGAGAAGCAAAAGCCTGAGTGGGAAAGTAATGCTTCTCTTATTGATGTTGTAATTAAATTTGAAGTACTTATTATTTTATCCTTTTTTTTTTGCATTTTATATTTATTCATAATTAAACTGATAAATTGAATCTGTTGTGGTTCAGCGGTCACCTCTCAGAAAGTTGAGCATGTGGAGGAGAATTTAGCTGGTAGTGAAGGTAATGAACCATGTGGTGGACCATATCCTTGTAAGGCATCCCCCACAGTAATGGAAACAGAACAACCTATGAGGCCAAGGGGATCTAAGTTGACTGGTGCAGAAGCAGATGAAGCAGAAGAACGTACATCAACCACTGCAGATGCTCCTGCTACAGGTGGTGCAGAAACAGATGCAAAAGTAGAATTTGACTTGAATGAAGGCTTTAGTGCGGATGAGGGGAAATTTGGGGAACCAAATAACTCGACAGCACTAGGGTGTTCAGCTCCTGTCCAATTAATTAGCCCATTGCCTTTCCCTGTTTCTTCCGTGTCTAGCAGCCTTCCTGCTTCGATTACTGTTACTGCTGCTGCAAAAGGGCCCTTTGTTCCCCCAGATGACCTACTGAGGACTAAAGGGGCACTTGGATGGAAAGGATCAGCAGCCACTAGCGCGTTTAGGCCAGCTTCCAGAAAGACTCTGGATATGCCCCTGGGTACAAATAACACCTCCATTCCTGATGCTAGGTCTGGGAAACGAAGTCGTCCTCCATTGGATATTGATTTGAATGTACCTGATGAGAGAGTCCTTGAGGATCTAGCTTCCCGAAGTTCTGCTCAGGGCACAGACTGTGCACGGGACCTTACAAATAATCGTGATTTAGCATGTGGGTTGATGGGTTCTGCACCTATTCGCTCCTCTGGGGCACTTGACCTTGATTTGAATAGAGTTGATGAGCCTGTCGATTTGGGTAATCACTCAACCGGCAATGCTCGTAGACTGGATGTGCCTATGCAGCCTATAAAATCATCATCAGGTGGTATTCATAATGGTGAGGCAAGTGTCCACAGGGACTTTGATTTGAATAATGGACCTGCCGTTGATGAGGTGAGTGCTGAACCATCACTATTTAGCCAGCAGAATACAGGCAGCAATATGCCATCTCAACCACCTGTTTCCAGCTTGCGGATAAACAATACCGAGATGGCAAATTTCTCGTCATGGTTTCCTACTGGGAATACATACTCGGCTGTCGCTATTCCATCAATCTTACCTGATAGAGAACAGCCTTTTCCAATTGTTGCAACTGGTGGGCCACAAAGGGTGTTGGGTCCCTCTGCCGGTGCCACCCCTTTTAATCCTGATGTCTATAGGGGACCTGTGTTGTCATCTTCAGCAGCAGTGCCTTTCCCATCGACTCCTTTCCAATATCCGTTGTTCCCCTTTGGAACAACATTTCCTCTTCCTTCAACCAGCTTTTCTGGTGGTTCAACAACTTATGTTGATTCGGCTCCTGGTGGGAGGCTTTGTTTCCCTCCAGTCCATTCACCATTCTTAGGACCTGCTGGTGCTGTTCCATCCCATTACGCAAGGCCCTACGTTGTTAGTCTTTCAGACGTTAGTAATAATAGTGTTGCTGAGATTGGTAGGAAATGGGGAAGGCAAGGTCTAGACTTAAATGCCGGGCCTGGAGGCCCAGACATTGAAGGAAGGGATGAGACAACAGCTTTTGCATCTAGGCAACAGTCTGTTGCCAGTTCACAGGCCCTGGCAGAGGAGCAAGCAAGAATGTTTCAGGTGCCAGGTGGCATTTTAAAAAGGAAGGAACCTGAGGGAGGATGGGATGGATACAAGCAATCTTCATGGCAATAGGAATCCTTAAATGTCACTATCTGGTGACCCATGAAAGCATGTAAGTCATTTATGTTTCTTCTCATCTTCTTTTGGCAAGGTCTTTAATTTTTCTTCCCTCCATTTTGCTACTTCCACGTGCACTCTTGATAGTGGCAAGGGAGAGACAAAGGATGTTAGAATTATGGATTTCTTTTATGACGAATTTTATGTTTATTTTATTTTCAGTTCTTCAAAGATGGGCATTGGCTAACCTCCAGAGGTCATCTAACCTGTGTGCTCTTAGAGGATGGGTGGTAAGTGAGCCATTTGATGTTGTTCATATCATAGTCTCCGACCCCCACCTTTTGCTGTATCAACTCTGTCGTAAAAGAATCTGTTCGGGGCTTTCAAGCAATTTGTTCCTTGAATTTGTTCTGGATGCAGATCAGTTCCCTTTGTAGATATTATAACTGTTGGAAATCATGCGCTATATTACCCAGACATTAGAAATTGGTGCCCATACTGGTTTTTGGTGCATATCTTTCTTGCCTTGTGCTTTTCCCTTTTTAATTTTTTTCCCAATGAAAGTGGTCACCGAATTTTGATACTCGAAGCCTTTCTGATCTGGCATGACTTGCTGTGGTTGATGTTGTATTCTAATCTTATTTAATTTATCAACTCTAATTGTAGTTCATCTGCTACAGTTTTAAATTCCTGCCAACTTTGCTATCAATCTTGTTATTACAAGGTATTGGCACTGAGACTGCATTGATGTTTGAGGTTGCACTCACCTGATGACCTGTGGCAACTATGTCATTCATCATGTTTCCAAGCGTGTTTGCGTGATATTTTCTTTTGATCGAAGTAGGCAGGTCAAATTAACAGACTAAGAATCCTAGCCTTGTTTATATTATGGGTTCTTCTGGAACTTATGAACTTTCTTTTTATTGACCATTTCGTTATATATATTCTTACAATTATTAATAGCAAGCGATAATCTCGTATTAGAATTTTCGATAAAACCTGCTGTTTATGTGAAACTTAGGATATTTTATACTTCTGATGGCAGGTGTCAGGACTTCCATATAGAGATGTTGGGTTTTTGCACATTCCTAGCTTGGTCTGACTTTAAAATATTATTTTTTTATACTCAATTTATGTATAAAATCGTTATTTGATTAGAAATTAATAAAATATTAATTTTTTAACATAAAAATTATTTGATTAATATAAATATAACATTAAATAAATATAAAAATATATAATATAATATATAATTAAATAAATAATAAAAATTATTTTATATATTGAGTCGAATTGGAGTGAGTTTGTCTAATTCTAATTCAAGTTTGATTTTAAAAAAAAAAAATTGGAAATCTGATTTAAAAAAAACATTCAATCTTATAGGGTGGGGTTAGGGTTGGGTTGTCACCCCTACTTCCAAAAGTGCTTATAAGAACGTTGGCGGCTGTTTTTTTCTTTTTTTTTTTCATTTAGCGACATGGGTTTTTTGGGCATGGATTCCTTTTATTGGGTTTTTTCAAGCTTTTTTTTTTTGGGGGGGGGGGGGGGGGGGGAGTGTTTCAAACAAAGTTATTAAATCTATTAAATTTAATAAATTTATGAAAAATTATTTTTTTACCGTTTTAATTCAAACTTAAATAAAAAAATATATAAATATATATTTTTAATTCGATTATAAACAATGAAAAACTACATATGCTATAATTCGGATCTAACCAAAAAAATTTCACCTTTTTGTCGCTTTAGAGAAGACTTTAGGAGTAGATTTTTCTTGTTTTTAAACCATTCAATGGCGCCACGACCAAGTGTTTGAGCGGTTGTCTAATTTCTTCAATGCTAAACATTTACAAAGTTTAGCATTGAAGAAATGACAAAAAAATACTTCATTTACCAAAAGAATCGTAAATTTTAGTACCAAAGAAATGATAAAACTTACTTCATTTACCAAGAGAATCGTGCAGCTTTACTGTGTAAATTTTATTATCTAATTATAATTATGCTTTAATTTGTTAGTTAATTATATATGTAAGTTTAATTATTTCATTATATTTTAATTTATTAATTAATTATATATAAATATAACTTTTAGTATGCTTGTAACTTAAAAAAAGAGTTTGTGAGCCAAACTGATGGAGCAAAATCTTGTCAAACGATTCCATGAAAATCAAGGCTTTGTCTTTATTTTATTCATTTATTAATGTACTCTCCCGACACCATTACCTAAATAAAATGCATTCATTCTCCTTTTAACCAGTCTAATTTTACACGGGACAGCCTTTTAGTTTTCTGGTGCACCTATTAAGAACAATGAATAGAGGCATAAATGACGACAGGTGATTAAGGAATGCCCAACACTTCTAATTATAACATTTTCAGTAGCCATTGTTGTCAAGTATTGCAGTGACAAGTGTAACAAGTATTTTGAGGCATACTACCCTCAAACATGACCCACCAGTCTCATCCAATGCATATCCAGTGATTTGTTGTAATCTTGGATTTGGTCTCAAAGTCAGGAAGTAAATTTCTACAGTAGTTAAACAGACATTCTTCCCACATTAAAAAAACAAAAAAAAAGGGGGGAAAAAAGGCCAATGGCATTTATACAGGTCACTTAAGCTTTAATTAGGGGCCTGAATAATGCCGTTCCAAGGGCAGCAAAAACTGTCATCTCATAGTTTCATGGTTATTGAACTGAAAACGACTATGCCATAATTGGAAAATTATACAATACAATCTACCAAGTCGGTACAAGAAACAAAACAAAACAAGAATATAGAATATACTTAGGAAAGCTGTAGATATTTTTCTGCAAGAGAAAACTCAAACCAGACTTCTTTTTTCATGCATCCTAAAAGATTTATCTACTTGTAACGAAGCCACTGAGCTTTGACTCTTTACAAGAAATCAAGATAGTAAATTAGCAGCCGAATATATTCTTTTACAATAATTAGACTGTAAGATTAGAAACGGAAACAACCATAAAGTGACTTTCAGGGAGGACTATGCTTGTAATCTATTAAAACCGTTGCATCAAAGTAAACTCACTTGATCGTGATGACTTCAAGAATCTCTAGTTGACGCATTGGAATTATCGTACCAGGAGCATTTGAGTTGAAGGTAATCTGTTTCATTTAAGATGCGCAAGGTTCCTTCCGCAGAAAACGTTTCTGCGATTTTAATGAAAATCGAATCATTCTCCGGAATTAATGGATTCTGGATTAAAGAAAATACAAGGGTACGACAGATTTTGGACAGCAAATTTTGTGAAGTAATAATATTCAGTAAAAAGCGAAGACATCTACAAAAAGTATGTGGAACAAAAGCAAAGCATGCAATGCAACTAGTTAAACCCCACATCAAGTTACATTAAGGTACTAGCAAGTTTGAAAGTGTTCTTTCTTCAATTTGATTTAACAGAATGGTAGAAATGACTCCAATAGCTATAACAAATGAGAGAATATAGAAGCACAAATATGTATTTAGCATGTAGAACATGAAAAAGATTCAATTTATAAGAGAATTCTTAGTGTCAATTGTTGATGTAAAGACCAAAGTAGCCATGCCATATCTAAGCTGCTCAAGATTGTTTTTTGGCCAATAGCTACTCAAGATTGAGCCTTGCTAACAAGTGCCATAAAATTCAAAAGATATTACATACAAATTCAAATACACTGGAAATCATCACATTGGTAAAACAATTGCCCTTGAAACTTGTACATTTGCTTCTAAAATTTCTCAACACAAAATAGAATGGCCAGTAAATTTCACATATCAGACAATCAGAAGATAACAAGCACCAGAATTTTAAGAAAAGAAAATACTGACATTAGACATCCTCGACTTGGCTTTTTCTTCTTCTCCTGTTTCTGGGGAGGCTTGATGACAACCTTGATTGCAGCATCAAAAACTGCTTTTACATTCTGCAAAAGTGAGGAAATAATAACTGAAATAATTCCATGCTACTCAAGCTTCCCACAGAAATAGAGAAATGTTTGAAATTAAAGGATGTCCCGCATTTTGAGATAACCAAATTGCACAATTCTTACAAAGCAACAGCATAATTAATCCATTTTAGACTGGCATAACACCAAGATTTGAGCTTGAAATGCAGAGGCTCCAAAGAGAAGTTTGAAATAGGGTTTTTTTATTAATTAAATGACATGATACATATATATGGATACTGACTTAACAAGTTATCAAGTTCAAAAGAATGAGTTCATTTGTATAAACTAATGCTGCCAAGAGCTTCTCTGAGTTGTCCTTGAGAGACCTAAGTCTCCCGATGCCATTAATAGAGACTAGATGCCAAGTTTTTTTTTTTTTCCTTTTTTCATACCTGTTGAGTTTTTGAGCTGCACTCAATGTAATAAGCAGCGCCAATCTGTTTGCGGAGTTCCTCACCCTGCTTTAGTAGGATGATTAAGGTATTTAGACACTAATAAAATCTACTACATAGTCCACCAGTGAGTGGAAATCATACCTGTGCAGTGCTAACAGGCAGCAAGCCAGGATGATCAGCCAGATAATGTTTATCCTCACGAAGATCTATTTGTCCATTTTATAATAGACATTAGCATGTTATACAGCAAATGATCACATACAAATTACAATTTTACCTAAAGTACTAAATTAACTTTGAAAGCCACTTTTAGAAGGACATGGGTAATTCAAATCCCAATTCAAAAGGACACCTTAAAAGTTGCAGGTTCATTCAAATGAATGCAGTAGTAATCCCTTTTTTCCAAGATGCAGGAATCCACAATTTTAATTTTGTACGTGAAAGCGGTAAACTGTCCATTTGGTTGATTAACAGGAGAAGTTGTGGGTCGAGCAGAATTTAAAATATGCAACAATGAAATAAAGTGAAAAATTCATCAGGCATATGGAAATGTACTATGAACACTCATTTTTTCCAAGAATGAAAACCAATGGAGAAAAGATGATGCTAAGTTTTTAACTGGAAGTGGGTCACTAATTCTAAACTTGATAGTGAAGTAAGTGGGTTCTTCTGTAGATGCAATTGACAACTATTCTCTAATCTCTATGTGCCTTAAATTTAGCATTTAGTTTTCTGATGGGCATGACCATTGTTAGATCAAAACAGGATGAAACTATCAACTCCAGAAGCTCTGTCTTTAAAATGCTAATTCCAGGATCAATCATTCACAATGACCGCACGATATTCATACAACCAAGCCTGAACTCAGACCTAAGGTTATTACAAAACAGCGTCAGGTCCCCACCTATTGAGGTTTGATAAACAAATTCCTTCAGCTTCACAGATTCAAGGGCATATTTTCTGTTTACTTGTGCTCTCAAGTCTTAAGTCTTAGCTGCCTCAGCCTGTATCCTACTTCCTTTCGTCTTTACAGGAAGTGTAACTTCGATTAAACTAAATTTCTAGTGTGTCAAGTAGTTTTTGAACAAAATATTCCCATTATACACATTAATCAGTATCACTTCCAGTACCTCTTAATTAAATTTATTGCCTACTCTCTATTTCCTTCGCAGTCACTGTCTAACTAAAATCTTCATTTCAGACACGCACAGAGTTGATAAATAAAAATTTTGTTTATGAAAATACTCTATTAATATATCCCTTGTCAGAAATCAAAATCCTTACAGCATTCACTGAAAGGGGTCAGAATTAATATTACTGCCACTTTTAAGTATGCTCAATTGCGTATCATTTAATTACCTTTTAAACTATAGGTAATCAACATTTGAAAAATTTAGGGAGAAAAGTCTGATATTTGGTGATGCTACCCAACTAAAATATGAGGAACCAAATCGACATTGAACTTGACTGAAAATGCGTTGATTTTGGAAATGGTAATGATGTGGTTACCCACTCACCCAATTTGGTACCAACCAGAACCACAGGAACACTAGGGGCATAATGTTGAAGTTCAGTGATCCACTGTCAAAGAAATCGGTGTATCAGAGAATTGCAGAGCATTAACATAACACATAAAGTTGTTCAAAGAACTTGAAGATCCAGGATAATTCACCTTTTTTAGTACATTCTCGTAGCTTGCTCGACTAACTAATGAGAAAGCTAAGACAAAGACATCTGCCCCTCTGTAGCTCAACGGCCTTAATCTATTGTAATCCTCTTGTCCTACAAAAAGCCATCAATACTTCAAACAAGTTTAAGAATTAAGACAAAGTAGTTACCAATTTGACTTGAAAAAAAGAAAAAAAGAAATGCCATTAGAAAAGCCAGTGCCATACTGACTATAAAATGAAACTTTTTTAGCACAGTTTTGAAGAAGCAGAAAATAAAATGTCAAGTAGAATTGATACCAGCCGTGTCCCAAAGGCCTAAGTTCACAGTTGTGCCTTCAACTACAACGTTTGCACTGAAATTATCAAAAACTGTTGGTATGTAATCCTGCAGCATAGCACAACAAGCTCACAGATTCGTAAAACAAAAAGAATCCATAAAATTAAAGAACAAGAAAACCCCAGGTAAGAAAATTCAAGAACTCAAAAGAACAGACTCTTCATGACCGTGAACAAGTAAGCAAAAAACATGTTGAGAAACATAAAGTTAGAAACTTTGATGGAACAAAACGAAAACTAAGAAAAAGTGGAAATTTTAGTTGCAAAAACCTTAACAGAAAACAAAAAATGAACACAAAAACTAAGATACCCAGGGAGATAATAAGAGAGAAAAAGAACATACAGTGGGGAACTTGTTACTTGTATAGCAAATAAGCATGCAAGTCTTGCCAACAGCTCCATCTCCAACTGTTACACACTTGATAAACCTTGAAGCACTTGAAGCCATTGAAACACACAAAAAAACAAAGCAGATACAGAAGAAAACAACAAATGGCCAATTTATTTGTGGTCTTTTGCTTTGTTGTTCTTTCTTTTTTTGGGATTTAGAGACAAAGAGAGATTGAGAGAGAAGAGTGGTGCTGGTGGATCACATGATTCTCACTCATTTCATTTCTTCTGTAGCAATTCCATTGCTACTCTACTACCTTTTTTTTTTTTTTTTTTTTTGGCCTTTTCGGCTTGACGATGGACATCGTGAATTTATTGCACTAACATCAGATTTTTAATTCGTGTTAATAATTCTGCTTTTAATTTTTTTTTTTTTCTTTTTCACGTTGGTAGTAAGAGATTTCTTAGAAAAGATAATAAAATTGATTATTCATTAAAATATTTTAGTCACGGAATTTTTTGTACTGGACCGCATTATACACCGCACCCGTGATTGGCGCGTGAGCGCGTGTCATTTTTCTTTTTACTCCAAATCATTTGAGTACTTTTCTCTCTTTTTTTTTTTTTATAATCTTATCCCATGAATTTAATTTTAATGAATTATCCCAAAATCTTATTCCCACGTATTTATAACTACAAAATCATAACCAATCATAAATAAAATAAATAAAATTTATTTTAAATATTTAATAAATAAATAGCATTCTAAATTTTATTAATAAATTATTTTTGTATAAAAAAATTACAATTTGAGGATGAGAGAATTAATTACACGTGTTAGGATTTGTTATCACTTATAATTCCTTTTATTACAATATTACAATTAATCAATTACAATAAACCATTATTAGAGTCCAACACTTAAAATTGTGAACTCCATATAATTTTTTTATGAATTTTACACAAGATTAAATTATGATTGATTAATTATATTATAATAATTATAAGTAATATGCTCCATTAGATGCTACTTTTAAAAATGATTACATTAATCAAATGCCTTAAATCATAAATTAATTTGTAAACTATTTTACATTATCATTTTTTCCTTATTATACTAAAATTTTATTTCTTAAATTAGGCTTTTCACATTTTTATATTGCATATTTCACCTAGGTTTTGAATGTTTGAATATAAATATTTTTTTACCAAAAAGTATTTAATTAAGCTCTATCAGTTTTCCCTGCTATTTTAATTTGAGATTTTTCTTAACTTTTAAGATACTTAACAATAACGTTGCTAATAGTCCATATTATCATTTTATCAAAAAAAAAATTTTTTCTTATGAATAACCTTTGACTTTAGCTACTTGGTATGTTGATTTGATTGCATACCTAGTCATAATTGATGTAGAAGTTAAAGTCAATTTTAAAATAGTATACTTTTTTTGTTCTATTATGAGGAAAGCATCGCTTATAAATGCATCAACAGACACAAGATGATATTTATATTTATATCATATAATATATTAAATTTTATATATTTATATTTTATTTTATATAAAAATTATATATTATAATTTATATCAATATAAAAATATAATATATATTTTTTTTATTTTTATTAAATTTATAATATAATTAATACTAAAATTTTAAATCATATCATATTTTTGTATCGTATTAATATCATATTATTATATCATATTTTAAATTCTTAAGTCTACATCAATCATAAAATTTTTTTTTATCTCCCCATTTTTTTTTTCTTTAAAGTATACTTTTTTTTTTTTGTCTATTGTGAGGAAAGCAACACTATGCATCAACCATAAAATGTTTTTCTTTATCTCACCAATTTTTTTTTTCATTTTTTGGAAGAGAAAGTCTTAAAAGTTGTTTAAGGAAAATTTAGCTAATTTAGTTTGTACAATCTTTTATTTGTATAAAAAAATGGGTTTTGGCGATAGGTCTAATAAAAAAAAAAATTAAGAGAGTCGTACAAATATTTTCTTCAAAATCGAAAATGAGAATTCTCACTGCATGAAAAACATAAATCAGATGATTGAACGAAAACATTTAGAATATAAAAAATTATAACATGTATCAAATTTAAGAAGTTACGGTCTTTATGTAAAAAAAAAAAAAAAATGTTATTTTAAGAAGGATGTAAACAATCCTAGACTTTTGAACATAGTTTTTTTCTAAAATTAAATTATTTTTATTTCAAAATTTTAACATTAATATATATTTTTTAATTTAAATTATAATTACAATTAAATTTGATAACTCGTATATCTATATCATATTTATTCTATCTCAAATATATATAAAATAAAAAAATTTATTATATCATAATTCGTATTAATATATTTAAATACAAAACATATTTTTTAATTTATTAAAACTCATTTTTTATCAAAATTTTAATATATATTATTTATGTATATTTATTGTTTTATTATATCGTATTTAAATTTACCCAATCTAATTATAATTTTGAACATTAAGAATTGGTCCCAGAATCACATTGAAGAGATACCTACTGCATATTAAATAGAGAGAGTGTAGGTGGGGTTGGGGCGGGGAGGGGGGGGGGGGGGGGAGCTATAGATATTAGGACCACAAAAGGCATTATTTTTTTATTGTTCAAATTTGAGGGTATGAATGATTCATGAGAAAAAGGAGTTTCGGTGTTTTAGGGTCCATTGACATAAGGAGGTCATTAATAAGAAATATATATTTTATTTTTGTACACATCATAGGCGCTTAACCTAAGTTTATATTTTTAATGTTATTCCAAATTGAAAACAATTTGATTTGATGTTTCAATTATTTCAATTAATACATAATATTATGAATTTTTAATTTTTGATATAAATTTGAAACAAAATTTTTGTAAATTTTTTTTTAAATTGATTTGATCCAAATTGAATTTTATAAAAATTAATATTTTTAAATATTTTAATATATTTAAATAAAATCAAGTATAAAATAATTATTTTATTTTATAAAAAATTTAAAAATATATAAATAAATAAAAATATATAATTAAGTTTATTTTGTTTTTCTTATTTTTATTTTTTATCCGAAATATTATCCAAATCTAATATATACATTTAATATCCTAATTTAATCTAAATCAAATAAAAAAAATCGATTCAAACTGAATCAAACACTATAATTTTGAATCCATTTTTAATTTTCTCATTTTTTTCATCCTTATTTATTCCCCTTGGACCATTAGATTCTTCATTTATTTCAATTTAAAAGTAATTAATTTTTCCCTCAATATATAATTCTTTCTTTTCATTTTTTTTTGTTTTAGATATATAGGTTCTTATCTAGATTAGTGTTGATTCGAGGGATTGTTAAATTTCGATACTTCTAAAAACTTAGCCATGTACAATGTTACATGAATTTAATTTGTTTGTTTTTTCAAAGGAAAATGCATAAAAAATATGAAGTTTATTCAATATGATTCATGTGAATTTTAATAAAGTTGAAATTCAATCTTCAACATTTAAAACTTTTTCCTCAATTTTTTTTTTTATAAATCTTAATCTCTTACGTTCTAAAAAAAATTCTAGGACTAAAATCTAATCTTCGAAAAAAATATTTTTCAAGAGAAATGAGTGAAATATTCGCCAAAATCCCAAGTTCTAATTTATTTGTTTTCTAGTATTAAATTGATGGTGTTAGTATATTTTTTAATATTATATCAATTTGATAGATTAAACAACACAAGACAAGAGTTGTTAATATAGACGCATGAAGGAACATACTAATAATTCAAACCTTTCAAGTTGGTTTTGGTTCCAACCATTAAAATTGTACCTTTTCTATTAAATATATGAAAAACTCATTTATTTCAAATACCAAACAACATATTAGATATAATTCCTCATGCAAATGTGTTTTTGAAGGAAGAAGAAATAGACAATAGAAGGGACAAACATGAGGAAGTAACTCCTCTCATTGGTTTCTTCATATTTTAGTTATTAAATTATGTCCTATTTAATTTATAGAATTTGCTTGAAAGTAAATCTAATAATTCGTGTATTTATTTTATGTAAAATATTAAAATTTATGTATTTGTATAATTTTTACACAAAAAATATATGTCATAATTTGTATCGATACGAAAACATAAAATATATATTTTTTATTTTATTTATTATTAAAATTTTAAATCATGTTACTTTCGTATTCTATTTTGTATCGTATTTATATATGTCACAATATCATATTTTAAATTGTCAAACTTACTTGAAAATAAGTATACTTGAAAGCTAAAGAAAATATAAAAGTAAAAAATTACTTATTTCAACTTTTAGAAAAATTGAAAACTTTAGCATTAAAATTTAAATTTTTAAATTCAAATTTTAAGATGAGATGGATTATAGAAGGAAATGAGTTAATTTTTATTGAATAGTCTAAAATCAAATGTAATTAAAAATAAATACATTTGTTTCAACTTTAATGGAAACCAAAAGAATCTTATAATCTTTTAGTTAAATAAAGTCGTAGTCTAAATATAGGATAAAAGACTACAGATTTAAGAATTTAAAATTTAAATTTATTGGATGTTATTTTTTAAAAATAATTGTATGAAATAATTGAATCAAATCTTAAGTTCGAACTACATAATGTTTTCATTAATAAAAAAATTAAAAAAAAAAATAAAAAAACAAATAGGGTGTGGTGGAAATGTGAAATGAAAATAGAATAAAGAAAATATGAAAAAAGAGAGAGGAAGATGAGGAAAAGTCTAGGTGGGTTGGCTATCCCACTAAATATGCAAAAGTTGAGAAAAAAAGCAGATCTAAAGCAAGAAAAAATGGAGGCGCCAACTAGAATTATAGCAGGCTTCAAAAAGGATGGTGGAAGGTATAAGTAAAGATTAAGTAAACATAATAAAAGAAGGGGTTGCCCACAAAGGAAGAAAAATATAATTACCACAAGGAAGAAAAGTTAAACAACTGTTTAAGAAAAGTTGTAGTCATCTTTGTTCAATATTTAAGCATGTTTTTTTATTGCAAGAATGCTTGTGCTTTTAGTTTGATTGTTGCAGCTGCAATGATTTTCTTGGGCCATTGCATTCCTAATGGCAATGGTCCATCATAGGGGACAATATTAGAGGTTTTCACTTTTTAATTTTTGGGTTACTAAATAAACTTGAGAAAAAAAAATTTGAAGTTCTTTTATGATATATATCTTGCATGCTAAGTTGATTTCATTAGGGCTATGCTTAGTGCTTTTCTTTTTAGGCCTTAGGGTTTCATGAATATGCATTTGATGATTTTACAATTAGAGTTTAATTAGAAAAAATTTAATTACACTTTTGATACTTAAATTTTAAAAAAAATATGTAAATTAATATTTTTAAAAAGTAAAATATACAATTTGCATTCTAAATTTTCAAATAATATATAATTTGTTTCATAAATTTTTAAATTATGTACCGTATTAATCTAAATTCTTATTACGCTAATAAGATAAGCTTATGTATGTGATATTTGACAAATATTATCAAGTTATATAAATTACAATTTCACAAAGTTTTCAAATTATAATTTGACAAATATTCACCACACTTACTATTAACATTTTTTTAATATATATTAAAAAATATATTTTTTATTTATATCAAAAAAAATATTTAGTATCAATAAATTATTTAACATATAATATGCATATAATAAAATTATACTAGTTAGAGATCATATAAACAAGTTAATAATATTAGAATTTGGATTAAAATGATATATTATTCGTAGGCCTAATAATTAAAAATACGATACTATGACACGACATGAACATGATACGAAAATAAAACACAAAAGTGACATGACTTAAAATTTTTGTAAGAATTATATATGGGTTTAACAAAACTAAAAAAATATATTTCATGTTTTCGTGTAGAACACAAATTGTGATACAAAATTTTCGTCTAAAACATAATATAAATTTATAAATTTTAATATTTTACACGATATAAATACACGAATCGTCAAATTTAATTATTTGATAATTCAAGGTGAAAATTGTACATTTTATTTTTTTAGATACCAATTTATATATATTTTAAAAATTCAAGTACAAAAAATGTAATTAACTAAAAAAATATATCATCTTGGAAGTATTATTAGAACTTCCAAATCTTATTCGAACTTGAAAATTTCACTTATTACAATCAAAGTTAATTTTGATCTAATCTGATTTGATTAAATAAAGTTTACAATTTAAAATAGTGTAATTGAACTTAAATTTGAAATAATCTAAACTAAAACAATTTAAAATATTAATCCAAAATTAAATTGATTTAATTTTAAAACTAATCAATTTAGACCTAAAATGACTTGATCCGGATAAGTGGAACCGAATAACCTACTTGATGAGTCAAACTTGAACGACTCAAAATAATTTCAACCTAAAATGACATGAAAATTTTTTTTTAACCTTAAATGATTCTACCCAAAATAACTAAACTTAAACCGAAACCGACTTGTCCAATTTCAATTCTAAGTACTAGCATGAAAAATTGGCTCCTTTAAATGTTTTAATCTGGTAATCTCTAGTGAAGTATTTGTTTTTTATATTAATTAAGATTTCATTGATTTTTTGTTATTTGTTATTTATTTTTTTAAAATAAATAACATAAAAAATAAATGATAAAAGATAAATATAAGTAAAAATTAAATATTAAAAAATCAACAAAATGAAGTGAAAATTAAGGGATTAAATAATAAGAAGTAGTTCAAATAAAACAAAAACGAGAATTACTTTATTAATTTGTAAGTATCTTCTTATTTATATCTATCATATTAGTAAGATTTAATCTAAGATAACTTAAACTTATTTTACTCAATTTTTAAAAATAAATTTTAATTGACCAAATGTATATAATAATTAATATGTTTCTCAAATTAGTCTAAATTATAACATTTTCTTTTATAAATTTAGAAAAAAAAAAAGAAAAAAAAAAGAATAGATAGAAAGGGTAAAATGAGAAAAGGACCAAAACGTGTTTTACCCACGGGCCCAAAAACCATGGCCGACTAAACTCCATGGGCTCACCATTGCACGCACCACTCTGTTGTTTCGAGCTCATTGGTGCTCAAAACCCATATTTTCTTCGTTACCCAATTCTTTTCATTTTGGTTTTGGTTTGGTTCCGTGTCCATTTTCTCGGCTCCTCAAAAAATATAGCTGCTAAATCGCCGCAAAGAGGAGGAAGAAGGAGAAAATGAGTGCGGTGGAACCCAGTTTGGAAGAATTGTTGGAGGAGAAGAAGCGCGTTAGGAACCCTCTTGTCCCTGTTGGTAATTTTTCCCATTTCTCCTCTTCTGTTCGTCATTAATTTACTTTTACGTCTTTGAATATTTATTTATAGAAGATTTTGTGGTGTGAATTTTATAAAAATTAAAACCTTTGCTTCAGTTTGTGGTGAGATGTTGTTACTCTGATCAAACCTAGGCCTGAAGAGTTTGTGTACAGCAATTAGGAACCATGGAAGGTTATGTCCAAAACTTAATCAAAAACCTACCTTGCATTTTCTATATTACAAACTCCATGCCTTTTGCCGAGGATTTGATTTAATTTAATATCTAACCATCTTGGAAGGTTTATACTGGGATGGGTGCTTAAATCCAACTTTTATCCAGCCTGGAAGAAACCTATTTCTATTTGGACCCAACGATCCCCCTTAAGAATTTAGCAACCTAAGAGCTTGATTTAGTACTTTGTTCGATTGGATTCTATTTGTTGTCTTTGTGAACTTCATCTAGTATTTAAACTGTTTGCTGTTTTTTCTTTGTTTTGTTAGTCTTTTTGCCACTTGGCTAGTTCACTGACTACCTTGTCAGAATGATAGCGTATATTACTTTAGGCATTTCCTACATTTTATAGCTGTTGTTAGCCATCTGAAGTACAGAATCTAATTCCTTTCTTCTTTCTTTCATCTGCTATAGCATTTTCCTGCTGTGATATTCTTACTCTTAGTTGGAAAGGGTAATAGTTTTGGACTTTGATCTAAGTATCTTTGACATATTTTTACTTTACAGGTGCACTTATTACTGCTGGAGTGCTCACTGCTGGGTTAATCAGTTTTAGACAAGGCAATTCTCGCTTGGGTCAGATGCTAATGAGAGCTAGGGTGGTAGTTCAGGGGGCTACAGTTGCTCTTATGGTTGGCACTGCATACTACTATGGGGAGAATCCCTGGAAATCGAGATAGACTCTGAATGACTCAGTTTTTTGTAGTTCTCATAATGGTCATATTACTCATTGGAGGACCAAGGTCCTTGCCAGTAACACTTGAGTGTTATTGCTTTACATGATCCAAATTTGCTTAGTTGCAATCATTATTTTTTATTTTAATAAGCATATTTTGTAGCTCTATGCTGAACAAAAGCATCATACTAAGAAAACAATGCCCTCAGTTGATATATTTTGGAAATAAATTGAATGTGCTGTTGTGCATGAATTATTCTGAGAAATTTAGAAGCCTATATGTTTACTTATATTTTTGGATGCATCTGAATATACACTGTTTAATATGTTAGCAAACAGGAAGAACATCTCTGTTTTTTTTTCTCCCTCAAGAGTAGGGGGGAAAAACGATTTACTGGGCACCTACATGGTTGCTGTGGTCTCTCCACTTCAATGGTAGGGTATCATTTCTGGAAATGTATAGTTAGAACTAACTGCTTTCTTATAAGGTGAGAATCAGATGTTCAAAACGATCATGTAGAGAGGTTGGAAGCAGCAGTAGCATATATCAAGGGCGATAAGCTGCATGGTGCCTACATTATATAAACATACAGACCCAAAGAACAGAACCATCTTAAAGTTTCATTTCTCTTTTAAAAGGAAAGAGTTAAAGTATTTGTTTAAAAAAAACTCACTTCATGATGCATATAAATGCACCTTAGAGGGATAGGCATGGCATAAAAATGCCTATTTTCTCGTCGAGCCCGCCTGTTTATCAATTAAACATTGTTGTTAAGCATCTGCTATGTCCATAACTGAAAATATCAGTTGCATTATTATATTTTAGAAACCATGTTATGATGATGATCATTCTATCCCTGTAAGAAGTTAGAACAGTTAAAAGGGAATATAACAGTCAAGCTCACCATGTTATCACCACTTTTAGCCCTCTTCTTGCAATTTAGATGTTTTTCTAGGACTTTAGCTCCTGTTTAGTTTTATAAATCATTTCTAGTCTCCTTTCCGTTCTTTGATCCATAATTTAACTAGTGAATATGTTAGCCATCGCTTGCCTCTAAGCACAGAAGCATCAAAATGCAATCCAATTTTAAGATCTGGATTCTGATTGCAAGCCGATTTTTGACCATGATGTTTGATAGAACAAAGGCCAGCTGTTAAAATAGGTGGATGTGAAGACAGAAAATCTGTCTTTAAACTCATGTCTTTAAACTCAAAGTTTAGTTTAATTGATTCATATAGTAATTTTTAAAAAGTAACATTTAATATGTGAGAAATTTGAATTTCAATATTTTTAATTTTTTTCCCTATCACCATATTGCAGTCTTTTTTGTTAAAAAAAAAAAATCTGTCTTTATCCCCCGGAAAAACTAGTGGCTAATGTGTGCAATGCTAAAGCTGTCCGACATCCGTGTTTAGTACTTGAAAAACCATACCCCCAAAACGTTCAGCACAAGTGTTTGGTCCCAACCCTCATAACAACTAGCTTCCTTGGCCACCTTTTTCTCAGGAATTTCTCTCCACAACTCCAAATAAATCCCATAAAATTCTGCTCCCACATGGCCACTCTCTTTAAACCCATGTGGGTTTGTTTCTACCCTTTATATAAATAGATCCGTCAAGAGTTGATACCCCTAAACTTCTTTGTGTTTGGACTTTCCCTTATCTGTTGATGGGGGTGAATTCATGCCTAGATATATGCTGCTGCAACGGGAGAAAGAGATGGCTGCTGGGGGTGAATTCAAGGAGACGGATGCGACAATGGTGTAGCAGGTCAGTTCAAAGGAAGGCCCAGAAGCTCCACAGAGTTGTGCCAAGCAGCCACGGGCTGCACCTCGATCAGCTTTTGTTCATACAGCAGACTACATCTTGCATTTGAGGTTGCAAGTTAGTGTCCTGGAAGCTCTTGTCAAATTCCATGAACCATGAGGCTTACGCTTGTTGTACTGATGAGGTAAATTTAGTTCCGTTAAGTGTTCCTATATACGACTACTTCATGAATGTGAATGTACTTGTTGACCGCTCTTTTTTTTTTTTTTTTTGAAGTTCCTAATTTCTTATTCTACTCTTATCATACTCGATCGCACCCGACCGACCTCACTAGCTATAAGAGGGAATGCGTTATATCTCGAATTGTGACAAACCTCCAAATGCCCAACACCCTTATGCCACTAGCCAAATGCTCCATGGCATTCCGTTTTATGGTCAGAAGTAGTAACATTTATTGGCCGCATCAAGCCTAGCAATTTCACCAAATCCGGCGTTTTTGAGAGAAGCAATTTAGCCACATCAAGGAAACCAATGCTTCACCTTATTTTAGTTGGTTAATAATCTACAAAATCATGCTCGTCAAATGTGTTTGACTATTTAATATTTTTTTCCCTTCATTTCAGTCAGTTCTTGCAAGAACCAATAGTGGAAAAGTAGAGTAAAAAAGAAGAGCAAGAGGGCAAAAACACAATAATAATTCTAGGTGCCAAAAGTTGATTTTGAAAAATTGATTCGATCATTAAATTCTAATTTGACCGATTTATTTTATTAAAAAAAATTAACAAATCTAACATGTTTTGGATTTTAAGTTAATCAGAATTCAAATTGATTTAAACTCAAATTGAATCGAATTCAAATTAATTCAAATTTAAATTAATCTAAACTTGAAATGATTTAATTTCAAATAACTTGAAATACTTATTTAAAATATCCAAAATTATATTGAGAATAATTTTACTTTCAAAAAATATTAATGTAATTAAAATAATAAATATAAAATAAATTATTAATTTATTAAAATTTAATAACTTTAAATTATCTTTTCAATCTATTTTCTTTATGATTATTTTTCTAATTAAGTTTAAAAATTAAAATCTTTTCCTTATGTTTTACTCTAATAATATAATATAATATATTTTTTAATTATTAAATATAATAATTTCATACTATAGTATTAATTGGTATTAAAATTAATTGCATTAAACAAATAAATTTTTAAAATTTTTTTTATGAACAAAATTTAAAAAGATTATACAGTATAATGTGTACATATACAATTATACTTATATGGTTATATTTCAAAGTAACAATAAAATAAAAATATTATAACTTAAATGTTAAAAGTTAAAACTAAGTCATGTCATGATATCTCTTGGAGCGCTTGGCATGGAATTGACTGACCTATCATATCTACCGTTTTTGGAGCATTTGGCATGGAATTGAATAGTTTAAGCTATGATATTACTTGTCACATAGCCATTATCTTCTTGCAAAATGGTGTGGGGTGAGCTAGTTGACTCTATGCCAAGCGCCTTATAGGGCGTAGGCAAGATGGGTCAACTACAATGAGCACATCACATCAAATGCTTTAAGGTGAGTAGAAAAGATGTTTCAATTTCACATTGAATAAACAAGATCTTAGGGCATATAAACATTGGCACTATACGTCCCCAATAAATTGGTTTTGTTGATGATATGTTCCTATTAGGGTTTTTTTTTTTTTTTTTGCCAATTGTTACCTATTAGTTTAAATTTTTTTCCTTTTTTCTTTTCTTCCTTCCTCATTCTCTTTCTAAAGCAACAATGAAGTTGTATGAAAAGGCTTAATTGTATTGATAAATGTATAGACATTTATACAAGAGTAGGACATTCTCATAAAGGAAATAAAATTAACACCTATAATAAGTATGTACAAGCATGATACATGTATGAGATTAATTCTATGTTGATTGTATAAGCATGATTCATTGATGAGATGAATTCCTTGTAAGAAATTTTTTATTTTTTGAAGAAATAGAAAGACTAAAAGAAAATTTTCAATATATATATATATATATATTCTCTAGCAAATAAGAATGAATTAGCTATAATCACTTTGTAAAAGTAAATAAATATTTTTTATTATTGAAAAAATTTTTTTTAAAAGAGTTTCCCTTTTTTCTTGTAAGCATAAAGTTAAAAAAAAAAAACATTTTTAATGGAAACATGAAATGAAAAAAAAAAAGAATATTGAAAATGCAAATTTTGCACATGCATAAGAGAATTAGCACAAATTAAACATCCCAAAAAGCTTTTTATCGAAAAAAATGTCTTTGTTTTCTAGTTTTTCATGTTATTATCCCAATGAAAAAAATAATGTATCAAATTGTTCCCTCATGTGTCCTAATTTGACTAATTTCTACAAAAAGAATTGACATGACTCTATTTAAGGCTGGCTTCTTAGGTTTACTATATGCTTGGTTTGGGTTTAGCATGTCTTAGAAGGTTTTTACAGTGTTTGTCACTAGTGTCCATGTAAGACTTGTAAGATACCTTAATCCTTATCTATCATAGATTACAGATGGAAAAGAGTCAAAATGTGTGAGAATATTGCACTTGCCATTGTAGAGGTTATCACCTCATAAGAGCATAGATATTTTACTCTCTCTTAAAAGGGATGAAGCTCGAGTACAGAGTTCATGCATAAAATGTAATATGTCATCTTTTATACTAGGGGACATAGCATCATAAACTCTATTTTAAATGTCTCAAAATTTTTTAAGAATAATATATACAAAGTATAATAGATATTGAATAAAGGTTATACGAATAATATATACGAAGTATATATTGAATAAAGGATATTGAATAATTTTTTAAGAATAATATATACAAAGTATAAAATGATATTGAATAAAGGATATAAAATAAATGACATAATTAAAATGAAATGAAAGTGATTTTTTTCTTTTAGTACGATTGTTATTTTAAAAAAAACCAAAAAGTAAGAAAATTAAATTAAATACCAATTAATACCATTAAATCAAAGTAAACAACATATAATCAGTTTTGACTTAACTCTAAAAAAAATACATTCCCAATGGAATCGTTAAGCTATTATAATGATTTTGATAATTGCTAGATGAATTTTAAAAATCAAATCAAAACAACGGGAGTCGTCACTATTTTTTTTGTTAGGTCCAACTGACCACCTAAAAAATTCATCATTTTAATAACATTTTAAAATTAATTAAAAGATAATTTTTGGGTTTGCGACAACAAAGCTGGGGTTTGAGAGTATGGTTACACATATGGAAGGCTTAGCACTCCTATAACGTCTGTCTAAATGTGGTACCAATTAATTTTATATTATCCTTTAATTTTGACAAAATGTTCTTAATTTTGATATTTGAAAATGATTTATTTAATTCTCATTATTTATCACAATTTTAGTTTTTAGTTTAATTTCAATTTTATTTTTTTCATATTTCATATTTTTATTTTTTCCCTTTTTTCTTTTTTAATAAAAATTGTTATGTCATTTTTATTTGAAAAATTTATTGAAATCTTGTTATTGAAAATTTCTTAAAATATTTCAGTGCATTGGTAACATTAGAAGAAATTTTTTTATCTAAGGGTCTCTAATTACTTCTTGGAATTCTCAAGAATCTCATCCTCAGCGGTTCATATTTATCTTAAAAATCAATATTTATAATATAAACAATAAAATATGATACTCATAATTTAACCTAAATAATATTTTCGTTTTATAAAAATTAATTTCTTATCCTATTTATTAGATAACAAGAACGTAAAAATTTTTATTGAAAATTATTTTAAATGCCTAAATACTTTGACGACATTTTAGAAAAAATTTTTCACCTAAAATTCTTAAAGAATCGCTATTCGGACTTGTTGAGGATCTTATCCTCAAAGATTTTCATTTTTGTTTCCTGGCTTTTTTTAAATAAATAAAAAATTAATTAATACAAATAATATTCATTTATTATATATAATTTGATCACTAAAAAGGATTGTTTTTCTTTTTTCCATAATTTTTTTGTTATTTTTTGTCTTATTATTATTTTATATTTTTTAAGGAAGTAAGTAAATGAAAATCCTTTATATTGAATTTTTCTAACTAGAAAAATATCCTAATATAGAGATTTTAAGGAATCACTACAAGGACTTTTTTAGTATATCATCCTCGAAAAAATTTTCATTTTCATTTTTTCTTTATATTTTTCAGATGTATATATGCATTTTTTAAAATTTACAAATTCTTAAAAAAAAATTTAACTCTAATCTTTATATTTCTAAAAAATTATTTATTCTAGAAATTTAAAACATAAATATGCATAGATAAATAAATAACTAAATAATTTAAAAACTAAAATATAAAAAAAGAAAAGAAAATTACCCAAAACGAGCTAATCAACGTCAGTTAACAGTCTAGAGGTAATTCAACCGATTCAACATGGTTTAGGGAGGTTTTTCATAGTCTAGAGCAGCTTAGAGTAGTATGCCCAACGGTTTAGTAGTCCGATTTGGCTCTGGGCAATTCAAACCAATCTAACTTGATTCAGCTTAAAAGGGACCAAAAAACCAGCTTAGACGCATGGATCCCAAATTGGATCTAGATCCACGTAGTGAACCTCTTCCTTTTAAAATATAATGTTTTGATTTTTTTTTTAATTATAAAAGCTAAACTTTTTTTTTATTTCAAACCATTTTAAACCTTTTCTTTAAAAAAAAAAACTCTTTACTGTCAATTTTCCCAAAAACAACCGTCTTTTTTTTCAGTTTCCAGTAATCAACTGTTGCTTGCTGTTGCTGTCTCTACTGTCAGTCATAGGTGCCAGTTCAAGCCCGAAAAACACTCATTTCTTCTTTTTAACCCCTCTTTCACCATACTTGGTGGATTTCTTAAAAACAAGCCTAAACTCCTAAATCTAGGTTCAAAATTAGTGGTTATGTTGCCCAAAACCACCTCCTCCCCTACTTTGAATGCCACTTATTTTCACTATGTTCTTCCTTAATCAAAGCCTTCCTCTTCAGCCAAAAATCAAATCCAAAAACCTTTTTAAACACCCCAAACCCTAAATCTGAGTTTTTATGTTTGTGATTTTTTCTTTTTTTACTATTGTTCTTTTGGCTTAAATTGATTGTGGCTCTCTTCAAAAATGTGGTTTTTTTGTTTAATGATTGTGGTTATTGGGATTTTTAAGGTAGTGGGTCTCGGTTTGAGGGTAGCTCGGGGCGGGTTTTTTTAGGCAATTTCATGGAAACAGAGGGTTTGCTTGGGTTGATTTGGTTTGGGTGTGTCATAAGCTCAGAGTTGTGGAGGTAAGAGTTGAATGTGATGTGGTGAGTGTGGTTTTTGTTGGTGGAATGGTAGATTATTTATGATGAAATGGTGGTGGTGTTTTGGGATTTACTAGTGGCTAGGGGAAGTAGAGGTTAAAGGGTTTACGTTTGTCGATCTTATGGTAGAGAATACCTTGGTGATGGATAATGGGGAATGAGTTGATAGATGGTAGATCTATGGCCAGGCATGGTTGAGGACAAAATAGGAGCCTTAAATTTTCTTTAGCTTTTTTTCTTTTTAACTTTCATTTTCCTCTTAATTGTGTATTTAGTGATTGTTTTTTAGAATCCCTTAAAGTAAAGAAAAATTCCCTTGTTATAGAGCCCCCGACCTATTAGAAAAGTTGAAAAATCTTTTAGGAACTTGATTTTTGGAATCTTGTAATAGCAAGGGCAACATGGCCTACTATGTTTGGGGTTTCGAGCATTTTGATCGTTAGGGTTTAAAAGCTTTTGATAAATGTATGCTAGGGGTAAGTTGGGTAAAAATGGAGAGTGAAAATTGAAAAGCTAGATTTGGGATAGTAAAGTAACAAGGGAGAGATTTTGGGAATATTTTGTGTGTTTTTTTTTTTTTTGTGCAAAATTTTTATTTTTTAATTAATCAAATTTAATTAACTTGGGCCTTAAAATCTAATTTTTAAATTTTGGGCTTTAAAATTTGATCATGGACTTAATGCAATTAACCTAAATTGAATTGGACTAGATTTTAACAATAAAGCCCAAATGGGCCTAACAAGATGTATTCAATCAAAGTACTTAAATAGGTCCAAATCAAAATATCCAAATTAAACACAAAATCAAGTAAACTCAAATAATTCTAAATAAAATTAAGTGTCTACATTATATATATTTTATTTATAAATTATTTATTGTTAATATAATACTTAACTAAGTTAGTTCATTAAATATCGTAATTATGATTTTTAACTTTAATTTATTTTTATGAGTTAATTTTAATTTATTAATTTAAATTCTTCTAATAATATATTAAAATTGATTTTAAATATAAGTTTGAAAGTCAAACTTATACTTAATAAACGAGCATTTAGCGAGTTCAGATAATTAATGGCTATTTTCTATTTTATATGGTAAAGTTTGATAGCAAAAATTAAAAATATTCGACTAATTATCTTGATAAATAATTAGATTTGAGTACTGTTATTTCAAAAATAATATAATATTTCTATGGTAGGAAGCATAAAATATCTTATAGAAAAATGCCTTTATTGATCCTTACTTTATACATAAACTCATGTTTGATTCATCAGGTGCAATATTCCTAAGACTAACAAGCTTGGCTTGAACCACTTCCTTTATACATAACAATATAGTTGTGGAAGGTTTTTGAATTCTATTGAATTGTCTATGATTTTTTTTACTTAATTCTTTCCCTTTTCTTCACAATTCTCTCAATTCTTGAAAATTTCTTTGCTTCCATGAAGTTGGATAGAAACCAAAGCCAATCTTAAAGAAAATTAATGTCAATCCTCAAATTTTGGTTTTAATAATTATATTTGGTTTACTTTTCGTTTTCATATGATTTGGATAACTTAGATTGAATTTAAGAAAATTTGATTTTAGAGTTGATTTTTTTGCCAAAAGGCTAGAGTAAAGTATTATAGTAGAAAATGAAAATGAAAAAAAATGTCAATTGCCACCATAGATGGTAAAATAACAAGCCAACCCCACCTTCTAACCATGTGATAAAAAAAATTCACATTATTAACAGTTGAAAAAATTATTTTTATATTATCATGTTAGCACAATAAAAATCACATCTTTAAGTCTACATCCACACATATAATGAAAAATTAATTTTGTTAACAATTAGATTGAAATTTACAATTTTACAAAGTTAAAGGATTCACCTTTGACAACTTAATCTATAAGTACTAAATTCCTATTTTCACATGAATATAAGAATTATTTACATAATTTGACCCATTAAATATATGTCATTAATTTTCTTCGCATATCTCTAAAATAATGGAAAAAATGATTTTAGATAAAAACAACAAATTTTAATTGTTAATCCAATAATCAACTTTATCTATCCGACTAGTTATGTTATCGCGCTTCACTATGAAATAAATTAATCAATAAATTAAAAATCATTCATATATGAAATAAAATGCATTTAATTAATTAACTTTGAAAATATTTTAAAAGAGTGAATTTGAAGACATTTAGGAATGAGTAATGTGGTTCAAATCAAGGCAAGGAAACAACCTGCACCATAAACACTTAAATTAAACACCAATGTTATACACCTACATTATTAATCATAGTAAGGCAATAACCCCTGTACATCACTTGTCTTGCAAAAAACTAAAATCTTGAAATGTGATAATATTTAAATAAACATTTTAACAAAAACCTCTTAGTCATAAGCTTTTAAGACAAAAGAAAAGTATATCTATGGAATAAAGCCACTTCAAAATAGCCACCTTAAAATAGCTACCTCAAAATAACAAAGAAAATCTAGCATTATATTCAAGCCAAAACAATTTAAAAAATAGAATTAATAGTAAAAATATAAACTTTCATACTAAGCAAAAGTGCCCAGTCACTTAATACCTTCATCTTTCTACTTTTAGCAATAATGTTTTAATTATATGATTCATAATCTTATTATCCCAATATAAAAGTATAATAGTAAAAATACCATCAAGCATGAAAAGAAAGTAAAACCAACAAAAGCTTATTTATACAAAGGAATTATAGAAGTTAATTTTATAGATATTCAACTTACAGAAACTCAAATGTTGATGCATATGTGGATTAGCACCTTAACCTAAAGGCAAAAGTTAAATATAATATGGGAAATAGGTTTACCCTATGTACCTACCAATTATAGCCCTTTTTATGTACATTATATTCAAATATCTGAAGAACACATGATGTTATATGAAAAAAAATGACATTCACAAAGATACCAAACTCAAAATCCTAGATTCCTCATTTTGCTACCTATGTTTTTAAACAATTCATTTTTCTTTGAGATGTTAGATGTAGAATATTTTTACAAAGCATAAAAAATAAAATCCCGTATATTGAAACTTGAGAGACATAGGAATTGTTGAATATTTTTATAAAGATTTGGCAATTCACATAGCAAAGCATACAAAAAATTTACATGATATGATGAAAACACATCAAAACTTCAAAACCTTTAAAGTCCAGACCTTTTCAAGTAAATTAAGACATGAAATTCATATAATCGAATCAATTCAAGAAAATAGGTTCATCAATCATTAAAAACAAATCTATATTATTAACAAAAACTAAGATCAATTAAAAAAATTCAATCATTGACTTTCCAAATCTACATTACGAGGCCATAGCATTCCAATTTCTTTTGAAAAGGATAAAGTTAAATGAAAAATCATATTAAAGATTAAGACTTTGCTTGATTTATGCTACAAAACCAAAAAAAAAAGATTTTAAATAGTCATTCATATTAAACCCATATATATAAATAATTAAATCAATAAATTATGTAATTTAAAACCATATAAAAAGAAAAAAAAAAGAAAAATCATGATGGAATTACCTAAAGTTGAGAGACGTTGTGCTTGACGACCATAGGAAGAAAAGAGAAAGTGAAGAGAGATTTAAAAACATAGTTTCTTGAAATCTCAAAATAGAGATTTTTTCTTAAAAAAAATTTCCTAAATTTGACTTTATATATATACGAAGAAAAATGTTTTAAAGATATAGAAGTTTAAACTTTAACTTCGAATGGAACTTTCTTAAAGTTGTGCAACTTTAAACCTACCATAGAAATCAGAGCTCTTTTATCTTAACGCTTCTTTTCTTTCTCCCATTCTTTTGATTTTCCTCTGATGTTTTAAACCTAAATCTAATCTAAGTACGGAGAGAGTGATTTTGTTGAAACTACCTAGTTGAAGAAATAGAGGTAGCGAAAATAGAAAAAAGATAAGTGACAAGGTGATAAAGGTGATAAATAATAATGGTAATGGAAATGGCGAGATCGAGATAGTGATTCGATTTTAAAAAATTAGAGAAAATAAAAAATGTACTTGCCATTGTCAAGATGGTACTCAATCTTCGCACTTCAGGGCAACAGAGGCTTGCTATGTTTATCTACCTTTTTCTTGCTAATCTCATCATTTTCTGTCAATTATCTTTTCATTTTCTAGACCTTTCTTATTTTTTTCCTAACTCACCATTGACATTTGATAAAAGCCTTTCTTTAACCTTTTTGAATAGGTGTTGCCAAATAAATGTCTACTATAAATTTGTAAATAAAATATATGTAAGTTAAATTATAAGAGGTTAAGGACCTCAAATGCCCTACAATCGAGTTTAAAAATGATTCAAATAATTAAATTATTATTTAACTCGTTTAAATATTTATTTAATAATATATTAATAATAAATAATATAAAAATTTTTTTTTGACAAATCGAAGATTGATTGCATCCATTAACTTCACGTGCTCAAATGCCATGTGTGTTTGTGTGTGTGCTGAATGCACTCTAAGGCTAGGGTATGCACCTTCCTAATAGTAATTATTTTTTGGAGAGTTGGTAATGCTTGAGATCCTAAAAGTAGTATCAAAGCCAAGGTGATGGGTTTAAGTCTCAGTAGTGTTGTTGAAGGGAGATTGTTACTAGATTGGAGGTAAGCACGTCCATCAACTCCATGTGCTCGATTGCCATGGGTATTTGTATGTGCTGAATACCCTATAAGAGTATGGTATACGGCTTTCTAATAGCAATTACTTTTGGGAGAGTTGGTAGTGCTTGAGATTTTACAAGAATTGTTAGTACTGAATTGATCATTATTTTGAAATAACAAACAGTAAGCTAAATAAGCTTGATCAAAATTTTAAAAAAGATTTATTTAGTACAAGTTCTTAAGTTTTATTATTTTGGTACTAAATAAATAATATGATTTTCAAAGTTTAGACAAACATTTCTTTATGTTTTCTTATTTCTCATATCAAAAGTACCTTTAAACATTATTTAATTGAGTTTAAATGGAAGTCCAATTGTTATTTTTAAAGTGAACTTTTTCATTTTGGACTCAATACAATTTTGATAATATTGGTTTTGAGAAATAAATTAACTTAAGAAAGTTATTTTACAAGAACAAAGTTTTTCAACATTGAACTTATTTATTTTTTTGTATTAATTCACAAAGTTTTAATATTTAAATTTTATATGATTGGAAAGCTCTTTAAGTCTACTTTCTAATGGATCAAACAAAATCAAAATCCAATTTTCTAAAAAAGATTTTGAATTTTTACTAGACACTTTATAGTTATTTAAAAATTGCATAATGGATAGATTTAAAAATTCATTATAATTTGAATACAATGAATTAGGTGATGAATTTTCATATGGATAGAAATCACTTTAAGTCTAGTTTCTAAATCTTTAAACGGTTTGTTATTTGAAATTGTGTAACTCAAGATATGATCAAATTAGTTAGTGGAGTGCAAAATAAGAGACAACCACCCAACTTAAATTGATTGATCCCCTGGCTAAACCAATTGATTCCCCTTTGTATGGATCAATAGGTTTAAGGGTTTTAGAGATAGGATTGATCCTCTCATGAAAGGATCAATTGATTTTTTTACACAGAATGAAAACTTTGCTCCAAACTTTGGGAAGGGATCGATCACTTAGACTAAAAGATTGATCACTAGAAAAAGGGATCAATTGGTATCACTTATGGATCAATTGGTTATGCCCTTTCACATAAAAATTGCTTGAATAACTAACCCAATTGATCTTCCCATAAGAGGGGATCGATCCCTCTTGCCCAAAAATGCTCAAACGACTATTTTTTCAAGCTTCAACATGCATTTTCAACTCCAAACCATCCCCAAGCGCCTAGTTCTTCATTTTCTCTATATATTGAGCAATTCAACACACCAAGAAGGTTGATGAATTAAGAAAGCAAGAACCAACCAGTTATTTTTATTTACTAAAAAAATCAAGAGTTGTTAGAGCTTAAAACCCATATCTTTTGTATTTGTTGTAACCAAGCTATATTTTGATGTTTAGTCATCAAATTTCTTTGTACTTCATTAGGCAAACACTCAACCTTAAAAAGTATTTTAGTTATAAAAAATCATTTAGGTTATCTTGTAAGCAAGAGATGAGGTATCGTTTTGATATTGTAAGGATAGAGGTTGCTATCTAAGCTTTACAAAAAAGATAAGAATTTGGTACAAGATAGGTTTATATCTTGTAAGAGTTTTTCTTCAATTAGTGGATTGAAGTTTTAGTGTGGATAACCAATAAGAGATGACGTAGGTGCCTTGTGAAAAAGAATTGAACCTTTATAAATTATTATGTTTGATTTTTTTATCCCTATCTCTTTACATTTGTTGTTGTTTATATTTGATTCTAGGTTCATTATTATTATTGATTGTATCATATTTTCATCAAAAGTGCTTATTGATTTAATTCCTCATTCAATTATCTTGAAATTATTGTTTGAGAAAAATTTAGAGAAATCCAATTCACTCATCTCTTGAATCACTATTTCACCTAAAAAGCTAACATTTTTTTGAAAGTTGTTATTGTGACAAGGTTATTTTATATTGCAATTAGCTTGTTATCCATGTAATGCATGAATTATTTTTATTTATTTAAATGTATTTAAATATATAAATTAATATTGTTTAATCCCTTAGATGTTCAATATACATGTAAATCACAAATAATATAATTAATATATCAAAATATAATACAATTAAACTTTTTAATTAAAAATTTTAAAAAATTCAAAACATATAATAATATTCGAGGAAAAATAAAATATCCAAAAGATTTATATATAAATAGTATTATCAAGTACACAACAAAATATTAAATTGAAAATTAAAAGTTTATCACTTCAAATTAACTTTATTTAATTTGTATCATTTTCGTCTTGTACAATCTTTTTTATACATCTGTAAGTTTATATAATTTTAATATTTATTTATTTGGAAAAAACAATGATTTTAAATATTTAAATAATGTGTGATAACTTACTTGCATGTGCATTTTTACATGAGTTTTAATAATATCTTTATCTTTAACATATTTAAGATTTACCAAATTTATTTTTATACTTATTTTAAACTTTATGTTTGATGCAAAATTGAATAAAAGCTGAAATGAAATAATTTTTAAATTTTAAGTATTTAAACAATTATTTAAAAAATTTGTAATGAAAAGGTTTCAATAAGAATGTCTCAATTCTCATTCATAAGATTTTATAATCAAGTTCAGAAGTAACAAAAAAATTTGTTTTTTACTTTTACTACTTACGTTTCATTTAAAAAAAAACCATAAAAAAATTAAATTATAAAAAAATTAATTTTCAATAAATAAACATGAATTTACTTTTATATAAAACAATTATGTTAGAATTAGTACTGCATATTAGTCATTTATTCTTATTAACAAATTAAAAAATAAAAGAAAAGCACAACAAAATCAACAATTAAAAGTAAGTCTATATAGTCTTTTCTAAATAAATAAATAAAATAAAAAATAATACCTAAATAATTAAATCAATATTTTTTACCTTCAATTGTCAAAATACTTTTAGAAGTTTATTATTGTGCTAAACTGATCTTCTTACTTCGTTCTAACATACATAAATTGTCAAAAAATTTCTATAAAATCTATGCATACACTTTTGAATGAACAAAATATTTAAAGTTTTCATAAAAATTTCAAAAACAAAAAAAAAAAATCCATAAGATGAATTTTGTATAAAATGTTGAATAAAAGGGTTATCCACGTGGCACTCCCCAAATTCTTTTTTTTTTTTTTGCATTTTCTTAGTTTTTCTTTCATTTGTAGCTTCTTTTTGTTTCTTTCACATGGCTCAATTTATTTGCTTTTGCATGTGAATGAAAAAAAAAAAAAAATGATTGAACATTGGACAAAGATTGATGAAGAGTTGGTAAATACTAAAGAATGATAAAGAAAGTCGAAAGTAAAAAAGTAATGAGAAAGTTGTGGTACCATGTGGTACCTAGCTTTTGCATCATTTTTTCCATTTTTTTTAATGAATTTTGTAGAGATTTGAGCATTTTGAGTCTATCCACGTTACCTAAGCTTTTTTTTTTTCTTTTTCAATCATTTTTTGGGAGGGCCATATGACTCTCCCATCTTTTTTATTTTTTTTCTTGGCTTTTTTGTTTTTCATTTAAAACACCTTGTAATTTTTACATATTTTGACTTTTCATGTTATTTTCTTCAGACGCTAACTTTTATCTTCATTTCATTTTACGTCTATACAAAATAAAACCAAACATTATTTCTCTTTTACTACACATCATCTTTTATCCCATAATAAACAAATTATTTCTCTATCACATTTCTGGCTGTTTCACACTGCTTTCATTTTTTTTTTCATTTTTTTGTATATTTTTCATCCTATTTTTTTACTTCACATCATTTTTGATCTACCTCAATTTTTTTAAATATAAATAAGCAAGGAAAAAAATTAAGAAAGAGTTAAAAAAACTCAACCCTTTGGATTTTCAAATAGTTTTTCCTTTTTTTATGACTTATTTTTGTAGTTTTAGATTTCATCTATTTTTATGTAGAAGAGTGAGTATCGGTCTCTATTTTTTTTATTTTTGATTTTTTTATTTCAATAAATAACTGAAAATGAAGGTTTGTTTTATGTTATTAAAGAATGATTATTTAGTTTTATGGTTTATTTGCTTGCTTAATTTACTCCATATCTGACTTAGGCTTTCTCTATCACACGAGTATCATAAAAACATTGCGAGAATTTTTAAAAGTAAGACCATTCGTTGACTACTCAACCTAATATCTAAGCCATCATTTAAAATATCTTGAAAAGGAAAAATAGAGATAGGTTTATTGTGGATGTCAATGATAATTTCGAAATGACCAATTTCGTTACAGCAGTCATGGGATTCAAGATGTTGGCTTTTGATTTGATTTTGGAAAATTTGCAAATATTTTTTTTATGGGGTTTGGTTTAATAGGATTAAGGAATTAATTATCGTTGCATCTGATTGGAATGGAAATATTACTTTTCATAAAGTATTGTTTTTAATTTATGATTTTTATGTTATACTCTTATTAGTTTTATAAATTTGAAAATTCCTGTTTTTTTAGGTTATAAAAAATGTTTCAACTCAAAGTAATGTCCTTGATAAGCATGTTAATGATGTAAGGTTTAATGGAGTTGGATATTTTTTGATTGTGACTATCTGTATTTATGATATGTTAATATCAGTCTTTAAAATTCTTACTTAATTATGTTTAAACATTATTAAGTACAATTGATCATATCTTGAATTCTGAAATTTGCCATGTACTTAATTCACATTAGCATAATTGAAGAATAGGATTTGTCCATGTAAACAGTTAAAGTCATATATTTAAAAGAAAAAAATTAGGATATTCATTTTGAAATCACCTATAAAGAAAGAAATGTAAAAGTGAACTTAATTATATAAAACACCACACCCAATCAACTGTCACAAAAACTTATTTCCTCATTTCTCCTTTTTATATTTCAAAGAAAAGATTTGTTACCTTTTGTCTTACTTTCTACTATTGTTAAGATTTGTTACCTTTTGTCTTACTTTTTACTATTGTTAAATCTAGGATGTAAGTGGAATTATGTTAAAATCATCATTCTAATATCAATGTAAAGCTATTTAGATTTATTTACTCTTATGTAATTCAAGATGGGTGATGCATTGTTTTTCTAGTATTAGATTTGATTTAATTTTACCCACTTAAATTAATATTTTATTTGATTTTGTCTTTGCAATTCTTTCTTTTAGATTTGTGTTTTTTTTTGTAATTATTAATCTTTGATCATTGTAAGAATGGATTTAGAATTTCTCTTTTAATAACTAAATTTGGACATAAGGTTTTAGAAAATTACTTATTTTAATCTAATGCCATGAATTTAAATTTAGATGAAAGATTCAAAGTTTATGTTGTCCCAAACGTAGAAGCCAAAAATTTCAATGGTAAATAACATCTACCAATGTAGAGTAATGGTAAGGAGGTACTAATATCAAATTTATTCAAAAAAATTTTAGATGGAAAGAGTCTTTAACCACATACTCATCTATGCTACATATGAAAATGCATGTTTAATTTTTTTAATCAAGTTTTATTTTAGTGAATAGATGTAGATATAATATTCTTTACTAACCCTACACATGATTTTTTATAATTTTTCTTTTTTCATATTTTTAATTGGTTGTAGATAAAGGTAGATATTTCCAAAGGGAATGGCAACAAAATCTTTTACCTTGACACACTTTGATGGTAATTTCTTTTCCCTTTGTTGCTCTTTTTAACTAAATGTTGTTTAGTTGCTTATCATTAGTACATGAAAAACTTATATGGCATAAAGTGGAAAAATGCAACTAATGTATGGAAGGTTTGTAATCTTGATACATTTTTTCATTTTTTATCTAATACATTAAGGGTTGATGCAAGTATCATCCTCTTCAAACACTTAGCCATATATGTTTGATCAATTATATTGGATATTTTGAGCCTTTTTGCATCACTTTATAGGTTTTTAAGGAATTTGAAAGAGTAGGCACTACCAGTGAAGGTAGCTTTGACTTTTTTTTTAAAATTTTTTGGGATGTTAGGGTGGGTAAAAAAAGATTATCCATATCAAAATGAAAAATTCATTGTCCTATCAAAATGTTAGCTGATGATAATTATAATTATAAACTACCATTGTTCATAAAATATGCAATTTTATATATTTGATTTGATATTGGTTTTGAGTTGAGCCAACATAAGTTAGACTATTCAAACTTATATACCATTGGTACAAAGTATATAGCTGAGTTTAAACCTTCCAATTTTGATTTTCTCAAATGATTGAGCAGAATCAACTTTTTAAAAATCAATTAACAAACTTAAACAAGTCCATGACTTGAAATCGCATCAATGCCTCTACATTGCAACCTTTATTTGCTTGTTATGGTAGAAAGTGTCGATTCTCTTTTTTTTTAAGCTTTCATGATAGATAGGTTTGGTTGAGCAAAATGGACAAATTATTGGTTACAATGTTTAGGAGTTCATAATATTAGATTTTCTTAAGAAATGAAATCACTCATTCAATGTTTATTGGTGAATGTTATGATTACTTTAGTTTATTCTCAAATTTTTAATGATTTACAGTTTGAAGGTTGATCTAACTAGGATCGATTATTGTATAAGTGGAATGATTGGCTATGGTTTGGTAAAAAAAAAAATTTACGGTTTGAGCCCTTAAATTTTGTTTATCATTTTCTATCGCAATTCTATCAATTAAATTTAAAGCATAGCTTAATGTTTTATGAGATTTTTTATTTTTGAATAAAAAACTTACGCTTTTTTTTAAAATCTCTATTGTAATTATGTCATCTGAAAATATTTTAATTTAAAAATAATTGGTAATTAGTAGTTTTACATGTCTTAAACTAATAAAAAGGGGATAAATGTAGCAGAGCATGAAAATAACTTACATTTATCTGTTTTATGATTGTTTTGTATATAAAATTTGGCTAATTTACTCTTCTTGAATTTTTTACTTACTTTTTTATTATTGATATATGAAACTTACTTTATTTATTTGTTAACATTACTACATGTAAACTCATTTACTTATATTAATTATTAGTAGTTTAGAATGCGGTGCATTCCATATTGGATAGAAAGATTGGATTATTTATGAGTAAAATTTTTTATTCATCAATAATAAAATCTTTCTATCCAATGTAAGATGTATCGTATTCTCAGCTACCCACAATTGAAAGTGTTTTTTGTGAGATGTATCCAATGTGAGATGTATCATCAAATAATTATGACCATTTGCCACATAACAATTGATTTTGTTTAAACATAATTATTTAAAATATGAATAAAATCAATATAAAAATTAATTTTGTCCATTAATAATTAAATCTTTCTATCTAATATGGGATGTACCATATTACAAACTACCAACAATTGAAAGTGTTCTTCATGCCTCAAAGTCAAAATTATTTTTTATTATTTTTCTTCTCTTATTTATTTTTTTCTAACAATTATATTAAAGATTCAATCTCAAATTGGGGTAATTAACATAAAAGAAAATTGAATTATAAGATATTTGGTTAAATAACACTAGAAGTAGAATAGATTTATACCTTTAATATTATACACCAATAATGGGAACCCAACTTTGAATTAGTTGCCTCTAATTACAAAGTTAAATTGATAAAAATAAGTTATTGTTATGTGTCTATTAAGCACTAATAAAATCCATTCAAAATTTTAAAATTAGTGTGATCCATTGTGTAAGAAGGATGGATTTTATACTTTTAATGGAGTTTATTATTTAATTATCTAAAGCAATGGAGACATAATGAAAATTTTACCTATATAAACATAGAAGTGGTACTGCTTCAATAAATTTGTAAATGTTTATGAATAAGATAAGTACATATCCATAATAATACTAAAACAATTATAAAACTTTGATAGAAAAATAAATAAGTATTATATGTATTATATCTTCAATTATAACACTATCAGTTGATGTTTAATCTACGAACACTATTAACTTTGTTAGAATTCTAAGAGATATATTCTAATTAAATATTAAAATCAAAAGATACATTTTTGTATTCATAATATTTATTTGTGTGAAAAGTTAAAAATTAAACACCAACATTCTAAACTGGTGGAAGATGGTTGATAGTTTAAAATGTGATGCATTATACATTGGATAGAAAGATTTAATTATTAATGAAAGTATTATTCAAACCTCAAAGTCAAAATTATTTTCTATTATTTCTCTTCTTTTATTTTTTATTTCTAACATTGATTACATTGGCGGTAAAAAAGTTTGAATATACATTTTTTCAGGTTTACTTAATCATATTGATGAAGGTACATTTTATATTTTTCTTTTTGCATTTAACTAATTTTATTAACCTTTTTTTCTTACTTTTTTGTTATTATATATACAACTTACTTGCTTTGATTGTTTCTTCTTAAAAGCATGTACTTTGATTTTTACTTTATTTTTGTTTAGGTATTAACACAAATTTCGACATGCCACAAATTAAAAGTATATTATGTTAAGAGTACTAAGATGGTAGGGCTTGTTAATTTATACATTATATGTTCCATTGAAAGAATATATATTCCATAATTAGATTAATTAGTTCATGTAGTTTGCTTTTAATATACTATATATCTTCCACATAAAATCAAGTGGGATTACTAATTTATACATTATATATTCAATTGAAAGCATATATATTCCATGCCTAAATTAATTGATGTATGTAGTGTACTTTTAATACTATATATATATATATATATTCCATACACAATCAAGATTTTACTTTTAATATATTTTATTGTGATTTTGCTTATTATTCTACTTATATATATATATATTTTGATATGAGCTAGCCTTGATTGTGCATTTACTTTTTTTTTTTTTTAAGTTAAATGTACGCTTGCTTATTTATGTAGTCATTTGGAAAATTGAAGAAGATGCCAGGAATAATATGATGGTTGCATAGAGAGATCTTAATCTAATAGGAATACTTCAGTGAATGCATTGACAACTTGCCTGTAAATGGTGGGAACTAACCTTATATGTTGTTTCATTCAATTGGTATTAATAGTGAATCATAGACTATTTTAGTCTAAAAAGATCTTTGAGTTTGAGGCCAATGCTGCAAGAAAATACAGTAGTTCAATTATGATTTTAAGCATACTAATCATTGCATCTGAGTTGTTTATGAGGTAAAACATAAGACTATAATTACTATGAAATAATATATATGCCATAATGTAGAAAACTATGCCTATGTTTGGAAACTTTTGAAAATTCTATTATTTTGAATAATACATCTTATAAGATTTAAACAAAGTCAATTGATTGCACTTGGCTTTACCATGATACATTTTGAATAAAAGGTGTTAAAAAGCCTATTGTTGCACTTGGGTTTATGTTTTAATGCTTCATAGCGGCATTTATTAATTAACGTATTTTGAATTTTACGTGAGATATGAGTTATATCAAATTTATTTTGCAAATGATGTCTTTCTCTGTCACACATATTCATAATCACGATCAATAATTAAATCCATCTTGAGTGCTTCTTTTCTTACCTTTTTTTTGAACTAGCATGCAGAATAAAAGTTTCTCCTATCATTCACTTATTTTTTTCTAATGTTCACTAATCTTAAGTAACTTTTCTACAATTTAAAGAAAAAAAGGTTTGAATATGTTTAGAAAAAAAAATAGAGGGGGAAGGGGTTACTATTTTTTATATAATAATGATACTGGGGTAAGACAGTTGAATGGCATGAGGCTATAAACATAAAAATGTGTTCTGGTTAGCATGATTTTACTAAGTACAAAAGAAAAAAAAGGCAAGCAAATTATTAGGTTGCTTCGACTTCTTCGGCTTTGATATATTGTTGAAAAATCTTTGCAAACTTTTATTTCGAGTGATTCTCTAAGATTTTGATTTTTTGATTCTTTACAGCTCTATTCACAATAGGCAGACCTATGCTATTATAAAAATATTCCTTTCTTAGCTAATGAGATTTCATCAAACCTTAAAAGTAAGTTTCTTACCCTTTTTTTTTTCCTATTGTTTGAAAATATTTTCTGATATATGATTAGTACTAGATTTTCAGATAATTTCATTCCTGTTAGTTTAGTGTTTTATTTGCAATACTTTTAAATGTAATTGATAGGCAAAGTGATGTAAATGGTAGGATAAAAATTATTTTATTTCATGTTTGATATTTATTGAATTAGCGAATATATGTCCATTTGTAGTTTGAAACTTCTAATTAGATTTTGTTATCAATTTTTTCATGATTGTTTTACATGTTCAATTTAAAATCATGTTAGTACAATGGTGATTAGTGAAAAATAAATAGAGTTTCCTTACTAGAATTGGTTTACACTTTTTATATGTTGAAACACAATTAGAGATATTTCTAACTTTTTATTTATATGAGCTTCTATACTAGAGCTGGTTTGCACTTTTTATGTGCTGTGAAACATAAAAGATATCTTTAGCTCTAGCTTATGGTTTATAGGAGTTTAAGTAAACCTTTATTATTATTATTTTTTTGCAAACTTTCACAGATATTATTATCTTTTCTACTTATTGATCTTTTTAACTACACTATTAAATTTGTTTTTATTGTCTAAACAAGAAAAATGTACCTGTAGCATAGTGTGGGTATAATAGTAGTTGATTTTAATTTTTTAACATGTGAATGCATAAATTATAATAAAAATTATGCATCTCATATATCAAAAAATTATTCAAATATAATAAAAATTTTGTGTATCTCTTAGGTTCAAAAACCATTTCTTTGGAAGCATAAATGTTAAAAAATTAGAGAAATAAAATTAAAATTGAAAGTATAGTTAAAGAATAAATTATCTGTTAATGCATATGATATTTAGTCTTTTTAAATTTAAAAATAATCAAATAATAACAAAATTATTATAAAATCTCTAAAAATAAAAATTATATTTTAAAATTTCAAATTTAAATAACATATATTTAAATTATTAAAAAATTTATTTTATAATATCACTATATTTGAGATTTTTAAATTTAAAAAATATATATTTATATTATTAGAAAGTCTATTTTAAAAGATAATATATTATTATATTTGAAAATTTTAAATTAACATATATATATTTAGATTATTTGGAAATATATTTTTAAAAAATAATATATTTAAATTAAAATTTGTTGCTACCCACTTAAAAATAATTGAATTGATTTTTTACTTAAATTTAAAAATTTTGAATAATTAAATAGTTTTTAAATATATATTCTTTCATAAATATCTTAAAATTAAAAAATATGTTACATGTTACTGTAAAAAGAGAAATTTTAGAATTTTTTTATTATCGGAAAGAGAAATATTCATCTAAATTTTCATGTAAATAAAATTTTTGTAATATATTATGATATAATATTATATATGATATGATTTATATCAATTATGATTGATAATTTGTTTAATTTTCGTTCTTAATTATTTTGACTTTGATTTTTATTAATAAATTGTATAAGAATTAAATTGTAACAAATCTTTTTCTCGAATTTGGGTTAAACGATGGACATTTTAACAAAAAAAAAATTATATTTTAATTTATATGATTTTACATTTTCTTTCTTACATGTCACTTTAAGGTGAAATAAATTTTTATAAGCGTCGTTTTAAAAATTTTCACATTTTTCATTTCATATTGATTTTTTTATTTTTTTAATAAGTTATATATTGATGTAATAATATTATTTAAAATTTATAATAATATTGCTTCTGTTTCGCACAGGCTCAAAAAAAAAAAAAAAAAAATCGCCGCTTCTCGCTCAATCCGTCAGGTCTGTCAAGTCTGTCTCTAAAATTGACCGAAGAAAAAAGTCGTAACAGCATAAGCCTAAAGCTAATCCTATCTTAATTCTTTGATCGAAAAAAAAAAATCCCACCACCTCCCTGGTTTTCTTACCGCCAATTATCCATTCCGTCAATCCATTCCTCAAATCTGGTTCTGTACCGATCAGCGTCCCGCATCCATCCCTTATTTCTCGCTGGCGTCCCCAACTCTATCTACAAACCGAAAACCAAGTACGCTTTAATTTTTGTGGATCAGGTTAGATCAAGTAAAAATCCTGATATATCTCTGCAAAATTTCTAGTTCTGGCCATTATAACTATATTTTTCTTTGTTTAAATGAGCTCGGTAGTTTTATATATATTTTTGCATATTAGAATTTTGATGAAAGTAATCTCGGCTAGAGCCAGACTTCTAGCTAGAACTCCCATTTTACTTTTATCTATTTTTTTTTAAAAAATTTTACATATGAACTACTATGTGGGTTTTTATTTTTAGATTGTATTTTTTGAAAAAAATTATGGGTAGTCTTTTTCTATCTTTTAAGTCGAAGAGGAGAAATTTTTGTTTATTATACGGTATTTTATTTGATTGTTTTTGTAATTAAAATTTTCTTTTTTATGGTGCTCATGGGACAATAGGGGAAAAAAGGGTGGTGAAACCCCCGCCCAACTAGTGGATGCCATTTAAGATCCACATTGGACCTTTAAATGCCGGGTTTCAAATTGTTAAAGACTCTTCTGTTTATGGCCGCTTCTTTATTGTACAGTTGTTGCTTCATTGAATTTGCTTCATTAATAGCCTCACAAATGACTGGAAGGTCTAATTAATTAATGGGATTTGGTCTCTTTTAAGGGGTTAAACATGCTAGACATGTAGAGATCATTGCTTGGATTAATTGTCTAGCATAATTAGACATTAACTCTTGTCTATGTAATGCTATTGTTATATTGAAAAGGTACTAATTTCAGGAGTCACCTAAATTGTAAGGCTTATGTTGTTTTTTTGATATAAATGGTTAAGTGCTTTGGACATACAAGGGATTCCACTACTGAAATATTTCATTAATTATAAAGAGAGACCTTGATTCATAAGTTCAAAATTTTCCTTTTCTCTCATAAATTAAAGTTTATTTAGATATATCTGTAGGTTTTTTTTTTTTTTTTTTACTTAAAGGACCTAGAGAAGGTGAGCATGTCAACTTTAGAATTCTTAGAAAACTTATTGTATACTGAAGTTTTTGTTGACTGCTTGTTGAAAACCAAGTTGGAAGGGTAATTTGCAGTCTTTCTTGAGTTTTCTTTTGATTTAGTTTTCACTTTTGAAATGGATCTGGCATTACATTATGGAGGCATACGCTGGATTAAGTTGGATTAAGTTTAGTAATCATAGGGAAACTAGTGCTAGTGTGAATAAGTTGGATGGTGAGATAGTACCAAAGAGTAGTCATTTCGATATTTGGGATTAATTATTCAGAGCAATGTTGAGATAGAAAGGGATGTAAATCATAGGATTTAAACAGAATGAGTGAAGTGGCGAAGTGCATCGGGTGTGTTGTGTAATTACAACATGCCTTTAAAGTTAAAGGCAAAGTTGTATAAAATAACCGTAAGGCCTGCATTGTTATATGGAACTAAGTGTTGGGCCGTTAAGAAGCAACATTAGAAGGAAATGAGCATAGCTGAGATACGAATGCTTAGATGCACGTGTGGTAAAATTAGAAGAGACAAAATCAGAAATGAAGAGATTCAAGGAAAATTAGAGGTAATCCGAATAGAGGGAAAGATGAGAGAGGACCATTTGAGATGGACATGTGAAATGTAGGCCTATCTATGCACTAGTTAAGAGAAATGAGCTTCTAGATTTAGGAGAGACCAAAACTTTTAGAGGTAAACTACTAAAGACGTGGATGCGAGTAATAAAAAATGATATGAGAGTTAAGGAAGTAGATGAAGAGGTTGTTATTGATAGAAATGAGTGGCGCAAAAAGATTCAAAATTACGACCTAACATGATTCCTTTTTTGGGTTTTCATACAGTTGACCTTAGAGTTATAGGATATAAGGCTTAGTTTGTTGTTGTTGTTGTTGTTGTTGTTGTATTTGAGTGGATTGGGCGGAATTAGTCATCCTTTTCCAATGATTTGGGCTGTTTTAGGCTTTTAAAACATATTCCATCTCTAGGGTGCATGCAAATCAAGTTATAAAACACTAGAAGTTATCCTATTGTATCATTTGTTTTTGTTCCTTTGCTTTGCTTTTTGCAACTTAAATTTTATATTTAGGGTTTTATATTTATGGATCTAGGTCTCTTTCTTAAATCAAGAGGAAATTTAAGAATTTTTTAGTACAGAGTTTTAATCTTTTTCTCAACAGATTGAATTTAGGAAAACACTGTTTTGGTCTCCTTTACTGTTACAGGTGATGTTTTTCATTTATTGGCAGCTGTGATCCCTCCCTTTGTCTACAGTTCAGAGGTTCCAAGGCTTAATCCGTATTGTTCTCATTTCTTCCTAAGTTAGGTCCACTTTCACTTTTATAAATGTTTAAATGCTTTTTAAAACATTTTTGGTACTCTTTTATCTCATTATTGTTTCTTTTAGTTTAATTTTAGGTATATTTCATGTATTGTGGTGAATTTTACTGTTGTTTTTGAGATTTTTTTTTTTTTTGGATTTTGATGCATTTTAATTTATTGTTGTTCATCCTTTTTACCTTATGGTGGTATATTATGGAGTATTGCCATACAGAAAAGAGTGAAACTAAAGGCTGAAATTTTGGACACAATGAAGTTGAATATGATGACTATCTCTGGTTTAGAAAGTGGAAAAAAGGTACACTTAATGGTTTGTCACATAAGTCTCAATAATCCTAATTTCCTTTTAACCAAAAGACTGAGACCAACCTCTTTCCTTGTCAAGTTAAAATCTTGAGTAGATTCTAGTTCAGAAATGCTTTTAACTTGGATGTATAATTGGGTAGACAATAAAGGATATATTAGCAATGAATTTAGGAAAGGGGTCGAAGAGTTCACTGAATTTGTAATTTTGCAACATGACTTCATAAGTGACAACAAGATTAGGTGTCTATGCTTTAGATGTGATAACAAAAAGTTTCTTTCACTAGATGAAGTCACTGTCCACCTTTATTTGAACGGATTCACTGGTGTTTATACAATTTAGGTTGCACATGGATAGCCTTTTAGTATTAATTGGGATGTTGGGGAATCATCAAGAAGTAATGATGAGGTTTTGAATCCATGTAGACAATTGGTTATTTGATATATTTACATTTGAATTCATAGATGTATAATTGCAACCTTGTTATAAGTGTAGCTTACTTGTGGCTATCTAGATGAATAGGTTTGTTTCTCTTTTCTCTTGTGTTTTTGGTCTTTTGGCTCAACTATTTTATGTCTAATACTTAATACAGACTAGTTTTTTCCCCTGGACTACTCTGCAGGAGTGTAATTTCTTTTAAAATACAAATTAATTGGTTAAGGGAGGACCATTCTCCAACCGGATCACAGGACCTTATTAATTAATAATATATCATGGAGGGAAAAATGCATCAAAAAGAGAATTAAAGCTAATGTATGTATTTTACAAGAAAACTCAACCCATTGGGCCTTGATTTTCTTGTCTGGCCATTGCAATGCCATATAAACTGGTCTCTCCTTTAGTTTTTGACCAATTAGGAAGTTACATATTATTATTAGAATAATAAAATTCTAAAACTAATATACAATTTGCTATGGGTTGCTTTTGCTATTTCAATTGTGTCATTCCTATCTAATGGATAAGAGTCGGATTTACAAGTCTAGAGATAGTAGAGACTAACAAGGAGTCAATCAATTTCTTGAATTTGCATTTAGTAATGCATTGGTGGGAAGATATTGTGTTCTTGCAGCGAAGTGTTAATTGTTCTTGGAAAATGTATGAGGAAGTCAGACTGTACTTAATATGTAAGGGTTTTGTAAGGGGATATACATAATGGGTTTGTTATGGAGAAAGCAAATTTACCATCTTCTCCTATCAATGCCATTCCGAGTTCCAATGTCTTGTTCCTTAAGCCATACACTTAATGTTCGTGAAGTTTAACAAGTTCAAGATATTACTTGTGCAAACATGAGGGGGTTGGATAATATGAGAGAATTGTTGCATGTTGTGATGGGTATGGTTAAGGTCTATTAGGTGGTGATGAATAGGTTGTCAAAAGTGCAATGAATCCTTAAGATCCTGATGAAGAGGTAACAGACAATAAGAAGGGTCTACTGGGAAAATGAGTATTTTTTTATTTAATTTGTTGAAAGGTGCTGAAAAATAATTATTTCCCAGGTGCAAGCCATTGTTGAAGCTGTCCTTAGTGAATTTGTTTCATATAAAGTGTGTGTGGGTGGACTGATAAATCATTTATCATAGTATTTGAATTGTTGGGTCCAACATTTTCAGAAGGCTAAGTCTTCTTATGAAGCAAAGAAAATTATTAAGGCTTTAGGTCTTATGAGAAGATCCATGTGTGCTGGCATGATTGCATGTTATTTTGTCAGGAGAATGCAGATGATGAATCGTACCATGTTTTTGGTTCTTCTCGTTGGGTAGATAACAAGAAAAAGGATCAATTGGATATTGATGGTGACAACACTGCCATCAATTATTCAAATTATTCAAACTGAAAATCACATTATTCAACAATACAACATAATAATTTAAAAAACACAGGTTAAAAGGGAAAAAATGAAAGGAAAGAAAACCTAACATAGCAGCAATAAGTGATTTCAAACCAGTCTTCCGAGATTTGTATTAACCACCATCCTGAGCGTAACACAGAAATAGATTGGACTACCCAGCTTGATGGAATCAAGCATAAATTACAATAATACCACACACATGAATGCCTCCTCAACCACAAGTCATGGCAATTATAGTCAATAAAGGTCTGTCACCCAAAAGTAAGGAAAATAAACATATATCAAATAAAAGAAAAAGAATAAGCCATCTTACAATACCTCTTCTTGTTCATCTCCATTTTGGGTTGTGAACAATGGGGGCGTGGTAATTCCTATTTAATGCCAAGAAAGATGTGCTGCAGGGTAGGAAACAATTTCTAAAAGAAAAAATAGTTGATGATTTGTGTGCAGGTCCCCTATCTGGATTGAAGGTAAAATTCCAGATGAGAGTGTTTGGTGTGGGATTTTCCATTTAAAAACCATAGTGATTTACTCTCAGTAATTACATCACCTTGTTTGGTAAAAATTTAGAAATCCTACGTGATAGTGATCTTAAATCACTTGAGTGATAAGATCATTGCCTTGGGGAGTGATCTGATTTCCAACCTAAAGGATGGGAAAGTTTTATCTTCATAGGAAAGTAATTTTCAATATTATTTTTTGACTAATTTACCCTCACAAAAAATATAGTTAAAATTACCCAAGAAGCTGTTCACAAAAAATTTAAAAAACCGGTTTTTTAATCACTTATAACATAAATTTAAAAAAGGTTTTATGTTATAAATTTATATTGATTAGAAAAAGATAATGAATTTATTTAATAATTTTTTTAGAAATTATTTTTATCAAAATTGATTTATACTTTGTAGTTTTATATAAAATAACGTTTAGCTATTTTATGACTTGTTGATTCAATAAGTACTAAATATTTTGCGTTTTTTTTTACAAGGTTGTTTTGGATATTTTGTACTATATAATTTATTTTTTCATATAATACCAAACACAGTTATTTAAAAGCATTGGTGATTTATAATATTGTATCAAACATGGTAATCTTAGATCATTAGTGATCAAACCACCTTGGTGTTTTTATCACCATGGTAATTAGATCACTGCAGTGATCTTGAAAATGATAACAAACGTTACATTTGTGGAACTCTTTTAGTTTCATCTTCAACATGTTCCTTGCTGTTCTGCATTCATTATAAGATGGAGTAAATATCCATAATTTCCCTCAAAGCTCTCCAAAGGAATTATAATTAGTGTTATTGATACCAAAATTTACTCACCCAAAAAAAAATAATAAATAAAATAAAATAAATCATGCACAAAACATAACAACCATAATGAGAAGTAGGTGTTTCTTATTTCAACATTTTGATTTGATTCTGCCGCTGTTGTCTTTTGCAGCAAAGAAAAAAGAATTACAATTTACATCCTCAGTCCAGGTTTAATAGCTTTGCTTTCTTGTGATGCTCTTTTTCCTGGTTTCTGAGAGCATTTGTTGTTCTGACTATACTAATTTACTGATTCTGTGCAAACTCAGTCCAAACTCCTATAGCAAGCTTCAGTCTTCTCACGTCTAGATTGCTCCTTCAACTGATACCAAGGTTATCCTTCTCCGTTTTCTTACTTCATTGCATAAAATAATTTAATTAAAAAATTTGTTTTCTTTCCAGTTTATGTTCCTCGATTATGTTCCTCGATTTTGTGTTGTTTATTGAAAAAATAAGTTAAACAATGTTTTAGTGGGCTGTTTCAGAATGAATATCAGTGCTTACCATTCCATTTGAATCCCAGTGAATTTTGTTGATCACAATTAGATGAAAATTAACTGAATTGTAGCCAAGTTGTGAATTGAAGGTAAGTTTTGTGTTTCCATTTGCTTTTATTTGGTGGCTGAGAAAATGGAGGACTGTGCAGAAAAATACCAAATGGAGTATTTTATTTTGGGTTTCTAAAGAAATTTAAGTACTGGCTCAAGTTACGTCATAATGGAGTATTTAGTTCCTTGTTTTTCCTCAAAACTTTATTTTTTCATTATAGGATAGCATAGGTTAAAATAATCACATTTGCCTTGCATGCTTATTTTATTGTTTCTTATCTCAAAAGTTAAGTTGTTGCTTGGGTTTTCTTATTCTGCCTATTAACAAGAACTTTGATAGCGATCTTACGCTGATTTGGTTTGTTTTAATCTGTGTCAAATAGATGCAAGAGAGGTCAAAATCTTCTTCTGTAAGCAATCTTCCGCTTATCCTGGATATTGATGACTTTAAGGTAATGAATCAAACCATGGAATGCTTTAATATATTATGAGTTAAAGATCCAGATCCTTTTTGAGTTTTTTCATTGAATGCCATTGAATAAGTTTATGATTGAATGTCAACTGGTAGGGTGATTTTTCTTTTGATGCCTTATTTGGGAACTTGGTTAATGAGCGCCTGCCATCTTTTCAAGAAGAAGCAGCAGATTCTGCAGATAGACTTGGCATTGGTGGGACTGATCTACCAAATGGACATATCCGTACGTCTTCTGATGCAACAAAATTCACACAAGGACTCTCTGCCCCTCTATTTCCTGAAGTGGATGTTCTATTATCACTGTTCAAGGATTCTTGTAAAGAGTTGATTGATCTTCGCAAGCAGGTCTGTTCTGTAATAGTTGGTGATGGGTTTGACAAAACCTGTAGGATTCATATTAATGTTTTAATTTTCTTTATATGGGTTGAAGATTGATGGAAGACTTTACAATCTCAAGAAAGAGGTTTCTACTCAAGATGCTAAGCACCGAAAGACACTAACTGAGGTTAGTCAGCAACACTCTTAAATACCTTTTCTGATGAATCATTTATGCAAAAATGTCAGAAAATGAAAGAAGAACTTATTTCTTTCATGCGTAACATTGTTTTAAAAAAGTGTTTATCTTTTGGATATTTAAAACCTGTTTCTTTATAAGAAAACTAAAAAAAAGATGAAGTTCAACAGTTTCATTGACTCTTGTTTGTGAGGACCATAAGACAACAACCCATTTCTCATTGGGCGTCGTGCAGTCTCCACTTTGATGAGCACAGTGCATTTCACATGAATATTGAGATAAATGCTTCTTTTTGTTTTAAAGCACCTTGCCTTGACATTTGTACCTTGACTTGAACAGAAACTACTAGGGATTATGTCAAAAATCAGATAAAAGAGTCTTGGATCTTTCATATTACAAGTTCTTAGGTGAATGTGAATATCAAAAAATGAGTTACAAATTGGTCATAAACTGATTAGTTTTACTTCTTATTTTTCTTCAGTTAGAAAAAGGTGTAGATGGCTTGTTCGATAGCTTTGCAAGACTGGATTCACGTATTTCAAGTGTTGGGCAGACTGCTGCAAAAATAGGAGATCATTTGCAGGCAAGATTATCCATTGCTTTGGTTCCACTAACTAGTTTTTCTGTTCCTAGTTGGTTGTCATCATGTTGCTAAATCATATAATTACTTATGGCATTTCCTAAATGCATATATTTGGTATTCTCTTGTCAGAGTGCAGATGCTCAACGTGAAACTGCTAGTCAAACCATAGAGCTCATAAAGGTACTCTCAGTTTGTCTCATGTGCTATCTGTTGCTTAAATTGCTTTAACACCTTGACAAATTAATCCCTTGCAGTACTTGATGGAGTTTAATAGCAGCCCAGGCGATCTAATGGAACTTTCACCTCTATTTTCTGATGACAGCCGTGTTGCTGAGGCTGCCTCAATTGCACAGAAATTGCGTAAGATGACTTTACTTTTGTGATGCTTTAGTTATTGTACATATAGAAAGGAGTTAGCAAATGTGTACGTGAAAAAGCGAGTGATTCAATGTGAGATTATGAATTGATATGGTAACAACTGTTCAAATTATAATTGGTGAAATGTAACATATTTCTTTTTAGAGAACTTATTTCCATAACTACATCGTTGGGAATATGCTTTTTATGCTTCTTACAGCTTTATGAACAGTTTTAACCTTTCATGTCAATTTGTTGATTTTAGGATCATTTGCTGAGGAGGATATCGGAAGAGCTGTGCCATCAGTTGTGGGAAGTGCAACTGCCAGCAGAGGATTGGAAGTTGCAGTTGCTAATCTTCAGGAGTATTGCAATGGTATGAAGCTTGTATGAAGCTCGTGATCAATGAGAATTATAAAAGAGTGAATGAGTGACTTTTATTAGACTGTGAAAGGGGAATTTGATGAAATTATTTTGTTACCTAAAAGAAAGAGACATTGTACCTAAATTCTATAAGCTGATTATGTCATCTTGATCATTTATGGAAGCTTTAGAATTAAATTGTGAAGGAAAAGAGTCCGCTACATTCCGTCTTATTAATGGCTTCCCTTATCTTGTAATGACAAGTGTATCAAGTCTCCCTTGTGTTTTTCTTTTTTCTTTCTGTAGAATTGGAGAACAGATTGTTGGCTCGGTTTGATGCTGCATCACAGAGAAGGGAACTGTCTACCATGTCTGAATGTGCTAAAATTTTATCTCAGGTATTAATTGATTGTATATTTATAGCTGTTTTTCCTCTATAAAAGTTTAACTCAGGTATTAATTTTTTCTATTTTGAGCAGGTTATTTAAATTTATGAAGGAATCTTGTTAATCGATTTGGAATATTTCTGCTTTCACTTATGCAGTTTAACAGGGGCACTAGTGCCATGCAACATTATGTGGCAACCCGTCCAATGTTCATTGATGTGGAAGTCATGAATTCAGACACCAGATTAGTTCTTGGTGACCAGGGTTCTCAAGCTAGTCCCAGCAATGTTGCACGTGGGCTTTCTTCGTTATACAAAGAAATTACAGGTTGAGAGAGTTGTTATATTGATGTTAAGTCAAGGGCTTGAGTTCATCAACAGACTTATTGTATCTATGTTGTTTGTCCTGCAGATACTGTGCGCAAAGAAGCAGCCACAATTATGGCAGTATTTCCTTCTCCTAATGATGTTATGTCAATTTTAGTTCAGGTGCCTTGAAGAATCTGTCCGTGTTCCCATGTTATTGAATTTCATCAACTTATATGCTGCACCATTATGTATACCTGTTCGCTATTTATGGCTGGTTTCCTATGTCATATGCAGCGAGTTTTGGAGCAGCGAGTTACCACTCTTTTGGACAAATTATTAGTGAAGCCATCTCTTGTGAATCCCCCTCCCATGGAGGAAGGTGGACTTTTATTGGTGAGTCAACTTATAGAAAATGCACCCAGTTTTCCAAATCCAAATGGTAATTAGAAGTGACAAATTTTGACTTTACTTATGTTTTACTTGAGGCTTCAGTATCTGAGAATGCTAGCTGTGGCATATGAGAAGACTCAGGAACTTTCTAGAGAGCTACGAGCCGTTGGATGTGGTGATTTGGATGTTGAAGGTAACAATATGACAATAGCTCCTATGCAAATCCCCTTGTGCATTTTCCTTTTATTATTTTAAATACATTTTGGAATCAGATATAGTTATTAATTTGTTGAATTCCATCTAGGTCCTTAAGTTTTTTTATCATTATTCTAGCCATGTCCTTATGAGAAATAGACATCATGCCCCAAAATTATCAATTTGGCAGGACAAAGTGGTCCTGGCGTTAATCCACTGGTACAAAATCTGTTTAGAGCCTTGTTTAGAGACCATTATGCCGATGAAGACACAGGACTTCAAATACTCAAATTAGTGAAACACAACATTTTTTACAGAAGCAAAAAATAAAATAAAATAAAGATTAAAAAAATAGAGAAATCTCGAAAATCAGTTGAAAATGAGAAGATTTACACATGAAATTGCTAAGAAAAATTAGTTTTGGCATGAATAGTGTGAACGTGAAGACTCTTGCCTTGTTGCAAATACTTCAAATCAGCTCAAAAAAAAAAAAAAAGAAAATCCTACTGACTAAGCTAATTAAATATGGCAAAACATTTTCTTGTACCATCAAACAAAAATGTCCCTAAGTTTCCAAGGCTGGCTGCCTTATGTGAAGATATCCAGTTATCTTTGCATTCCAAGAGCCAATTGTTCTGATCTTCATTTTACCAAAAATGCAAGCTGCCATTTTTAGGAGCCTGCACTTAACATACATGTCCATGAGACTTGTATCAAATACTTCATCTAAACAACCAATCCCTCTTCTAATGGCGTATCCATGGATAGACCTGCCTTCTTCCAGTGCTTCCAACTCTTTTACTGCCTGCAATAACTCACCATTGTCACAATATTGGGATCAATCTCTTCCTTCTGCACGTGGCTAGCAAATTCAAAATCCTCATAAGCAAGCTGACCGCCAACTTGTGCACATCCAGTTATCATTGAAGTGTAAACATCTCTTTCAGCTATTTCATCAAATACTTTGGAAGCACCACTCATATCTCCTTGCTTTGAATATAACCCTGTAAGTGAAGACTCCACAAATCCATCTTTACTTAAGCATCAAGATGAACACCTTTTCCAAATTCGACTACCCAATTCAATGCAACTCTTCCAAATAAAAGTAATATCTGAACTATCCAAGCCAATCTTTTTTTTTTTCTGCTTCAAAAATAAATACAGCCTAAGAACTTCACAGGATTGACCACTTCTAAAATACCCAACAAGAATTGAATTCCAAAGAAAGAGATTGTTATTGATAATTCTATAAAGTAACCATCTTAATTGCAAACTTTGGGTACAAAGTTACAAGCTTTGAGCGTAGAACAGTACTTTGACAAAGCCCATGAGTGAAAATACAAGCATGAAGCTTTCTCAAGGAAGCAATATCTTTACAGTTCTCCAACTAAGAAGCAAATTTCTCTACTTTATTGCTCGTTGAATGATTAAGGAATAGACTTTGTGATTTAAGAAAAGGAATTGGGTTTTTTTTTAAGAAGTGAAGGTATTTTAAGTAAGAAAAGAACGATGCTTTATATGTAGAATAACTGAATAAGTGAAAAATCCAAAATCATGGATTAATGGCCCAACAAAAAAGGAGGTAGAGCTGAAGAGAAAAAAGAAAGGGTTGAAGAGAAAAGGACTAGCTGGATTTTAGATTAATGTTGGGCAATTATGTAATTGTCCAATTTTTGTTAACAGCGTTAACAGTTTTGGGGTGGAATGTCCATTTCTCAAACTAATACATTTTACTTGAATTATAATCAAAACTCCATGACATGAATGGAATTTATCCCTTATTAATTAATTCAAGTAGACGGTTGAATACAGTCATTTAGAATTGTTAATGGGATTAAATAAAAGATAGACCAAACTGATGGATGATGGTTGTGTCGGATGAATTAGGAAAATTAAATCAAATGTACAATACGGCATTTCAATCAAGAGATGTGACATGACATTATATTCTTGATATTTCATGAGGTTGTCCAAACTCACAATGCATGTGTTGCACTTGATCTATGATGTAGAGATGAGAAAATATGATTCTATCATATGTATTCTTTTATCTGAATAAGCAACTCTTTTACTAAATTTATCTGCAAATATGGCCATCCACATTTTAACATTAAGATAGTAGTAGAAAGGTTTAAACTTTTAGTATACCAGATAACAGTGTTAAGTGTTTCAAACAAATGTGAAAGTAAACCGCACTCATTTGCTTTTGTTTAATTCATTTTAACATTAAGATCGTAGTACAAAGGTTTAAACTTAGTATACCAGACAACAGTGTTAAGTGGATTCAAACAAAAGTGAAAGTAAACCACACTCAAGTGCTTTTGTCTTTTTCACTCACCATTTATACCTTAATGACAAAATTGCTTGTTGTTGCAGGTCTTACTGAGTCTCTGTTTTCTGCTCACAAGGATGAGTATCCTGAACATGAGCAAGCCTCTCTTAGACAACTGTATCAAGCGAAGGTTTGCAAATTTGCTTTATATGTTCCCAAAGTTTCTATACTTGATTTGCTTCATAGTTGCAGCTTGTAAAATCTGTGATGCTGTGCAGTTGGAAGAGCTGCATGCTGAAGGCCAAAAAGTTTCTGAGTCAAGTGGAACAATAGGGCGCTCTAAAGGAGCTTCAGTGGCTTCTTCCCATCAGCAGATATCTGTTGCAGTTGTGACAGAGTTTGTACGGTGGAACGAAGAAGCAATATCTAGATGCACTCTATTTTCTTCTCAGGTAATAATTTATCCATTGATTGATGGTACGCTCTGTTACTTGTGTACAATTTTCTGCAACTCAAGAGAGACTCTTCAAAAAATACTGGGCTGAGCACTTAAAAAAGGGTTTTAAAGGAAAAAAAAAGGGATAATACCCAAATAAACCCTCAAACTATATTCAAAAAATGAAAACAAGTCTTTGATCTTTTATTGTATGAAATTAAGGTTATGAATTTTTATTTTATTGTAATTAGAACCTTGATTGTATAAAAATTTTTAGTTCGATGATTTAATTTATAGAAAATACTTAGATTTATTTGGACGAGTTGAATCTGAAATATTTGAGAGAATGCTATTTTTGAAATTGTCAATTGGACGTTGTTCATCCATTTTTTAAGATTTAATGGGTATAATTACAATGAAATGAAAGTTCATAACCTTAATTTCATGCAATAAAGAGGACTTTTTTGCATTTTTTAGAAAAGTCTGAGGGTTTATTTGGGTATTAAACCAAAAAAATTGAGGCTTTCCAATGTTTCCATATGTATTAACTGTGTTGTTCTTAAAGTTTTGTCTAGATCTTACCCTTCCGGTGGGTTTCTTAGGCTGCATGATTGGGCTAATATGTTATTTCAAAAGTTTTGGAATATTGCAATTCAGAGGCTTTATCCAGCAAAATGACTGGTATATGATAAATAAAGTATAGCTAAAGTGACATGATTGCATATATGAAAAATAAGCATGCATTATGAAACAGAACGCTAGTGTGGTAAAAAGAAACAAAGGTTGGGTAGACTGAAATAAACCAGATATTATGACATAAATGTGATCAATTACTAATTGCATTGCAATGTCTTTGACAGCCTACTACACTTGCAGCCAATGTAAAAGCAATTTTCACTTGCCTACTCGACCAAGTAAGTTGGTTAATTAAACAGGTCGATTCTCTGGATTTTGCAATGGGTACTTAATTAATTTAAATTTTTAGGTCAGCCAATATATAACTGATGGGCTTGAACGGGCTAGAGATAGCTTGACTGAAGCTGCAGCCATGAGGGAAAAGTTTGTGCTAGGTAGTGTTAGTAGAAGGGTGGCTGCTGCGGCTGCTTCTGCGGTAAATTCCTGATTATGTTCTATTTTATGCATTTTAAGTTTCAATTTAACCTAAAAATAATGGAAATAAGGGTGGTTAATTACCTGATGTGCAGGCAGAAGCTGCTGCGGCTGCCGGTGAAAGCAGTTTCAGATCTTTCATGGTTGCTGTACAACGTTGTGGCAGTAGTGTGGCCATTGTTCAGCAAGTATGTGGGGTTTCCTCTTTTTTCTTCTCTAAGTAAAGTTCACAAATGAAAGAATATTATAGTATTACGAAGATTTGAATCAATCGTACTTTTTATCTGCAGTACTTTGCAAATTCTATATCTCGACTCTTATTGCCTGTTGATGGTGCTCATGCTGCTTCTTGCGAAGAAATGGCCACAACAATGTCTACTGCAGAGGGTGCTGCTTATAAGGGGCTTCAGCAGTGCATTGAAACTGTGATGGCCGAGGTCAGTTACTAACTTCGACTCTTCTATTTTGATTTTTCTAGACAATAGCGTGGGGGTAATTGTCAAATATGTGTATGTACAACATGGATGTGCTCGATTTTTTTATAGTTTTTCCTTATATCTCGATTCTAGACTTCCATGCCATCCATTGGATGTGTCGGCTAAGTGTACTTAAAGAAAATGAAGAGTTGGAGCAACATAGCTTTAGACAGTGCCTAAAGATTTGAGTCTTATTATATTTCTTTATAGACTTCATTATTATTGAATTCTTCTTTTTCCACCCACCTCATGGTGCCTATTTGTTTAACTCCATTTTTCGCCAAGCTTATAGATCATGCCTGTTTATTGGTACTCTTCACTTTTCTTAATTATTGGCAATTAACTTGGTGAAACTCCTTCGCAGGTTGAACGATTATTATCAGCCGAACAAAAGGCAACAGATTACCGCTCGCCTGACGATGGAATGGCTCCTGATCATCGTCCCACAAATGCCTGCACAAGGTTTGTCCTTCTAGTCAACTTTTGTGGGATCATTAGAAACTATATGGATGTGAAGCTGATTGGTTGAGGAACATTCGACATGATCCAAGTCCTTTGCCGTTAACATTTTGCACTTGGTCATAGCTTCATTTATGTGACTTTTGTTGTCTACTTGTTAATTAAATTCCATTATTCCTAGGTTACAGTAGCACTCTTCTTTAGCAGTGCAGCTGTAAAAACAATTTATTTGATTTCCTTTTCCTTTATCATCTTTTCCATGTCCAGAGTTGTTGCTTATCTTTCCCGGGTCCTCGAGGCTGCATTCACTGCACTAGAGGGTCTTAACAAACAAGCATTCCTGACTGAACTGGTATGATGTTTATCATTTGATATTCCCCTGATTATTATGTACATAATTCCATGACTTGAAGTCTACTAAATTGCTTTGCATACAAACAAGATTGGCTTGCATGGTATAGGCAAGAAATATATGCACTTGTAAAATTTGGTGGTTTTGTAGTTTATCTGGTACAAGGATGCTTGCACTGATCAATAAATTTCTTCAATCAATTCACACAAACTCAGTTTCTCTTCGTTCATCTATCCATTTTGAAACAAGTTTTTTAAGCAATGTATCCCTTGATAATTTTCAGTAATTTTGTTATGTGGTTCGTGCTATTGATTTCTTTTTTTTTTTTTTTATGTCCATTTATAGTGTTTTAACAAGTGATTATGCCACATTTTGAAATTAAATTTCTGATCCTATGTCGTTTCAGGGAAATCGCTTGCACAAAGGACTACTTAATAATTGGCAGAAGTTCACTTTTAATCCAAGGTATTTTGCCTTGCTTTAATGTTTCAATTGCCTGTTATTTATGTTGGACAGTGAACAGTGATGCATATGGTTGTAACTGGTTTCTGATCTAGGGAGGGCCTCCAGTATAGCCTGTTGCATGCAGGGACGGATTTACAGTGGGGTCAACTGACCCCACCGAAATCTGTGAAAAAACTAAGAAATAAAATTGTGTGAAAAACCAAGAGAAAAAGCTGAATGTATATTGAAAAACTACTTATTAAGAATTACACAAGCACTTTAGATTTATAGACAACTGACTAGAAGTTAAACTAGGAAACTAAATCTTTCAAAAAATTGATCTTATAATTGAGGGATTGTTTATCTTAATTTTTTGTTCTTAATTTGAATGATACAAATACTTAATTTTAGAAATACAAATATAAATATATAGATTACAAGATTACAATCAGCTGTAAATAAACGTTTTCTCATAAAATCTAAAATCTTTTTTAAATATATTATGATATTAGACAAAATTTTAATATTTTTACATTTTACCCCTACCAAATTGAAAAAAGAAGTTATAAAAGGGAGAGATTTAAAAATATTATAAAGGATAAATATACTTTAGTAAAAAAAAAAACGGACTCATTTAAAAATGAAGTATTATATGTAAATATTAATAAATTTTGGTTTATAAATAATTATTTCATAAAAGTCTCACTCTAGCTAACTTAAGTCCCAACTTAATATTATTTTTTTCTCTTTTGTCCCCATATATCTATTTTCCTCTCTTTTCATTTGTGGATTTCAATTTTTTTTTAATTTATGTGAAATATCATTATATTATTGTAAAAATGTCAAAGTCAAGCATGAAATAATAAAATATTTGTAAAAAGGAACAAAAAAGCACAAATTAAAGTTAAACTAATTTTATATACTAAAATATAGATAATGGGTAAAATGGAACTATAATAAAACACTCATGATTAAAAAAATTATTTTTAACATATCAAAGTATTTTCTTCTCTTATTTTTTTATATCTTGATAATGTGATAAGATGTTTTTTTAATATTATTTAAAATTTTTAATAATATATATTTGATGTAAAATAATATTGTAGAGATGTAACCTAACAAATTTGTAAAGATGTAATCCAACAAAATCTAAAATTAAAAAAAAAAAAAAACTAGCATCAATTTTAAAATTATTAAAAAAGTTAATATATATATATATATATATATAAGTAGCATGTTGTTGGTCTTATTTTGTATTTTTATATCTTATCTTATGTCTTATAAACTATATATAAATTAAATTAGTATTTAATTTAAGTTAGTCAAAAACAAATATCATTGGTAAGAAAAGTGAATTTTAAAGGAAATATCCGAAATTGAATAAAGTTATATACTTTTAATATTGACAATGAAAAAGAAAATCCTACATTTTCTACCTATAAAAATTATTTGACTCAATTATGTAGTACTATTTTTATTTGAAAAATGACAATATTGTGTTTGTGTTTATTTGATATTTAAATTTTGATGTATTTAATGTTATATAAGTTTTTATTATATTTGAGTTAATTTCTGTTTAAACTTTTTATATATTTGATATTGTAAAAAATATTTCAAATTCTTTTATTAAAAGTCTATTTTACATTTAGAAAACATTATTCTTACATTAAATAAAAATTATATATATATTATATAATAAATTTGCCTTCAATGAAAAAAATTTTAGATCCGTCCCTAGTTGCATGTGTACCACAGAAAACTTGTAGAACTTCTTGTAGTACATCGTTGTTTGCCTGCGCCATTTTAATGTTTAATGTACTGATTTGCAGCGGAGGACTACGTCTGAAGCGTGATATAACTGAGTATGGAGAATTTGTGCGTAGTTTTAATGCTCCTTCTGTTGATGAGAAATTTGAACTTCTTGGCATGTAAGTTATTGAATTCATGAACAACTAGACCAGTATTTTGTCATTTAAACCTCTATTTTACTGATGAACTGTTGGTCTCCAGCTTGGCCAATGTCTTTATTGTTGCTCCCGAAAGTCTCTCCACTTTGTTTGAGGGTACCCCTAGCATCCGGAAAGATGCACAAAGGTATTTACTCATATTATTGATCTGCTTTTTTGCACTTTATACTCTTTGATTGCCGCTTATTTTTTACAGTGCATCATGCTCAGATGCAGGTCTTTGTTAACATTTTCACATGAAATGCATCTCAAGAAACCTTAACTAAGTATTGACCAGTATTTAAAATTAAATGTTTGTACTTGAAACACAACTGCGATCCTGTTCTAATTATAATGGTGGTTGCAAAATCCGAAATGATACTTCCCATCTTCTTCTGACCATGAAAAGAGTATTAAAGTGAAAGAAAATATTTTCTGCATTGATTTGTTTGTGTCATGGTCCTAGAGAAGAGTCATAAATCTCACATGAGTTTTGTGTTAGAGTCCGACTTGGGATTTAAGTGTTCAAATCATGTTGAACTTGTGAGCTCTTTTTGTGAATAAAAATCATAAGGCCCAATGAATTGAATCATATAATACCAGACTCTGATATTTGTATCAGAATGGTGTTGGGGCACTAACAATGTGCCAGAAAAGACGGTGAGCTCTTGTTGGAGATTTGAAATATAAGTATTCAGACTATCTTCTATTTACAAAATCATAAAGTCCATTAGGTCAAAGCGAATAATATTTTGCAAGTTGATTGGTGTGAACAGTGACACTGCATGTGAATCGGTGCATTTATGATTTTTTTTGCATATTCATGTGTAGATTTAGATATAGGTGCTTTTTGTTGGGTTTTTCTCCGTGAAGGTTCTAGTATTGATTCGGTCCCTTGTATTCAGGTTTATTCAGCTTAGAGAAGACTACAAGAGTGCAAGACTTGCATCGAGGCTTAGCTCTTTATGGTCCAGTTCGAGTTGATTTACAGGTGGCATATTGATATACAAATATCTCTCTAGTTTCTTAGACATTTTCCTTGGTGGCTAATGCCTGCCTGGTTTTTAGGCACCAATGCCACGTCAAAGTGCTGGTCTGAGATTATTGAGGATAATGAACTCGTTATTGAACTGAAAATCGAGTACAGTAGATTTTTTTTTCTTAATATTTTTTGAGTGTATATATTTGAAATAGGTATTATGTTTCAATTTTCACTTTTTAGCATTTAAGAAGAAAAGATCTGGTTCCTGTTATTTGTTTCTAAATGGTTTGCCCTAAACAAACTTCAACATATTCCAATAAAACATTTTGAAACAAGTAAGGACACAAACTACAAAATCTCTGTTGAAATAATTAAATAAGAGGATAATTAAATAAAATAATAAAGAATTTTTTTGAACTTTCAAATTCTTATTTAAACTTTTATATTTACTTTCAATTTCGATGATTGAATGAAATTATGAATTTGAGCAAGCTGTTATGGTGAAGTTGGTAAACACGTTATACTTGGGAAATAGTGCTAGAGCATCTCGATTCGAACACGTTATTTTTAGGAAGTGGTGTTAGAACATCTCGATTGAGTCCAAACGGTGGCATATTTTCTCTTAGAAGAAATAGAATAAGTTCCAATTCACCACTCAGCTTTGAAATCTTAGTGAAATGTCTCTAAGGGTCGTTTGGGTCATGGAATTCTATATCCGTATTGGGAATGGGGGCAATGCCATTTTAGGAATGGGAATATCTACTCAAAAATCTTGTTGACAGAAATGTGTCTAATTTGTGTTCAGAATACAATACATTACTACGTTTGGGGAATACAACATTTTCCAATGATTATTTCACTAAAATATCTTCAAATATCAAGGAAATAAAATGATCCTATATTAATGCAATTTTTATATTAACAAGTAAATTAAAAGTCACACCAAGAACATTTAAAAAAAATTATGTAAGGATTTATTATTTAAAATTGCAGATTCTATATGATTTTTTTTTTTTGGAATTGTACACAATGCTAATTATAATTGATTAATTACATTATAACAATTATAAGTAATATACTCTCGTATAATTAAAAAAGTTTATAATATCAAAATAATTTAAATTAATATATTTGACTTAGATAAACAACAATAATAAAAAAATTGCTTCTAATTATATTATGCTTCGTAAATAGTTCAAATTACTTATAATTTATAAATAAAAAACTATTTTACTCAAATTATATTATGCTTCTTAAAATTAAATATATTTAAATTAATCATTCGGGTGCCCTTGAAGATTGAATGGCATAAAGATAGTATATTAGGAACAAATATTTAAAAAGTGGCTAAACACTAAAAAATTTATTTTCCTTTTCATTAATAATTTTGCTTATTGAATGTTTAAAAGTTTTTTTCCTTGGATATATTATTTATCTAAATATGAAAATTTTGTCGTAAAAATATCTATTTATGTATATAATTATATATATATATATATATATATATATATATATAAGTAATCCATGCAACTTATGGGAGTAGAAAGTAGGGGCATAATTAACTCCAATAAAATCGTTAAACTATCATGTTTAAACTCAACTCCCCTTGAAAATCTGAGGCTTGAAACTCAACTTAATTTTAATTGAGTTCCATTTTTCATACTCAAGCTAGATTAACAATTTAATTTAGTTACTTGAGCTTGACTTGATTAAGTTTAATAAAATTATAGATATTGACATTAAATATTATATATATTTTTATTTATATACATGTACTAAATATATTAATAAATATATACTTGATTAAACTTGTAAAACTTTCAAATCTATTATTAAATTATTCAAATTCAACTTAATTTCTTACTCAAATAATTCAAGATTAAATTTAATTAGACAATAAACAAATTGAGTTCCAATTTTTTTCAAATTAAATTCGAATAACTCACATCTTTACACAATAAATTAGATTTGACAATTCGTATATTTATATCATATAAAATATTAATAATTTATTTATTTATATCATGTTTTATATTAAAATTATATATCATAATTCATTTGATACAAAAATATGAGATAAATTTTTTGATTTTTTAAATTTTTTTATTTTATTAAACCCATATATGATTTTTTTAAAAAATTTTAAATCGTGTTTCTTTTTCATATCATTTTTATATTGTCTTATTTTAAATTATTAGATCTATGGTACACAAACTAATCTTATATAAATATATAAAAGCTAAAGCCTCTAACAAAAAAGGAAATAATTTGATGGATAGTCTACATTTTCGACATGTGGATAATTTAAAAAAATAATATATGTTCTTTAATAAATATAATTTAACAATTAAAAATAAATTAAATTAATAATTTTTATTTACCTTAAATTATTCTCAATTAAATTTATAAATAAGGTAATAAAAGTTTAATTGCCATCATTAATATATAGAATAATTTTGTAAAGATTTTTTTCAAGTATAAATATCCAACTTTAAATTATATTTGTGTAAACAATATTCACTTTTCAATATTTAGTTCTATTTTTTGATATATGAATAGGTTTTTATTATCAATCCACCTTTTTTTGCATTGACATTCTAATTCATCTTATATGAATATATAAAAGCTAATGCCTCTAACAAAAAGGAAATAATTCAATGTAAATAGTGTATATTTTGACATGTGGATAATATAAAAAAATGATGTGTTCTCTAATAAATGCAATTTAATAATTAAATAAATTAATGAAATAAATTTATTTTTATTTATCTTAAATCATTCTCAATTAAATTTATAAATAAGATAACAAAAGTTTAATTGCCATCATTAATATATAGAATAATTTTGCAAATACTTTTTTCTATTATAAATATTCAACTTTGAGTTACATTTATGTAAAAAAATTCACTTTCCAATATTTAATTCTAGTTTTTAAGATATGAATAGGTTTTCATTGTCAATCCACCGCATTAACATTTCAACTAATCTTATATCTTATATAAATATACAAAAACTAAAGACTCTAACCAAAAGAAATAATTTAATGTGGATAATTTATATTTTCGATATGTAGACAATCTAAAAAAATGATATGTGTTCTCTAATAAATGTAATTTAATAATTAAAAAATAAATTAAATAAATAATTTTTATTTACCTTAAATTATTCTTAATTAAATTTATAAATATGGTAACAGAAATTTAATTGCCATAATTAATATATAAAATAATTTTGCGAAGACTTTTTTCAATTATAAATATTCAACTTTGAATTACATTTGCTATTGAATAAAAAAATTAAATAAGATATATATATATATATATATATATGATGCATTTAATGTGTATTTTCTAATATATGCATAATTGTTTGATGATTTAAAAATTTTTTAAATAATAACTTAGACAATTTTGCTATTTAATATCCAACATGATATATAACAAACAATTAAATAAATTTTATTATTAATAAAAATTATTAAAAGATAGAAATAACTCTTTATTTTTAATTTTATAATATATAACAAAATAAATTGTACAAATTTTAAGGTAAGTGATATATTTATTTTCATCAAATAATTCAAAAACATTAATTTAATATAATTTTATATTAAATATTTTATCATGCACTTTCTTCTTTTACAATATTTATATTCTGATTTTTATATTTTAATTAATACAATTGCACATATTAAAAATATATTGTCGCGTCAAAACAATTTATTTTTTTTATCCAATTAAATTCTAGTTATTAATAAATAAAAGAATCGCAAAACGCCCCGTAATAAAAACATGAACCTACACGTGCACGTCAAAATTTGATGATATTCGCTTCAAAAGACGATCAATCAAACCCTCTTCCTGAATTGTTTTGGGTAAAAATACTATTTGCTAAAACGCAAGATACCCTGGTTTCATTTTCCGTTTTCTCGGGTTTCAACTCCGTTTTTCCTTGAAGTGATCAAACAGGGAAACGATTGTTGGTCGTATCTTTTTTTGTGATACCCTTTTGGCCATAGATCTTAAACTAGTTACGTTTCATTAGGATTTTAAGTTTAAAAGGATTGGAAAATGATGAATTTGGTAATATGGTTTTTTGATGCTTCATTTCCTCTCTTTCAAAGATTTATGGCCATGTATTTGGTTTCTGGTGCATTAAGAAAGGCCATTGGGAACGGGGTTTCATATATATTTTTATTTTCCTTTTTTGGAATTAAAAAATTTATTGCTTTGATCATTGTCAGTTTTCCATTTTTAGACTGGAATTATGCATTGTAGGATTGTACATTGATTTATGAATCAATGCTAGAAGAACAGTAAAGTTGTTGATTCATACGATGGGTTTAGTTTGTTTTATGCTTAGAATGGTTTGATCAGTCAGAAGCGGCAATCGGTTGTTTGGAGTTTTTTCCTTTTTTATTTTTCGGTCTGCAAGCTGAGAATTTTATGTTCTAGATCTGCGCCAGTATTAATACCTACGGAATTTCTGGGAATTGAATTATAGGCTTGAATCTTATATCTTTAGATGTTTTGCATTTTGGATTGTTTCAGAAGAATATGAAGATGCTAAGTTTGAATCTTAGCATCCACCTAGTGTTTGGAACAATCTTGTCAAAATTTCCAAAGCCTTAGAGCTTTGATTCAGTGTCATATGCCAATCCAAGTAACTAAAGGATCTATGAAGTTGCATTTACTCAGTTTTTCAGATTCTTTTGGTATTAAAAATCATAAAATAAAAAATTTTCACATTTCAATGGTAACCTAGGCAGGAAATTTTCTTGTTAACAGAGTATGCTAAGACAATATTCCTTGTTTGAGAATTTGAAATCAGTTTGAAAGGTCATAGTCTTTTTCTTCCTTTTGTTATGTCAAATATGCTATATTGCATGACCATTCTCACTATCTGATATTTACCTCGGTTACTTATAACTTAATGCATATGAATGTTTTACATGTTTTACTTGGATAATAAATGTTATGTGGCCACTTTGCATGAAAACTGTTCTTTAACATTGCACTTAGCTTTAATTTGACTTTGTTAAACTGATGTGCTTACTCCTGAAGTTATTGGCTCATATTGGAATTAAAGCTTTTGCTGTACAAAACAAGCTTTTGAGCTTTTATATTGGTTTCAGGATGTCTTGTGCTGGCTATTTCTGATAGAGAAGTAGGATTATAAAAGTGAATAAAATTAGTCATACTTTAGAGGTTGCTATCCTGCATAACTGAGAAATGGTCAAATAAACATAAGCTTCTATAAAAGACCATGTCTGGACCTTTTTTTTTTTTTTTTTCCTAATTTCTGTCTAGGCCTTTAGTGGGTTTTTCTAAGCATTGCTAGATAAGTGTAGGAAACAATTTACTTTGATTGATTTGAGGATTCCTTTAGTTACATAGACTATGTCAAATATTCAAAACTCGCTATCCTACCCCCAAAACACTAAGAAAAGTTAACTTTCAACTTCAAATGAACACTGCCCAAACAATGATGTGGTTCGTTTGCTAATAGTTCTCTCAATATATAAAATATATCAGGTTTCTTAGAATTCAGTATATTGCTTTACCCTATAAAGTTTTGGGTTTATACAAGTTACCATGTGCGTTTTCTCCTATTTTTTATTAGTTTGTTCTAAGCAGTTTTATAAATAAGAATATTTTGGATAAAAGAAGTGATAAAATGTGAATTTATTTCTTAAATTTTATTTTTGCAGAAAATGCAAAAATATTAATAGTACTGTTGACCTTTTGGCAGGTAGTTTGGAATTTGATTATCTTGGCTTTAAATGTCTTCCCCTAGCAAGAGGAGAGAAATGGATGTAATGAAGTCTTAAGTTTCTGTTACATATTTACATCTCCATATTCTGCATTGTTTTAGGCTAACCTGATCTGATCTCTCTCTTTAGATGTTAAGGATAGTTTTTAATTATTTTGCTTTTCCTGAAATAATAGGGTTTTGTCAAGATGTTTTTGGGTACTATCTGTTGCAATTTCCTAAGGAGGTACTAGGGGTTAGTGTGGCCGAGCCACCCAGACCAGCTGACTTAATCTCCTAACAAGTGATTTGGATAAGTTGGGATGTATTGAACCTTGAACCAAACTAACAGGGTAGCATCATGAAGATGTTTATAGCAAAGATGGTAACTCCGATTGAACTTGTTGAATTGAAACATTTATTATCTGATGAATAGACTGCATGCAGACATAAGTTAATAAAGGGACGGGCAGACTGCAGAGTGCTGTGAATTGGTTCAGTTCGATTTTGTCAGTCTTATTAATTCATTTCTTATCTTATTATTTTTATAAAGTTGTGGGTTGTATTAAAGTCTTCTGGTGGTTGTGGCAACGGTGAAAAGGCAAAGACAATAATGATTTATGTTTGAAGATTATCATCAAGAAGTTTGTAGGTTACATGATGGGTGAATAAAATTACTTTTGCACCTGTTATTTGAAGTTAAGAGCAATGAATAGAATTTTTTTTTTTTTTGGGTTAAAAAATTCTTTCTTAGTTTGAAGTAGGAATAGAACCTTCTTTTTTATTATAATTGAAAATTTGGACCATTTCTTGATTTGTGTGTGTCATCTTTGTGCAAGGTCATGCTAATTTTCTCTGTATCATTCCACTTGTATAGTATGTCCTCAAAAGGATAGGAATAGAACTTTTACTTTGCAGTTAGTCTATAGATAGCTTATAGACACTAAATTTATTCGAGTTTTATAAGTCAGGTTTCGATTTAAAATTTATAAAAGTATATCAATATTCAGGCTTGAAGGTTGATTTCATTTCAACTGGGCTCGAGACTCGATTTTGATCAGGCCTGAAGCCTATTTCATTTTTTAGGCTCAACCTACTTTTTATTTTATTTTTTGTTAAATTAAACAAAATACAAAAAAAAGAAAAAAAAAAGACAAACAAAAGAATTCAAGAAGAGAAAAAAACAAAAGAGGCAAGGGGTGCCTGGTGCCGTGCAGAGCACCATTGGCACCACCCACCCCTGCTAGGCACAGGACCAAGATTGGATAAAACAAAAAGAAATAAGGGAACAGAGAGAGGGCTGATGCTTGGGGTGCCATACACGGCATCCCTCTCTTTGCCAAGCCCTATACCATTTACCTAGGCATAGGGTGTGGTCAGAGCTCTATAAATAGAGCTCTATGGCTGACTTTAATAAAAAAAAAAAAGGAAGGAGAGACCCTGCAACCAAAAAAAAAGAAAGGATTTTGTCAAAAAAATCAAACAAAAAACTCAGTCCCCTAGGATGGGGAACCCAATGCCGAGAATCCCTGAAAAAATATCAATTTCAAAAAAGTAAGTCAGAATACAAAAAAAAAGGGAGTCTGGTTGAAATTTAGAAAGCATATCTAGCGAATTTAAGACTTTTTTTGTGAAAAGAAGGGCGGATTTGTGTTTAAGGGGTCGATGGGAGTTTGAGTGAATTTTGGGATTTTTCGATGATTGACACAGCGGTCGAAGTTCGTTGGCGGTAAAGAATATGGTAGTTGTCACGATGAACGGCCATGGCTGTTGATCTGTCTGAAAAATAAAAAGGGAGAGGGGAGAGATTTTTTTTAGGGGGGAAGAAAGGAGAAAATAAGCTGAAAAAAATTTCGATTATAATAGAAAGATAAGCTCCAAAACAAAGCCATTCGGGGCTAGGGTCAAAACGATGTCATTTTAGCCCAGTAGGATCAGCGCGTAGATCCGCGACCCGACCCAAGGTCTGCATAATTAGCCTGACGACCCATCTTCTAAGTGACTTTTGATCGATCCAGCTAAATCGACCTAAACCGAGCCAAACTAACATTGAACCATCGAACCAACCAGACTGGCCTAGACCCGCATTGATTGGTTCAAGTAAATTTTTTTTGAATTTTCTAAAATATTATTTTTGTTATTTTAAATTTTGTTATTAATGTTTATGCATGTTAAAAAGTTTAAATTTGCTAGAATAAATTTTTATTGTAATAAATAATTAATCATAATAAAAATAAATAATGAAATATATAGTTAAAACTTATGATAATTTTGTTAATTTTAAAAAATAAACTTTATAAAATAATAATTAAAGAATAATAAAAAATGTAAAAAAAAGATAAAAATTTTTTTATCCGACGATGAGATTCAAAAGTACTCCGAATAGTGATGCCTATGAAATTTCTAGGTGAAAAGATTTTTTTAAATACTATCAATGTATTGGAGTATTTATAAAATGTTTTCAATACAATAAAAATTTTTATTAATAAAAAAATAAAATTAACTAATTTGTTAAAAATAAGTAATAAAAATGAGAAAAAAAATTTTATCCGATGACGGAATTTTAAAAGTATTCGAATAGAGATGCTTTAAGAAATCCTTAAGTGAGAGGGATATTTTTTAAATATTATCAATGGATTGAAATATTTATAGAAAATCTTCAATATAATAAAAATTTTCTTCTCTTCAAAAAATAATAATAAAAAATAATAAATATCAATAAAATTTCTAAAGAGTAAAATAAAATGTGTGCATTAACATATTAGCATTTGCATAGGTTTTTTTATGAAAAGTAAATTTGAGCCTTTGAGGATGAGATTCTAAGGTATTTCAAGAAGAGATGCCTAAGAAATTTTTAGGTGAGAAAGAATTCTTTCAATGTTACCAATGTACTGAAATATTTTAATAATTATTTCAATAAAAAGGTTCTAATTTATTTTTTTTGAATAAAATTTGAATAATAAATTTTTAATAAAAAAAGAAAAACCAAATTCCAATAAATGAAAAAAATCAAGAAAATTTTTTTTAAACACCGAAAATAAGACAGTTTTTATCAAAATTATTAGATAATGTGTAGTTAATTTGTATCATTTTTAAATGGGCATTGTAGGGTTGCTAATTCTTGCTCACGCGTAATAAACTCTCGAATCTAAACTGTTTCGCAGATCCTAAATTTATCTTTTTAATAAATTTTAATTAATTTTAAAATTTCATTAAATGATATGTCTTAATATGTGATCAATTGCACCTAGCCAAAAAAGATTGGTGGCGACTCTATTTTTTTTTTTTAATTTTCATCTCCAAATTCATCGGGCGATCCTAAAACTATTAGACAGCTTGACGACTCCACTGGGGATGTCATTTATTTTTAGAGTCAAGCTAAAATTAACTACGTGTTATCCATAAATTTTGATTTAAACAGTCTTAATCGGTATTTAATTTTTAATTCCTAGATTCTTTTTTACTTTCAATAAAAAAATAGCCAAACAAATAAAAAACAAACCAAAAACGAAAATAAAAAAGTTTTCATACACATTTCTTTTATTGTTTTTTTTCATATGTATTATTCGCAATAAATTAAAAAACATATGCATACACAATGACATGATGCATCTCATGCATGAGTTCTATACTCGAGCTTTATCTCTTATAGGAGGCAATAAAATACATATGCCCTTGTGAAGTGATAACTTTTGCAATGGCAAGCAAAATACTTTCACTCAAATTGAATTTTTTTCGTTCGTAGCCTATAATTGGGGAGGATCGGGATGCCCTACTAGTCTAGCGTGGACGATAATAAGGAACAATTTAAGAACATTTAGATGCATGTCAACCCAAACCAAGCATATAATAAGCCATAAGAAGCCAACCTTAGATAGAGATTTGCCCACCTTTTTTAGAAAATACCTAAGTCTAAAATATATAAGAATAAAAGTTATGTGTAATACAATACAATACAAAACAAAACAAAAAAAATCTCAAAAAATAAAAAAATATTTTTTAATGTTAAACCACATCCTTACACTAACTGAATTTTGTTTTATTTTCTTTTTCTTTTTACATTAATTATATCTTTCTCCCAAGAAGTCTTCATAGATCTCATAGAACTATAGATTTGCTTATTCTCAGTCAGTGTCCTATGTAAGCTGTATAATAAAGTATATGTTTGGTTAAAAGAAGCCCAATAAAAAAAGTGAAGATTGTTTACTTATTGACTATGTGTCTAAATTACCTGAGAAGGTGCATTGGATCTCACACAAAATGATTTAAAGATGTAGCCATCATCTGGGGTTAGTTAAATGAAGAGAAAAAAGTTTTTGCAAGAAGTACGGGCATATTGCATCCCTTATTTTGGTAGTGATGGATGAACAGTTGATTAGAGCAGCTTTACAGTTTTGAGATCCGTCCTATAGATGCTTCATTTTTAATCAGAAAGATTTGGTGTCAACTATTGAAGAGTATTTGATTTTGCTTGGGATAGAACTATAATGTTCAAACTAAGTGTTTACCCAAAAGTCAAAATCAGGTTATCGTAAAAAATTGGCCAAGCTTATGGGGTTAAAGTAGAAACCATTGATTCCTTCATAAAGCCTAAAGTGAACATCTCGGCATCCATTAAGACTTTCTCTAAAACTTCATTCAAGGGCATTTAAATGATGATCAAGGCATGGCTATATTTGCTTTAGCATTGTATGGCATGGTAATCTTTCAGAAGACTTTGGGTTATATTGAGGTAACTATGATGGATTTTTTCAAGCAAATTGAAACCTAAGCAATTAATCATGTGCCTACAGTCTTAGCAGAAACCATTTAGTCATTGAATTTTTATCGACGAAATGGAAATGGACGGTTTATATGATGTGCGTCACTATTATATGTGTGGGTCAGAAGTCATTTTAAGTGTAGGAAGATTGCATTTTCAAACTAGTATCTTTGAAATAAAGCACTAATCGAAAAGTTTTACAGAAGTTAATGGTTGACATTGAAGACTAAGAAAAGTGGGTTTTATTCTTACGAAGACTTACCGGGGATGAAATTGAATGGATGGCGTCTTGGATGCCTCGAGTACCTTTATTAAATTATGGAGGAAACGAGCCATGGATACCACTATTATGGCTATAAGGTGTTGTAAGTTATGCCCCATTAGTGGTGCTTAGGCAATTTGGTGTAAAGCAGGTTGTTTCTACCACTCATGGCTGATCTAAGTAGAATTCATTTACGGGAACCAAATCCACTAAGAACCTCTGAGCAGTTTATCCAAGCATAGAAAAAATACGAAGAATGAGATTAGGACCTCTCATTGATAAAGTCACTCTTGATTATCAAATTTGGAAAGCAAACGACTTGAAGACATAATACTCCCTTTTGATGATAGCTCATATCAATCGATTAATCTTTCGAAAGAAATGCAATTATTAGAAGCTGAGTTTGTCAAGAAAGAATTAAAAGCTAAAAAAAGAAATAGAAAGAAAATTTGAGACTTTGTGAGAAAGTGGCAATTGAAATATAAAGCAAAGATACAAATGAGCAGATTAGAGAAAGTCATAAAAAATGAGATGTGGCTAACAATGATTTGAAAGATCTGCACCAAAAAATAAGAGGTTACAAGTCCATTTCAGAATAAAAAAAGTCACCAAGTCTTAACTTAGTTGACAACATGAAATGGATGAGCTTTAAGAGGAAATGAACTAATAGAAGGGCAAAGCTCAAGAAAAGCAAATAGAGGCCACCAAAAATTTCTCGAGAATATCAAAATTGAAAGGAGTTATATATTATAGTTTTAGCAAGATTGGTGGAATGTCAAAAAAAAAAAAGAAAGGTTGAAGGCTATAGTTGCAAAAGAGAGAAAAAAGCACCTAAAATACTGAATAAGAAAGAATCACTTCATCGAGTGATCCAAGGGTTGGAGCTGCAACTGCAAGACCACAAGAATCATATTTCAGCAATAATAGATAAGTGACAGAAAAAAAAAAGATTAAATCTTCACATGTGATTCAGAAAGAAATGCCCACATAAGATGAAAAGCAGAAAGCTTAGGGAGGCAAGAGTACATAGAGCATCTGACTAATCAAGTTTGTAAGGCAGTAAAGAAAGCACAGGAGATGGTTAAAAAGGTAGAGACGTTGAGACAAGAAGTCAATGCTGTAGGAGAATATGGACAGTGCCTAGTAAACTTTCTAAATAAGGCGAAAGACCATTATGGGAAAGTCAAACACTTTCATGGATATAATTCTAGGATCATAAATCTTATGTAATAAAAGTTATATAGAATCAATGAAAATTTCTAGTGTTGAAATTTGTCTAAAAGTAAATACCTCTTGCTTGCATTCATGCATCATATGCATCATTTTGCATTACAAAAAAATCACTAAACAAAACAAAAAAATAAAATTTTCAACATATGACATTTTGATTTTTGTAAAAAAAAACTTTTATGGTAATAAAGGTTTAAAAATAGCTCGCTCTTCAAAATTTTTAACTCAACCTACTCGTCATTCATATAATACCAAGCTCAAACAAGAATCATGAAATAAGAATAGGCCAGTTGATTTTAAAGGATTGAGACGACTTAAGAAGGACTAAAAGAGGATCTTAATAGGATAATAGATATGCTAAAAAATCTTGATAAAAGAAAAACAATGGAAGGAAATCCTAGCCTCTAAGAGTAGGGTTGGCAACGGGTCAGGTTGGGGTGGGTTTTTACCCGCCCCACCCTAACTTCATAATTATAAAACCCGAACTCGTCTCGATTTAATTTTTTTTTTATTTTTTTATACCCGAACTCGACTCGACCTGTATTATATAAATCATACCCGATCCAACCCAACCTAAAATTAATAAAATATTATTTTTTAAAATATAAAATATTTTTAATATAAAAATATAAAAATATAATTATATATAAATAAAAATTTAAAAATAATTAAAAAATAATTTTTAATATAATATTAGGTCGAGTTTGCCTAAAACCTGAACCTGAACCCGACCCAACCTCAATTTTTTTTAATAATATCGACCTAACCCGAAAGTCAATTTAAAAAAAAAACTAATTCTATAAGGTCGGGTCGAGTCGAAACCCGTTAGGCTCGGGTTGAGCTGCCAACCCTATCTAAGAGCAATCGTCAAACATGGTGGATCTTATATACCCTTTAGGGTTTGAGTCACGATCAACTTAACCTTCTCAAGGAGTCAGAATTCAAATTCCTACCCCTGAAGGATATGCCTATCCTTATCCAGGAACGATGTCCACAACTGCTCTAGGATAATTTTAAAATTTTGCTAAAAATTTTAATTCGAGACTTGGATGATCCTAAGGAGAGAGAAAAGCTAGAGATAAAGACACTTAAGAAAGTAAAAGATACTAGTACTCAGCAAAAAATAAAATTACTAAAAGAAAGATTTCAGGTCATAGAGAGAATGGATTTTTATGGCTTCATAGATGTAGCCAAGCTTTGTTTGGTCCCAAATGTAGTCATTTCACCTAAATTCAAGACTCTTGAATTTAAAAAATATGATAGCACGAAATGTCTGATGACCCATATCACCATGTATTATCGAAAGATGGCACATGCTCATGATGAGAAGCTACTAATGCATGTATTTTAAGATAGCTTTACGAGTTATACGGTCAAATGGTAGGTTCAATTAGATAGAACTCATATTTATTACTAGAAGATCTTATAAAAGCATTCTTTACATAATATCGGCATGTCATAATCTAGCTCAGATCACCTATCTCTACAGAGCATGAAAAAAAAGGTAACAAAAACTTTTAAAGGGTATGCACAAAGATGGAAAGATGTGGTTACACAAGTTCAACCTCTTCTCATCGAGAAAAAGATAACTATCTTATTTGTGAACATTATGAAAGTACCGTGTTATGAGAGATTGATGGCAATGCAACCAAAAACTTTACAGATATGGTGATATCAGATAATATTATTAAAAATGCTATAAAAAATGGTAAGCTCAATGCAGGAGAGACAAGCATAGCAAAAAAAGGTGGAGCTCTCAAAAAGAAAGAAAATGAAGCCTAAACAATGAACTATGTAGGGCAAAGATCAGAGGCATCATGCCATGCCTCACATCAGTCTACCAAACCTATTACCCTCTCATAAATAATGTTACATCCATCCTTTAACCTTATCAGCCATATGAGCCTCTGCAATGACTAGCTTATCCACCTTAGTTTTAGCTATCCTTTTGGACACCCACATATTCTTACAATCATTCTACTACACCTATTAGATCAGAATGAAGACCCAATCCAAGTAGTGGTCTGAAAGCTTTAAGAAATGCCAAAAAAAAACTCACTTTTGATCATATTCCCATGACATACACAAATTTTTACATTCGACTTATCGAGAAACATTTACTAGCCCCTGTTATTGTTGAGCCTTTGAAACCTGTATTTCCTAAATGATATGATCTTAATGCGTATTGCGATTATCATTATAGAAACTCAGGCCGTTATACTAAGAACTGTACTATCCTAAAGCTCAAAGTACGAAGATTAATCAATGAAAAGGTGTTAAATTTTGAAACTAGCCAACGAGAAACTCCAAATGTTAATGGAAACCCTCTACCAAACCATACTAGACAGTCAATAAATGCTTTGATTGATGGGCAAGTAAGTTATATGAAAAGAGGGATAAAAAAAGTCAAAACTCTGATTGCTAAGATGTTTGAAATCTTAGTTAAAGCTGACATGTTAAAATCAATAGAGCTTTAAAATTACTTTGAAATGATTTATTTAATTAAAAAATACGACTATTACAAAGGTGCTTTGGGGCACTCTATCGAGAGTTGTGACCAATTTTATCAAGAAGTGCAGAAGATGATGGATATAAGTCAGATAGAGTTTTACGAAGAAAGAAAAAGGTTTGATGAAAGTTAAAGTGTCTATCATTGATTCAAAGAATAAATTTATGCATAGATCGATAACTATTTTTATGATGAAGAGCTGACTCGAGGCCAGAAAGGCCCATTTCTCAACCAGTAGTGACAATTAAAGTTTTTAACCTTTTTTCATATTAGAATGATAAAACAGTACCATAAAAGTATGATTATGATGTTATAGTCAACCCATATACTGCGAACATATCAAGCGTAGAAGGTATGACCTAAAGTGGGAGGTGTTATTATCCAAAAGCTCTAAAAAATCTAGAAAAGAGAAAGCAAAGATGAAAAAAAAAAAGAACAAAGTCAGAGTAATCCTATTGCAACCTTAGATGAAAAATGTCAAAAGTCGGTCTCTAAGAGTAAAGCTTGTAAATTTTTAAAGCTAATAAAATATAGCGAGTATAGTATGGTAGAACAGTTGAATAAGATGTGAGCTAAAATTTTGCTATTGTCATTATTGTTTAACTTATAGTCACATCGTAATGCTTTGCTGAAAGTGCTAAATCAAGCATATGTGTCTCACAATATCTCTATTAAATATGTGAAATAGCTTATTGGTAATCTAACAATCTTAAACTACATCTCTTTTAGTGATGAAAAAATTCCTCTTGAAGGACAAAAAAGTACCAAAACTCTCCACATTACTGTAAAATATAAAAATTAAATAATGACTAAGGTTTTGATCAATAATGGCTCATCCATCAATGTTATGCCTATGACTGCTCTAGCAAAACTACCTATTGATGGATTTTATATGAAGCTTAGTTATATGATAGTTCGAGCCTTTGATGAAACCCAAAGAGAGATGCTGGGAGATATAAAAATGCCATTGCAGATTGGCCCATGCACTTTCAACATGAAATTCCAAGTTATGGATATTTTTTCCTCATACAATTACTTGTTAGGTAGACCATGGACTCATATGACAGGTGCCGTCTCATCCTCATTACATCAAAAAATTAAATTCATTATTGAAGCAAAGCTAACATGTGTGGTAAGAGAAGAAGATTTATCAGTAACTTAATTGGTAAATACTCTTTATGTGAAATAAATAGATGAAGCATTAGAGTGCTTTTATAGATATTTCAAGATTATCAATGCAATATATATGACTAGAGGATCTAAATTACATTCGTCACACTTATCTACGACTACTAAAATGGTTGTCAAATAGCTTAACAAGATAGGATGGCGACTTGAAGCTAAACTTGAGAAGAATCTACAAGGAATCATAAAGCCTCTAGCCACATATGAAAAGAAATATAGATTTGGCTTGGGTTATAAACCTACAAGAGAGGATAAAATGAAAATGGTGAATGAGAAAAAAGAAAAAAAATGGCTAATCTCAGGGGATATGAGCCGGAGTCAGAGCCTATGGTCATTTCGTACCTCTATGATTATTTTCGTTTGGGAGGATGCATCTACCCAGATTCGCTTAAAGGCCTGAGTGCAGAATTTATGAAAAAGTTTTTAGAGTTAGCCATTCAAATGGTGGATGATAGAGAAAAAAAAAGTCAAAGTGAAAAGTTGTTTGTGCACCCTTGTCTTTAAGGTTTTGAGCTAGATAATTGAAAAGTCATAAAGCTGCTTATTGTCTTTAAAACTTCTAAAAAGTAATGTATTGTGAAACTTTAAATCCTTAATTACTTTCTACGAGCATTAAGAGATTTTTTGTGACGTGTTTGTGTTTGTTGTTTTAATAAAATACTTAAAAGGTGCATCCACATTTCTTTTCTTCACTTTTACATTCATTTATCTTTCCATTTTGCCTTAATCATTTTTTTGCCATTCCATTTTTGTGTGCCAATATTCTCTTTATCTCACCTTTTGTAAGGTCTCAAATAATGAACATGAAGATAATCATGACAATAATCTCGGATTTGATTTTGAAAACACAATTCATATTAACGAACTTGATAATGAAAAAAATTCAAATAATTACACACTCCCTCTTTATTTATTAAAATTAATAAAACATGAAGATAAGCCAATTGAACCCCATCGGGAAATTATCGAATTAGTGAATTTAGGGGATGATGAAAATAGAAGAGAGGTTAAAGTTGGTACATCTCTTTCACTAACTTAAAGGTAACAAGCTAAAAGAGTTGCTCTGAAAATATGTAGATGTGTTTGCATGATCTTACTAGGATATGCCAGGACTTAGCACTAATATTATAGAGCATAAGTTACCTTTGAAACTAGAATGCAAGCCAGTATAGCAAATGTTAAGGCACATGAAGTCAAAAATGCTACAAAAAATTAAAGAGAAGGTGAAAAAACAATTTAATGAAAGATTTTTAGAGGTGGCAAAATATCTTGAATGGGTAGCACATAGTGTTAGTTCTAAAAAAGGATGAAAAAATGAATGTGTGTTGACTATCGAGATCTAAATAGGACGAGTTCTAAGGATAATTTTTCTTTGCCTCATATTGATACCCTAGTGGATAATACTGCTAGGCATTTCATATTTTCCTTTATGGATAGCTTATCAGTCTACAATCAGATTAAAATGGCCTGAGATGATATGGAAAAAATCACATTTGTAACTATGTAAGAGACATTTTGTTACAAAGTTATGCCTATAGGGTTAAAAAGTATTGATGCTATCTATCAAAGAGCAATGGTAACTCTCTTTTATGACATGATGCATAAAGAGATGAAAGAGTATGTAGATGATATGACTGTAAAATCTTGTGAAGGAAAGGATCATATAGTTAATCTCAAAAAGTTATTTAATAGGTTGAAAAGGTTCCAACTAAAGTTGAATCTTGCCAAATGTACATTTGATGCCAAATTAAAAAAACTATTAGGCTTTGTGGTTAGTGAAAGAGGAATTGATGTGGACTCGGATAAGATACAAGTCATCCAAAACTTATCTTTTCTTCATACCCAAAAAAAAGTGCGAGGCTTTTTAGAAAGATTGAACTATATTGCTCATTTCATCTTTCCACTCACCTACAAATGTGATATTATTTTTAAGCTTCTTAGAAAACATGATCTAGAAAAATGGAATGATGAATGCCAAAAAGCTTTTGATAAATTTAAAGAGTACTTATCAAATCCACATGTGTTGGTGCCACCTGTTTCAGGGAAGCCTTTGCTTTTATACTTAACAGTACATGAAAAATCAATGGGATGTGTGTTGGGGTAAAGGGATAAAAAAATAAAAAAAAATGAGCAATTTACTACTTGAGTAAGCAGTTCATTGATTATAAGTCTAAGTATTCACCATTAGAGAAAATATGTTGTGCATTGGTCTGGATAGCTCGAAGGTTTAGACAATACATGCTTTATCACACTACTTGGCTTATAACAAAGTTGGATCCCATTAAGTATATTTTTGAGAAGCCCTCATTGACAAGAAGAATAGCATGATGGTAAGTTATGCTTTTAGAATTGATATTGTTTATGTGACTCAAAAGACTATAAAAGAAAGTGTGGTAGCTGAGTTGCTTGGTGATCGTGCTATCAAAAATTATGAACCAATGAACCTAAATTTTCTTGATAAAGATGTGATGGCCATTGAAGAAAATAAACCATTGAAGGGTCTTGAAGAATGTATTTTGATGGAGCTATAAATGCTTTAAGCCATGGTATTGGGGCAATTCTAATATCTCATGATGGGTATTATTATCTCATCACGGTTAGGTTGAATTTCAATTGCACAAATAATGTGGCTGAATACGAGGCCTGTGTTATGGGTTTGCAAGCAGTAATTAAAAAAAAGATCAAAGTGTTGGATGTGTTTGAAGATTTAGCTTTGGTCATCTATCAATTACGAGACGAATGGGAAACAAGAGATTTCAAGTTGATCTGATATCATAAATACATCTCTGAGTTAGTCAAATAATTTGAAGTTCAGTTTGAGCACCTACCTAGAGAGGAGAACCAAATTACTGATGCATTGGTTACTCTAGCTGTAATGATCAAAATAAATACAAATATCGAAATCCAACCCATCAAGCTGGATGTGAAGGATGAATCAGCACATTGTTCAAGTGTCGAAAAAGAAGTTAATGAGAGGCCATGGTATCATGACTTTATGTAATACATCAAAAGTCAACAATACCCGAAACATGTAATAAAAAATGATAAAAAAACTATCAGAAGGTTGGCTATGAGTTTTTTCTTGGATGGAGATATCCTCTATAAAAAAAGTCGAGATCAAGTGCTTTTAAGGAGTGTGAATGCAACTGATGCAAAAAAGATTATTGAAGAAATGTATGATGGAGTTTGTTGGACATATATGAATGGTCATATGATGGCTAGACAAATTATGAGGGTCGATTACTATTGGTTGACAATGAAGAGTGACTATATTAATTATGCTAGATGATGCCATAAATGTCAAATTTATACTGACAAGATCCATACTCCTCCAATAGCATTACACATTTTGGCTCCTTCATGGCCATTTTTTATGTAGGGCATGGATGTCATTGGTTTCATTACTCCAAAAGCTTCAAATAAGTATAGATTCATCTTTATAATAATTGATTATTTCACAAAGTGGGTAAAAGCTACATCGTATGGTAGTGTGACCCAATTTGTAGTATGCAAGTTTATAAAAAAAGAGATAATATGTAGATATAGGCTTCCAGAGATGATTATTTCTAATAATGCAAAAATTTGAATAGCAAAATAATGAATGAAGTATGCACTCAGTTTGAAACCCATCACCATAATTTGGCACCATATCGTTCAAAGATGAATAGGGCAGTAGAGGCTGTAAACAAAAATATCAAAGAATATTAGAGAAAATGATTGATACTTACAAAGATTGGCATGAGAAGTTGCCTTTTGCTTTGCATGCTTATAAAACATCAATCCAAACATCTATTAGGGCTATCCCGTTCTCCTTGGTATATGGAATGGAAGTTGTGTTACAGGTTAAAGTGGAAATTCTCTCATTGAGAGTTATGATGGAGGTAGAGTTAGAAGAAGTAGAATGGATTTGAAATCGCTATGAGCAATTAAACCTCATTGAGAAAATACTTACAGCACTTTGTCATGGTCAATTATATCAAAAGAGAATGATGAAGCACATGATAAGAAAATTCATCCTCGTCGCTTTAAGGAAAGAGACTTAGTACCAAAAATGATCCTTCCAAATCAACATGACAATCGAAAAAAATGGACACCAAATTGGATGGGTTCATACATAGTGAAAAAGGCCTTTTTAGTGGGGTATTAATTTTTACAGAAATGGACGGAAGTGATTTACCTACTTTGATAAATTTAGATGCTATAAAAAAATATTTTGCTTGAAAAAAAAAGTAAAAAAAATCGATGAAACATTGATGACTTATCTAGGCTAAAAACCTAAAAATACGACTTGGATGTGAAAGGGAAGCATCATCGAGAGATGACCTTACAATACAGGCGGCAAGTGTAGTTTGACAAACTCTAAAGAATCAAGGAAGTCATATGATTTAGTTTTAGAAAAAAAATCTGAATATATTTTGTTCATAATTATTTTATGATCATTAGTTGGGCACTTTTGTTTCAACTCAAACACTTTTGTTGACATGCACTTATTATCAGTCTAATGAAATATGCTATCTTTCTTTTGGAAATAATATCTATCCATTCTTTTACCTCATTTGACATCTTTGTTCACCTTACAAATGAATGAGAGAAATGTGTGATTGCATTTTGTTTGTCTTGAACTTAATATGACTAAAAAAAATGAAAAATCTCAGTATTACTTTTTAAAAGTTGACAAAAGCATATGAAAAAGACAAGAAAAGTATGACAAGACATTGATGTTACAGACTTCCAAAAAGAAAAATATTGTTGAAAAGGAATACAATAGTTAAAAATAGATTGGTCATATGGCGATTGTTAGAAATTTTGATAAAAAGAAGCAAAAGTGAGAAATTTCAAGAGCTTTTTTACCACAATTAGAAATGAATAATTTTAATTGCATTACATGCATTGCATCTAGAGCATTTAGTACATGTATCATAAACATTTTAACATGGACAAGGAATTTTCAATCCCTGGTAAAAACAGAATGTTGGTATTTGGGTAAAGGTAATAATCAAACAAGAGATTTCAAAAGAAAGGAATTTGCTTGTTTAAAGATAAAAAAATCAGGTTTGGAAAAAGATGAAATTTTTAAAGTTGTTGAGCCTCTACTTAAATGAGATTTTTTTAAGATAAAAATTTTTAAAGTTATTGAGCCTCTGTTTAGAGGAAGCTTTTTCAAGATGAGATTTTCAAAGTTGTTGAGCCTTCTGCTTAGAGGAGTTTTTTTTCCAAGATTAGATTTTTAAAAGTCATTGAGCTTTTGCTGAGATGAGCTTTTTCCAAGATGAGATTTTTAAAATCGTTAAGCCTCTGTTGAGATGAACTTTTTTAAGATGAGATTTTTAAAGTCGTTAAGCTTCTGCTAAGAGGAGTTTTTTTTTAAAATGAGATTTTTAAAGTCGTTAAGCCTCTGCTAAGATGAGCTTTTTTTAAGATGAGAATTTTTAAAACTATTGAGCCTCTGCTTAGAAGAGCCTTTTCAAAATGAGATTTTTAAAGTTGTTAAGCCTCTGCTTACAGGAGCTTTTTCAAGATGAAATTTTTAAAGTTGTTGAACCTATGCTTAGAAAATCTTTTTCCAAGATTAGATTTTTAAAAGTCATTGAGCTTCTGTTGAGAGAAGCTTTTTTTAAAATGAGATTTTTAAAGTTGTTGAGCCTCTACTGAGAGGAGCTTTTTTCAAGATGAGATTTTTAAAGTCGTTGAGCCTCTATTGAGAGAAGCTTTTTCAAGATAAAAATTTTTAAAATTGTTGAGCTTCTATTAAGAGGAGTTTTTTCAAGATGAAATTTTTAAAGTTTTAAGCCTTTTTCAAGATGAGCTTTTTCATTTTAAATTTTCAAAAATTATCGAGCTTCGAGTGAGATGAGCATTTCAATTTAATGAGAAAAGCCTTTGGATTAGTTTAAAAAAAACTCTTTGGATTCTAGACAAAATTATTGTCTTTGTCTTTACTTTATTTCTGATTCTCAGCAATATGAAAAAGGCAGTTATAGATACCAAATTTGTTTGAGTTTTATAAGTTAGGTTTCATTTAAAATTTATCGAGTATATCAATTTTCGGGCTCGATGCCCGATTTCATTTCAACTGGGCTCGAGACCTAATTTTGATCAGGCTTGAAGCCTATTTCGTTCTTTAGGCCCAACTTAGTTTTTATTTTAATTTTAGTTTATTTTATTTTTTGTTAAATTGAACAAAATACAAAAAAAAAGAAAAAAAAGGACAAACAAAAAAATACAAGAAAAAAAAAAAATGAGGTAAGGGGTTGCCTGGTGCCGTGCACGGAACCACTAGCACCACCCACCCTTGCTAGGCCTTATGCCACCTGCTCAGGCATAGTGCCAAGACTAGACAAAACAAAAAAAATAAGGGGACAGAGAGAGGGCTAGTGCTTGGGTTGCCGTACATGGCACCCTTCCTCTGTCAAGCCTTGTGCCACTCGCCCAGGCACAAGGCATGGTTGGATCTCTATAAATAGAGCTCCATGGTTGATCCTAAAAAAAAAAAAAAGAGAAGAAAGAGAGACCTTGCAACCAAAAAAAAAAAAAGGATTCTATCAAAAAAATCAAACAAAAAACTCAGTCCTTTGGAACGGGAACCTAGTGCCAAGAACCCCTGCAAAAAAAAAAAAACCAGTTTCAAAAAAGCAAGTTAGAATACTAAAAAAAAAAAAGTTTGGCCGAAAGTTAGAAAGTAGATCTAGGAAATTTGAGACTTTTTTTTGATGAAAAAAAGGTTGGATCTATGTTTAGGGGGTCAATAGGAGTTTGTGGGTGAGTTTTGGGAATTTTCAGGGACCGACACAGCACTTGGAGTTCATCGATGGCAAGAAACACGGCGGTCGTCACGACGAACGACTACTGGCCCTGCTCTGTCTAAATAAAAAAGAAGAGAGGAGAGAGTTTTTTTTTTTTTGGGAAAAGAGAGAGAAAATAAGCTAATTTTTTTTTTTTTTATAGAAATATAAGCTTCAAAACAAACCGTTTAGGGCTAAGGGTCAAAACATATCGTTTTAGCATAGCGGGATCCGCACATAGACCCTCGACCTACCCGGGATCCGCGCACCTGACTTGACTACCTGTCTTCCAATTGACTTTTGATCAGTCCAACTGAATCGACGCAAATCGAACCAGACTAGGCATTAAATCGTCGAACCAACTAGATCGACCTAAACTCATATTGACCAGTTCAGGTAAAATTTTTTTAAAATTTTTTAAATTTTTTAAAATATATTTTTGTTATTTTAAATGTTGTTATTAATGTTTATGCATGTTAAAAAGTTTAAATTTGCTAGAATAAATTTTTATTATAATAAATAATTAATCGTAATAAAAATAAATAATAAAATATATAGTTAAAACTTCTGATAATTTTGTTAATTTTAAAAAATAAACTTTATAAAATAATAATTAAAGAATAATAAAAAATGTAAAGAAAAGAAAAAAAAATTTATTCGACGATGAGATTTAAAGGTACTTCGAGTAACGATGCCTACGAAATCTTTAGATGAGAAGATTTTTTTAAATACTATCAGTGTATTGGAGTATTTATAAAAAATTTTAATACAATAAAAATTTTATTTTTTTATTAATAAAAAAATAAAAATTAACTAATTTGTTAAAAATAAGTAATAAAAAATGAGAAAAAAGAAAATTTTATCCGATGACGAGATTCTAAAAGTATTCCAAGTTGAGATGCTTTAAGAAATCTCTATGTGATGATTTTTTTTTAAATATTACCAGTGTATTGAAATGTTTATAAAAAATTTTCAATATAATAAAAATTTCTCTTTTCTTCAAAAAATAATAATAAAAAATAAATATCAATAAAATTTCTAAAGAATAAAACAAAATGTATGTATCAACATATTTGCATTTGCATTTGCATTGCATACACCACACAGTTTTTTTTACGATAAGTAAATTTAAGCATTCGAGGATGAGACTCTAAGGTATTCCAAAAAGTGATGCCTAAGAAATCTCTAGACAAGAAAGAATTATTTTAATGTTACTAATGTATTAGAACATTTTAAGAATTATTTCAATAAAAAGGTTCTAATTTATTTTTCTTGAATAAAATTTGAATAATAAATTTTTACTAAAAAAAAAACCAAATTTCAATAAATGAAAAAAGTCAAGGAAATTTTTTTTAAACACAAAAAATAAGACTGTTTTTATCAAAATTATTGGATAATGCGTAGTTAATTGGTACCGTTTTTAAATTAGCGTTGTGGGAATGTTAATCTTTTTCACACGTAATCAACTCTCGGACCTAGACTGTTTAGCAGACCTTAAAATTATCATTCTAATAAATTTTAATTAATTTTAAAATTTCATTAAAGGGATATGTTTTAATAGGTGGCCAATCACACTTAGTAAAAAAAAATTGGTGGCAACTTCATTTTCTTTTTCATCTTCAAATTCATCAGACTGTCCTAAAACTGTTACGATATAGCTTTAAAATAATTTTATCTAACAAGGTAAGGACATGAGTCCTTTGAGATGTGAGATTCCTTCATTTCAAGCAGTTTAAATTAAGCATGGTAATTATGAGAAACAGTTGCAAAATGAATGTTCCCTTAAAGAGAAAAAGAGAGAGGGGGTAAGGCAGGACAAGAGCATAACCTGAATGGCTATTATTCATTAAATACTCATGAAATCCAACTGTCTATGGTACTGTTTCTCTTTTTTTCCTCAAGTAAGCCATCCATGAACAATGAGACATGCTAATCATTTTTGGAAGTCACCTTTACACTTGAGCTTATTGCATTTTGATAGGTCATCCTATCACTTATAACAAACTTAGAGTTGGATTTCTCTTTTTATTTTCCTGATTGACACTTTTATTTCTTGTAACTTCGACATTATTTAAATGATGACACTACTTTTTCCCATTTTCACTTTGTGGAAGCTTTACTCAATTCAGCAATTGTTGCCTAAATTTTGGATTTTTAATTTGAGTTGCTAATGAGGTTTTTATCTCTTGGGCACTTCTCATCTATTCATTTTATCTAGGACGATGAGTGATTATAATGTGGAAATAATATATGATGGACTCAATGGATTCAACATCAAATTTCATGGTCCCAAAAAAAGTATGCATATACTAATCTGTTTAATAAATGTTCTTTGGTTATGTGTTTGAAATGTCTATCATGCACAGTATTTGTATGTTTGTGTAAGCACTATGGCACAGCAATAGTCACCCAATTGTTAGTTGGCTTCTATAAGGACTGTTCTATAGTGTCATATATGCTTATTGTGGAGACCTACACTAGCTTGCGGGGTATTATCTACTTTTGATCCAAAAAGTTTTATCGTTTTGTCCACACAAGATGGATTCAAGTCTCTACATGTATACTATAGTAGATTCTCACAAATTCTCAATATGAGATTAGGGGTGTCACAATCTTCCCCGTAAAAGTTTGACGTCCTTGCCAAATTCAACATATCACACATATAACCGTGATCACATTAGGCATTAAAATTCTATAGGTGGTTCACAGTATGTAGCATTTAGCTTCCACAAGCGAGTTACCTCTCTATCTGAACTCGATAGTTAAGGGAATCCCCTATTCCATTCCTTGAAAGAGATTCTAGAGGTGGCTCCTATTATGTAGTACTTAACTCCTATACACTAGGATTCCAAACATATCTCCAACACTTTCAATTAGTGATTATTCTGATATCAATTGTGAAAACCTGCATCAATCTACAAGATATTATTCATTTTCACCCAAAAGTTCTCACAGTTTTGTCCAAAAAAATCACTTCTCAAGTTTGAGTTTAAATTTTTACATATATATTATAGTAGATTCTCACAAGTTTCCAACATGAGATGGGGGCATCACACTTATAAATTTTGGAACAAATTGTTAAATTGATTAAATTTATTATACACCTAGGGGTTGTATTTCTCTCACACACACCTCTCTTTTATTTATTTTTTTCCTTTTACATGGAGGGGATTTGATTTCGAAATTTTGTTCTGCTTGGAGAGCTTTTTTCATTTTTTATTCTTTTATAGGTTTGCAAAAGCCTATCATTATTGTTTCCTTTGGATGTCTAAGTGTCACGTTACCATTGCCCTCTCCCCTCAAAATCGGCTTATCAGGGTGTGCAATGCCAAAGTTTTTATACCTCGATGACCCCCCTTTCATGTCCGATGTGGGATTTGAGTACCTTGCCTACTCCCTCCTGGAGTGCTTGGTGTGATATTCTCCCCCACCCAACCTCGTGATACCCTCATCACGGAGGCTGGCCACCCTGCCTACCCCCCTTGAGGCGTTTGGCATGGGTCAAACAGTTCAAGGCCTGCTTTGATACCATTTGTCATGTGACAATTACCCTTTCCCCTCAAAATCGGCTTATCAGGGTGTATAGCACCAACATTTTTATACCCCAGTAACCCCCTTTTTGTGTCTGATGTAGGATTGGAGCACCCTGCCTACTTCCTCTTGGAGTGCTTGGTGTGACACAAGTAATTGTTTTGAATCTACTTTTTCTTTCCTTCTTTAATATACTTAATCTCTTCAACTGCAATGGTTACAGGTCTGTATGAAGGTAGGGTTTAGAAAATCTGGGTTGAGGTTTCAGATGCTTTACCGTACAAATCTCCTTCTATTGGGTTTGTGAACGAGATATTCCACCTAAATGTTGATGAAATGTGAGCAATTTATAATTCCAAAATTGACTCCTTACAATCTGCAATACCTTCTTCGTAATTTTTTCTTTTTCTGTCTTAAAAAATGATCTCATTGAGTCATCACAGTCAGCCGTCTAAAAAGTGGAATGGTTTGGCTAAGAAATATACTTAAGATGCTCTTTTCTTAATAGACGAGGATTCTTGTAAACATTTGTATTTCTGACTTTTCCAAGCTGATTGTAGTTCAAAGTTTTGACACAACTTCATTTTTTTCTGTATTGAATTAATTGCAGATCTGGTTCTGTATGCTTGGATGTTATTAACCAATCATGGAGTCCAATGTTTGTTAAGCTTCAGTCGACGACCATTGCTTGCTAATAAGCAGTCGATGGTATTCATTTTTTCGATTGGCACTTTTACAATGTCCCTATACATTGTTTTTGCACCATTGCACTTTCTTCTCCCATAAATAAATTAGTGAAATCTCCTTTCTTTGTGGAATTTGTAAGAGGACCTGAACCATATACGGTTTTCTTTTTCCTGTCGCAGCAGATCTTTTAAATATTTTTGAAGTTTTTATTCCACAGCCATTGCTTTATCCAAACCCTTCAGGGGATGCAGCATCATTGATGTTGAAGGATTGGAAGATATATGATCAAAAGGTAAAAGGTGAGAATATTGAATTGGTTTATTCTTCTTTCTATCCATCATGATTGTGGAATGGCTCCAAAGAAATTTTTTTTTGACTTGGTGGAAACTCAGGATTATGTTTCTTTCACGTAAGACATCCGTCCTTGAGATGTGTGTAAGAAAGAGAGGGTGATTGCCCAATAAATGTTCATTTCCAGGCTGAGTGATGTAACTAGTGTCTTGTTTTTCTTTATGGAAACAGAATAATGTGAGCGATACGCAACAAAAGAAAATATCACAAAATCCACAGCTGACAAGGAGACCGATGATGATGAAGAAGATATCACTGATGAAGAAACCGGATCTAGTGATGATGAAATTGCTGGACATGCAGGTCCATAACATACCTTGGGGGAACTGGCTTCTATGAATTAAACACCTGATAAAAGCGATGATGAACCTCTTCGTTGCTCCCCTCAGCATGGAAAAATAGTAAGTGATGTTAGTGAAGTTAGTGATTTCAAAATACTAGGGCTCAAAAGGAAAATGGATAGAACAAATGATACATCAAATCAAATGTTTTTATTTAACATCATCTGTTGTTTGCTTAGTTATTTGATTTCTTCACTTAGTTATTTGATTTCTTCAATAGTTTGTATTTTCTTTCCCAATAGGTCCTGTACTAGGAGATTATCAATATATATTTTTCGTAATTTGGAGATAGATGAAGGGGTTATAGCTACCGATACTTAAATCTCGAATTTTTTGAGATGTCATCTTTTAAAGGTAGTCGCATGAAGCTAAACTCTGGATTCGGAGGTTAACAATATTAGAATATGTTGAATTGTACATGCTGAGTATGTTAACTTTGTTTTTACTTTCCTCTAATTGTTTAAACCTTGTGTTGAAAATATACCTTAAACAAGGTTGTTTGCAAATTTGTTACTGCTTCTGTCAAATTGCAAATATGGAAGGCATTAAAAGATCAAAGAGAATGTATGTAATAATTGACACTTTTTTTCTATCAAGCTTAGCTAACATGATTCTTTCAAATGAAACTTGCTTAAACTTTTGTCAATTCACATGGTTCTTTTGAAAATTTTTCCTGCTTAAAAAAATAACACAATAATAATTAATTATAATTAATCTATAAAAAATTAAAAATACAAATATCAAAACAAAATATCATTAATAAAATTCAAATATAAAATATGAAATAATAAATAATAATTCAATATATAATTATTTAACTTTAATTAATTTTCATTTAAGTTATACAAAAAATTTATCACCTCAATTTTTATTTAATTTCTCCAAAATTTTCTATCCCATATTAATTCTTAAGTTTATTTAATTTTAAACTTTCGTATGATAAAATTTAACCTTTAAAATTTCCTGTAAACAAAATTTTCCCTAAAAAAAAAATTCACATGAACAAAACCCATGGTCCCTACCCCAGAACTAAAATTTTGTTTTATTCCCTCTACTCACTCTTCTCTCATGCCATCTCTTCCTTTTTATTTTCTTTAGTCTCATTCTCACACTCTCATTCGTGTCCACCTTTCACTTCTCATTATTTCTCAATGTACTACACTTTCTCAACTCTCAAACTCAACCCAAGAATCTAAAATAGAAGCTTACCCCACCCACCATATATGACCCTACCGATTAGGTGATTCAGTCGTGGACCCATGGCGACATGCATCTGGCTTCTGCTTAGGCTCTGATTTTCTTCCTTATCCCAAATCCTAATTTTCAACCAAGAAAATTCATCACCACCACCCAATAGCCCACTTTGGTGTCCGAGCCCCAATCCCTCACCATAGCACCATCCTCTAATCTTGCTCCTAGCTATTTTTTCCTCTCCCTCCACCTGGCCCTTGACCGGACCCACCGGCTTTCGATCCCAGATTCCTTCCAATAGAAACTCCATTTCCAGGGAATCAATCCTTTTCGAACCACCAACTCAATCTCTTTAAAGCAGGGGCTGACCCGCGCTGCATCTCCAAAGCCAAGACACCAAACGAGGGGGGAGTAGGGGCTCGTGCTCATAAAAGAAGCCCGTACCACCAAGCTACAGACACTTCTGTTGACCAGAAGAGTCTACTTTTCAGTCGAGTCACTTAAGCCCTCACTCAGTAGAAGATGTAAGATGGAGAGGCTAACTTTATCGATCAGTTCAGTCCTATTAAAATTCAACAAAAATTTGCAATATTTTTTACAAAGGTAATTACTTGTGTTGAAGTGTTGGTTGTAATCGATTGATGACTGATTTGAAATTAAATTTGAGTTTCTTTGAGGTTGAATTGAGATCGATATCAAATTAAAGTTTTTTTAAGGGTTTTTAATTTTTTTTATTCTAGTTTTTGACAAAAAAAATAGAGCAACGACAATAACGGTCCGTTAAGACCCGTTATTCACTGTTATAATGTTTTTTTGTGCCGTCACACCCCGATATCGATGAGATTCAAATTCTCACTCAATATTTTTTTAAAAAACGATAACAGGTGGTGACATTATCACAAAATAGTGATCGCTACACCACAATTGCATTACTATTTGAATCCACGGCGTGAACAATGCCTTTTTTTGGCCAGTAACAAAACAATGATGTTGGATTGATATTAAAAGATATTTGTTTGGATGTTTATGTTGTTGGATTGATATCAGAAGCTATCTGATTGGATGCATAAATAGCTATTGTAGCAAAATGAACTATAATGAAAAAAAAAAAGCACTTTATAATGACATTTATATTATATATTTAATATTTATGAAATCAATAAATTATTAAAATTTATTAAAATTATTTTTATATATCAAATAATACTTTTATAAATAAATATTTGAATAATATTTGTATATATAATCTATTAAGTTGTGTGAAATCTAATTATTATTCTAACATCGATTGTTTTACACAAATAAAATATGTATTGATCTTCGTGATAAGATTAAGGTTAAGATTTGAAAGAGCTGATAAAGGTCACAAGAAGTGAAACACTTTAAATAAATTTTATATATAATAATATTAAATAAAAATATTTTAAATTTTTTTGTACATATAATATATTTTTACTTTAAAAAATAATCTTATGACACTTGTTAATAAAAATGAAAATAAATAAATTGGTCACTTAAATGTCTCACATAAGAAATAAATTTGTATAACTTTCAACTCAAGATTATGCTTGTGTATTGTATTTAAAATATTTATTTTTTCAATTTACAATTTTATTATCATATAAATAAAATTATTTAAATAAAAAATCAAATAGCAATTCAATTGTGAGATTATTTTTAATAAAATCCAAAACAACAATAGAAATAAAATTTATTAACATAATGATGAAATTAAAACTAGTGGTGAAATATGTGTTTATATAAGAAAATAACAATGATTGTGCGATGAATTGTAATAAAAAAAATATCATTAAAGATACTAAAATAAAAATTAGTAAATAATTAAAATTTATTTATTAGTTTATTATATAATAATAAAATTTATTTATAAATTTATTATATAATAATAAATCAAAATGAAAAAGAAATAAGAGCCACGAATTTTTTGGATTAACATTAAAATTTTAAGAAAAAAAAAAGATATGGTGTGATGATGATAGAACCCATTTGGGTCTAATGACCAACTGGCCCTAATGTCACCACACTAGAGATCTATTTATGTCTCCATTGGTCGATGGGTATAAATTTGGATGACAATTGGCCTTTCATGGGGATTTTGGTTGACTTTCCACCAAGTTCTAATCTAACAAGTTGTAAATGGATTTTCAAAAAGAAAACAAAAGTGAATGGAAACATAAGTAAATTTAAAGTAAGGTTGGTAGCCAAGAGCTTTACATAACAGCAAAAGATAGACTACTTTGAGACTTGGCTCCAATAGCTAGAATTACTACAATTAAGCTTCTAATTTCACTTGTCTCGATTTATAATTTGATTATACATCAAATAGATGTAAAGACGGTATTTTTAAATGGTGAATTCGAAGAGGAAGTATATATGAAACAACTGAAAGGATTTATCATTCTAGGTCAATAGCATAAGGTTTATAAACTTGCAAAATCCTTGTATAGACTTAAGTAAGCACCAAAGCAATGGCACCAAATGTTTGATGAAATCATTCTTGCTAATGGTTTTACAATTAATGAGTTAGATAAGTGCATATATAGCAAATTTGAAAATGGCAAAGGAGTCATTATTTACATATATGTGGATGATATGCTAATATTTGGCAATGATTTAGAACAAATTAAAGAAATAAAAAAAATTTTATCAAATAACTTTTCAATGAAAGATATGGGTTTAGTGAATATTATTCTTGGAATTAGAATAATTTGGAATGATAGTGGCATAATTTTGTCACAATCTCATTATATTGAAAGTATTTAAAAAGTTTAATCTTTTCGATTATATTTTAGTATCTACACCCATGAATTCTCAACTCAAATTAGTATCTACTATTGGTAAAATAATCGATCAATTGCAATATATAAGAGTAATTGGTTGTTTGATGTATGCAATGACTTGTATAAGGCCAAACATAGCATTTGTTGTTCGAAAGTTGAGTAAATATACAAGTAATCTAAGTAACTTGCATTGGCAAGCAATTAATAGAGTACTTTGATATTTGAAGGAAACAATCAATTATGGATTATGTTATAATGGATATCCTTAAGTTATATAAGGATACTCTAATGTGAGTTGGATTGCTAATATGGAATATCATTTTTCTACAAGCGGGTGGATCTTTGTACATAATGGAGGTGCTATTTCTTGGGGTTTGAAAAAGCAAACATGCATAATGGATTCCACTATGGAAGTTGAATTTATTGCATTAGCTATAACAGCTAAAGAAGCTGAATGGCTTAGAAATTTATTATATAAAGTACCTTTATGGCCTAAACCAATTTCTTCAATTTATATCCCATGTGATAGTGAAGCAACTTGAGCAAGGGCATATAGCCAAGTATATAATGGAAAGTTTAAACACATTGGAATAAGACATAGCTATGTTCGACAATTAATTTCAAATGGAGTGATTACTATAAATTATGTAAGGTCAAATGAAAACTTGACAAATCCTTTAACCAAAAGTCTTGCTAGAAAGTTGTTAAAAAAAATACCTCAATAGGGATGGGGTTCAAGCTCACGAAGTAAAGTCACCAATGATGGAAACTTAATTCAACACTTGGTATAACATCAAGTCTTGAGTTCAATGAGACAAAGTACATCATCTGTATATGATCGTTAGTAGATAGTAATGTTTAATGCTATCCAGTTAAAGTGCTAGGTATCTGTAATGGTAAAAGAAAAAAGAGTAATACACTATTAATAAACCTATAACATAAATATGTTAGAGTATTATAGTTACGAAAACACTTTTGGTGGGAGCTACCTATATAAACATGAATTGTGGCCGCTTTTAAAAGCCTAAGAGCTTGGCTCTAACAGCACTCATGAAAAGAAGATGTAGACACATGACCATAAATGTATCACCGAATACCAAGCATTCATTGGGTATTGAAATTATTGTGTGAGACAAATTTGGTTAACTAAATGGAATTGCTGGTTCAAAGCATAGTCTATCATGCGATTTTCGTTAACTTTAACTTATTTTCACTAAAGGAAGGTTCAAATCGAAAAATACCTTCATTTATGCAATTGATTTCCAAGGTTATCATAAATCTGAATTATTTGGAAAATGATGAGGGATTGCTTGAGATTTTTAAAATAAATATGGGAAATAATCTCACATTGGAAAAGAAAAAATAAAGATAGATAGTTAAGTTTTTTCAAAACAGAAAGATAAATTTATTCAAAATTGACGGCAAATGCTAACTGGCACTACGTGATGACATCAGTTATCATCTCACGTGGCAGATGAGATACCAAAATAGAATTCTCTCAAAATTTAGAGACCAAAGGCGAAACTATCTCAAAATTTTATATATTTCATACATATTTTATAAAATATTAAATTTAAAATTATATTTACATTTTTTTATTATAATATTACTTATTAGATAGATTTTTGTTTTAAATAGAAAATAGATATTCAAAACTTAAAATTTTTAAATTGCTTTTGTAAAAATTTAATACATTTAAAAAACTTTTATTAATAATATTATTTTACACGTAAGTCAAAATAAAACATACTATTTTCTATCCAAAAAAAATTATTTTTTAAAATATTAAATATCTTTTATTTTTCCTTTTTAAATATATTTTATAAAATACGTTTTATAAAAAAATAAAAAAATGCTTTAAGTTATGTTTTTTATTTTATATCAATATAAATTTTTTATATTTTTGAATAGATTGATAAATTTTAAATAATATTTTAACATGATATAGAGTTTTTATTTAATTTTTTAAATTGATATAAAAGTTTTTACTTAATTTTTAAAAATAATATGTAACTTTAATAAAATTATTTTAAAATTTTCAACTTAATTTGAAATTTTTTAAAATCTATTTTTTATTAAAAATATTACTTTATTGATAAATCATATCGTAATAAAAATTAAAAAATATTTTAAATATAATATTTTATAAAATAAATTTGAAAAAGAAAAATAAAATATATTTAATATTTTATAAAATATATTTTATGGATAGAAAACAATATTTTTATTATGATTTATGAGTAAAATAATATTTTTAATAGAAAATAATTTTTTTTAAATGATATTGAATTTTCTATTTAAAACGAAAAATATAACTAATAAATTATTTTACAATAAAAAATAAAAATATAATTTTAAATATAATATTTTATAAAATATATATGAAATTTATAAAATTTTTGAGATAATTTCATCTTTGGTCCCTAAAGTTAAGAGAATTCTATTTTAATCCCTTATCAGCCAAATGAGATGCTAGTTGGCATCATTAAGTGGTGCCACCTGGTATTTGCCATCAATTTATATTGTTCCATAGGTAGATGGATCAAAATATGATAACTTTGAATAATTAGGGATTCGATTAGAACTTTTTAAAATTTAGGGACCAAATAGAATTTGGGTCAAAGTTTATGGACTACAAGTGATATTAACCCATTTTTAAAAGGTAGATTCTAATCTACAAAACCATAACTAAATTTGAGAGTATGGTTACATGAGATGAATGTTATAGCATCTTCACAATGCCAATGCAAAGATGGTACCAGTTGATTTTGTGTTATCCAAACCTTAAAACATAATTGTAATTTTACCAAGTAAATTTAATATTATAAATTAATCTTAAAATTACTCTAATAGTGTGGTAGCAATTTAAGAAAAATTTCTCATCTTAAGAATATTCATGAAAACCGATGTCTTTCATTGAAAAGGCTTTGTCATCGGATATATTAAATATTCAAGAAATTAACTATCAATAAAATCTTCTAATAGTTTGGTAATATTATATTTCAATTCACATCTCCTAATAGTTTGGTGACATTTTTATTTAAAAATTCATTTATGATTGTCTTTAAAAAAAATTATTAAATCTTATAATAGCTTAATAACATTTAACTTTGAGATTTAAATCTTCTAATAATTTAGTAGGAATGAAAAAAAAATTATTTAGTCTTCCAATAGTTTGGTAAAATTGAATTTGAAATTTAAATCTTCTAATAGTTTGGTAAGATTAGATTTTAAATTTTAATTTATTTAAAATATCATTAAACCTTCCAATAATTTGTTAAGTTCTAATTTCAAATTTTAAATCTTCCAACAATTTGGTATGATTAAATTTTAAAATTTAATTTCTTTAAAAGATCATTAAACCTGCCAATAATATGATATGATTTAATCTCAAGATTTAAATCCTCTAATAGTTTAATAAGATTAATATGAAATTTTTATTTTATTTAAGATCCATAATTTACAAAATAAATAAACAAATAAATGAAAAAAATATCCACAAAAAATCTAGTTAATGGCTTAGTTAGTCAAAGTGGTTCAATTTGTCTCCAGACTCAAAGGCAGCTCAGCAATCTTGACTCGATCACCTGTTGCTTAGCTCAACTTGGTGGCTTAACAAGGGAAAATGGTCTTGCTTAGGTTGAGTCATGATTGGGATTAAGGCACGAAACCTAAAGGAATCGAATTTTTTTACCCAAAACAATGTTGTTTTTCTTGTTGTATATAGGTCTTTTTTCTTTGTTTTTTTTTTTTTTTATCATCTTTCACTTGGATTTTCTCTCTATTTATCTATTTTCTCTGCCTTCTTTCTATATTTTCTACTAAAACCCAAAAAATTCAAAAGGCAAGAACACTGGCCACCGCGCCCAACCACTAACTACCACTCATCGATACCAAAATCTTCCCAAAACTCTAGAAAAAATGATCTTTTTCTCCTCTTTTTTATTTTGAGATCTTATTTCTTTAAAGAGCTCTAAATAATCTTAGATCTAGCACCCAAACCTAGACCTTCATAACTTGTTTCTACTTTTCTACACCTCCCTCATTGCCTAACACTTCTTAAAGGCCATCCTCTCCTCATTGATAACCCCGAAACCTAAAAAATTTACACAATTCCATAGCCGAAAATTTCCTGAATTTATAGTGCTTGAATGCTTTTTTTTTTCTTTTAACTTGGTGACGCACATATATAATTTTGTGCTTGTGCTGATTGTTGGAAAGGTTGGGTTATATGTTGATTGCCTACTAGGTTTCAGGTATTACAAGCTTTGGATATCGCTTGGCTTTGAATTTCTCTGCTAGAATTTACTAATGAATTACCTTTGTATTTGTTGCTCGGCTTTCTCTCTAACTTTCAAACCCAAAATCTATTGAGAACCAAGACCCAAATCAAATGAAATCATATTTCCCTTTTTCACATGAAAACCCTAAACCACTGGCAAAAGATTTTTTTTATCTGATTTCCTTTATATGCCCCCCTTTTTCACTTGATTTTAGTAGAGTTTTATATTCCATTAGTTCAATTCTCTCAAGAACTCTAAATTAATAATAACTCATCTAGATTTTGATTTAAAATGGGATTAATCCTAAAACAATTATATCTCCAACTCCCATCTCATCTATTTTGGCCTTATCCAATTTTTTTTTTAATTTTTCAATTTTTGGTTTTTTTCTAATTTTTTAAAAATAAATCAAATATTTAATTTGGATTTAAGACACAAATCAAATCCACAACCTAAATAGCAAATTCAAATTTAAATGTGCCAATGCAAAACTTAATTAAAATCTGAATTTACTAATAGACTTTTGAGACTCATAACTTGAAAATAATCAAAACACCCCAAACAAAATTGGGTGTCTATGTAGTTAATAAATTTATCCAAAAAAATTTCCTCTATTAAGAATAATTTTTCTTCTCATTTCAAAAGGCCTTGAAAAAAAAAACATTTTGTAACACTCTAAATCTACTATTCACAAATAAATATGAGAATTTTTCTTTCAAATTTTCATATTTATTTTCACAATCAAATAATATTTTTCACTCAACTAAAATTAATAAAAGAAAGATGGTAAACAAATAGAAATTTGGAAAATTAAAAAAAATTTATGAAAAAGAAAGCTATAAGTCCCATTAAAAAAAATCCAAAAGTATAACTTCAGTATGCATTTTATTGCTTTAGATGGCCATGGCAACGATGGGAATGATAATAAGACCTTGGGTCATTGTTTAATTCAATGACTAGTGTTGGAACTCAGCTTCGCTCAACTATTATAATAATTTTTAGTATTTTATTGAATTGATATTTGTTTGAATTAAAAATTAGAGTGATATGTGTATTTAATATAAAGTAATAATTTAAGAAAAAATTAACATTGTTAATTGCTAATTTTAAAAGTTGGACAATAATACAACCTTATTAGAAAGCTAAACTCCTATTACTATTTTAGTTAACATAAACATGTTATAAACAAAAAGCAAGTTACCATAAAACAATAACATTTAATGTTTAATAACCTCTAGGATACAAAGAGTAAAAGTGATTTCCAGACTTGATATGTTATCTAGGCAGCAAATCAGTATTGCCTAGGTTGCAAAATTATTCATACCTAAAATGCTTAAGAATTGATATTCACTCAAAGAGTGAAGAATGAAACTTACAAAGCTATTTGTGAATATCTAAGATTTTATCTTTCTCAAACTTAAACTCTTCTCTACAAAGCTAAAACATAGTACACACAAACCAACCATGGTGAATCGAGAATCATACTATTTTATTTATAAGTGAAAGATGATACCATTTACAGAAAAAAAAATGTTGTCACCTTCATCAATCCCTTTTTTCTCCCAATAGATATCTAAATAGCATAAAGCTTTGTACTTTCTATGAGCCATCTTATAATGTTGTTTCTATTAAGAAAATTCATTAACATAATGAGACCTCAGGAATAAAAAGAAAAAAAAGAAAGAAAAAAGCAATAAATCTAGGAAACACCATCTCGAAATATCAAGTGTGGCAAAAAAGATGTATAAACACAATCCTATTTGGCAACAAACCCATTATTACATTAATAAACATGCATAAGCCTATTACCTCATAATGTTCATTTCTAAAAGCTTGAATAGAAGCCACAATAGTCATCCACTAAGAGAGTTCATCAGGACTCTTATCAAGGTCAACTAGCCAATCAACACAAATATCACCATCATTGAAAAAATTAGATATCCCATCTTCTGCCCCCTCTAGAATTTCTCCACAATCAACAATTATAAAATCAACGATGGGACAATCAACTTCACCAGTTTTTATATGTTTGATTGAATGAACAACTCCTATTCCTTTAACATATAACATGTTTCCCATCTAAATGAAAAGTATGAGTTGTAGTGATGAAGAACTGAGACCCATTTGTGTTAGGATCGACATTCGCCATAAATAATATTTATTTCCTTTCATGCTTCGATTGAAAATTTTCATCGTCAAATTTCAAACCATAAATTGACTTTCCGCCAATACCATTTCCATTAGATATATCACCATCTTACACCATAAATCCTTTAATAACATTATATAACAATTTTACAATATTTAGGTTATATTCGAAGTGTAAACACTCTATTTAGTCTAAAGCTCAAACCAAGCCCAATTGTCCATTTTTCTTTTTATATATTGTTTGTCTTATTTATTTATTTATTATTTATTTATTTATTTATTTATTTATCTTTTTTTTTAAGTTTTGGTCTTTTATTTATCTAGTTTTAAATTTTTATCATAAATCATATCAACAAAATTTGAGGAGTAATTTGAGCACTAATCAAGGATGATCTCGACAATTAAGACTAAAACATGATTTCTTCAAATATTAAAGGAAGGTTGAAAAGAATCTAAGTCAATGAATCAAAGTCAGATTTAATTTGAGAAATTTTGAAGGATTTTGAAAATCAAGGAATATCGAAATTATTCTAGAAATTAATTAAATAGATTTTTAAGAGAATAAAGAAAAAATCAATTTATAACATAATTAGATCTGCAATCCTTTTCATTTAATGCAAATCCCTAAAATTCCTAGAGAATACCTAATATAAAAACTAATCAACCACACACAAAAAAGGTGAGGGAAAGAAAAAAAATCTTAAGGATCTTAGCTTTTTTTTTTTTTAATTTTAGGGAAGAATCATTCAAGCAATTTCTAAATTTTTTTTCTTTAGGTTCTGTGATTTTATTTGGCTTTGAGTTTGATTTCATTTGCTTTTGGGTTTTCTGAATTTAGGTTTTAATTTCTAAGTTTGATTTCAGATTCTGTTGAGTTTCTGAGATTTTTGCTAGGGTTTTTTGCTGGCTTTTCATTTTGAAATTTTTGTTGGATTTTCAAGAATCTAGAAAACTTTTTTGGTTTTTTTTGGGTTTAGGATGAATTTTTTAGTTAAAGTTTGAAATTTTTGCATGAACCCAGCGACCCACATGAAGATTCGTGCTTCAAGCCCAACCTGATCATAAGTTTTCCTTTTTTTTTTGTTCTTTCATCCTATTTTCTGTTTTGATTTGAATTGATTTTACTTTTTCTATTTGACTTTCATTTTATTTTTAAATTTTTAAATTTTTACTTATTATTATTATTTTCATCTTTGATTATTATTTTACTCATTACTTTAAATTAAAATTTTTATTATTTATTTTTTAAAAATATCTTTATGAATTTCATTTTATTTATTTATTTACTTAAAAATAATAATCAAAATAATGTTTCTAAAATAAATTCATGAATCTTACCAAACTATTGAAAGATTTTTCATGAATTTAAATTTTTATGAATTCTACCAAACTATTAGAGAATCTTATAAATCAATTTTTATAAAAAATTCTTACTAATAAAATATTTTATTTTGATCATACTAAACTATTGAAGGATTTACATCTTAAATTAAGTCTTACCATATTTGAAGATTTAATATATTTTTTAAAAAATAAATTTACAAGAAAATATCACCAAATTATTAGAAGATCTATATCAAAGCAAATCTTTTCAAACTATTGAAAGATTTTACTAATTATTTTTTTGAATAAAAATATATTAATGAACCCGACGATGGAGCCTCTTCAAAGTGGGACACTAGTTCCATAAATACTCTTGAGTGAGAAATTATCTTAAATTGCTACCAAACTATTGAAATAAATTTAGGACCAATTTCCAATAATTAAATGATTTGGTAAAATTATAAAAATATTTTAGGTTTGGATAATTTGAAATAGGATGCTATAATCTTCCTCACGCGTAATCACATTCTTGAACCTAAAATCTACTTTCGTGGACTAGAATCTACCATTTAAATATACATAAAACAATCTTAGGACTCTTCTTTAAATGAGATAAATTCTGTCATGTTGCCAATCACATCTAAAAAAAAAAAAATTGGTGACGACTCATTTAATCCATATCTAGCGATAGGTCCATAAATCTATATGTTATCTATACGTTTTGACACGAAGTTATAGCATAAGTACAAATAAGTTTATTCATAGTCATGGTAGATAATAACATAGAAAGTGTTATGTGTGATCATTGCAAAGAAATAATGTCACCTTTTTATAAGTGATTGTCAGTAACAAATTTATTCTAGGAGACCACCCAGTATAAAGTTAACTTTCTTTTTGTAGAGGAAAACAAAGACATTTAAGAAAAAGAAGAGATCAAGACTCAAAAAAACCAAAAGTAAAAGGGAAATTAGAAAACATGGAAAAGATTCCATCATATAGCATGTAAAGAAGCTTAAGGTCTATAAAGTGAAAAAAAAAAAAAAAGCTAGAGTATTAGAAGGTTTAAATTAAGATGAAGTCTTTAAGGTAGCCCCAAGAAGATGTTCAAGTCATTAGGGTGGAAATTTTAACCAACCAAGTTTTCCACTAAAACCTAACTCAGGTTCCAAAAGCCTATAATCCAAAAAGAATAATTTGACGTAAAGTATTGTTCTTTTGAATATATTTTAAAAAATAAACAGAATCTATATGAACTGAAATCTAATTATTAATCCATGTGTATCAACATTTTTATATTTAATTTGTTGAAAATCGAGAATGCCAATCAACTTTTCATTTCCTATTTCTCTTTTTTTCATAGAGTTGAATAGGGATAACTCACCTAATAAAAAATATAAAAATAAAGTGAACAAGCAATATCAAATAGATATAAATACATAAGTCTTTGAACTTGTATTTCCAAATAAATTCCTTTGTTTTTTTCTTTTTTTTTCTTTTAATGGTGTCTTTCTTGTAGAAATATTCTTTATGTATAAAATAAAGTTCTACCTTGCTATGATTGTGTCTAGGAATAAACCATGAACTTTGCATTAAGAGATAAACAAAGTTAATCAAACTTCACAAATTGGTTATTATATGCATTTAATGAGAGATAAACAATTTTAAATAATTCTATCATTTTGGTACTAATAGTCATTAACATAAGGGTTATGCATGCTACCATGTAATGTAGGCTTAGTACATCACATGAAGTCAGAGGAAATATTTGCTCCCAATAAGCAAAGAAAGTCATAGTAATACATTTAATAACAAAAAGGCAAATGCTAAGAAATAAGCATGTCATCTTATGAAGTCATGCATTCATATAGAAGCTGCACGATACTGTCCATAAACTCTTATACTCAGTTACTAAACAATTAACGACAGAGCTAGATGTACAACTTTGTTAAATCTTTTGTTCCTCAAAAATTGAAGACCAATCTATTTATAAAGTCGAATGTTACTCTAACATTTAATTTCAAAATTTGTTCATTATGAACCCTAAAATTTTAAGTTTTATTTCAATTTTTAAGTCATTACTATGATAAAAGTAGTTTATGTATGCTTGAATAGATTGTCAACAATCAAAAGCCTCTTTTAACAAAGAGATCTCAAAGATAGGTAATGAAAAAAATTTTGTAACATAAAAAAATAAAAGGAAACTTGCTTGCAACAAAAGCAAAATATAACATGTAAATAAAATCTTGAATAAGCTTTATTTTAGTATATTGTAATTTATTAATAATTCATAAAGTTTATCTACAAATATAGAATACTAAACTTGAGAGGCCATAGGTTTAGCTCTCTTAAAAGATATTTATAAGCTATCTAAAATAATAAATAGGATTTAAAAAGCTTTGGACCCTAGTTTTATGTTGCTTCATCCTTATGTCCCACCTTTTATAATAAAACCTTTCTATCATGACCCTTTTAATACCATATCAGGACAACCTTGATCAAAAGTCATCATTTCATCAATGAAAATAAAATCAAATTTTAGGCAAGCCTAATCTTAACTCCATCAATATCCATGAATTATGAGCAACTTTCTTTCATTATAGCAAACCAAAAATTATAGTAAATTATAAACAAATTGATCAAACATGATAAAGAAGAATGAAAACAATGAGCTAACTAAATTACTCTTGAATTGGAGAATATCCTTAAAAGGATAATGCTTGTATCCGTTGACAATTAGAAATATTTATCCTATCTTTGATAAAACTTGTAAAAAAATATTTTTGGCTTCCAATTGATCAGACACTTCTGATTTTGCAATGAACCCATGTGAAACAAAAAAAGACCTCCATTTCAGGCACTAGACAAACATCTTTGAAGCTTTTTCTACAATAACTACAACATTCAAAAAGCACACCTAAATTTTTTTACTTTAATCAATTTAGTCAATTTCAAAGCAACCAAGTTAAGGAATACCTAGCAACCAAAATTACATAAGAAAAAAGATATTTGAACTTAATATTCAATGAGGAACAATATAAATTTATTTTAGATTATATGAACGATTAAGGTTAAACTTATGTTTTCTTTATGTTTTCTTGGCAGCTTAGTAAAATGTTGAAGTAATCTAACAAAACACCAGCAAATTTTAGAATCTCATAGCTATAGATCACAATACAACCAATTATTTAATAATTAAAAATGTATATTTCCATGATATAGCATGTACAAAGTTGCTAAAAGTGCATTCCATGTAAAAAGAATTTGAATTTTATAATCAAATGCAAAATGATAAAACCCAGGTGAGACAAATGTTGAGAATCAAATACAAATAAACTTTCCATAATGCAATGTCATGCTATAATAATAAGAAAAAAAATGCATAAATCAATTTAAATTATGAAGATCTAGCAAGCATTATAGTCTATGCAGAACTCAAATCCTGAATCATGAGGCAATTAGAAAATATGAATTAATGTTGTAAAAATGACTAATATTTAATAAAAGTAAACACAAGTTCCTTTCAAAATTATCACTGTCAGAAATTCGATTTTGTAAATTGTAGGATATGAAAAGTTTTTAAAGTAAATTTGAACATAAATAATTCTACTTCTCATTGTTGATCCAAAATTTGCTACAATTATACAACATAAATTGAAGTAAAAAAGATTAAACACAAATGTTGAAAATTAAATCAATAGATCAGACAATTAATATCAACATAAACATCATAGTTTGTCAAAATTGCATATTATAGTGCTAAAGAAGCAAATTGCAACTTTATTATACGATATATTAACGATTTGAGTCTCGAGTGATTCTGCAATACAGTTGATGGTGACATGGAAATGAGTTTCATCCTTTTGATCTTTTTGTTAATATTAAAAAATTAAAAAATATTCAACAACTGCAAGTTAGATTACATTATCTATAAATAGCAAAAGGCAATAGCATGTTCATCAAAGAACATAACCATTAAGGGATAGATTAATTATCATATTAAACCATGCAAAAAAAATAAGAAAGAAAAGCCAATTGATTTGTTAATGCTTAAAACCCATATATTAATATAATAGGAAAAAAAAAATAAAAGACATTAAAATAATGGGTTTTTTTTTTAATAAAATAAGAAAATTACACTAGGACATGTAATGTCGAACATTTTGGGAAAAACATCGATCAAGTAAACAACATACTCTTTAAAGCTCTACAAAATTGTACAAAAACTAAACAATTACATTTCTTATTTATTTACCGTAGAGAAGAATAGAAAGGAAAAAAAAATGGAACCTGGAAGAATTTCATTATCTGGGTCCACTTTTTTATCCATGAAAACATTTTTTAGTCAAAATTCATTATCAAAGATGAAAATTTTTGAAGCTCCTCAATGCCAATACTAAGGTTACATTTAATACCCTTCTTAGCTTTCTTTCACCCTATTTTTTATTATTGGTTAACGTTCCTTATTATAGCCATAGCTTGATTTGCTCTAGCTTTCAATTTCTTTAGAAAAATCAAGAAGAACTGAAACATCCAAGAAAAATCAAAGTTTAGTACAAAATAAAATTATGTGTTAGTTTGTTTTCTATTAATTTGTTAGTATAAATAAAGTAAATTCATAAAACACTTGTATTTATTAATTCAAAGTACAAGTATTAAAAATAATAAAATAGTTATTGTAAATATACAATAACCAGATTTACAAAATAAAAGTATAAACACATTACAAAATTTGTTTACAAACTATTTATACTATCTTAATGATAAGAAGAAAAAGAAAGTTGCCTCCACCAAAACCACAAACCCACCTAACCTGAGACCACAAGCCACCACTATTATAAATTACCACCACAATCCCATAGAAACCCATTTGTCCATCAAGACCTAAATACCCTACAACTTTCTACCTTTCCAAACAACACACCATCAATGCCATATCAATACCATATACGCATCGCTTGCATCCCAAAATCCCAGCACCATAACTATCACCAAGACCCCAATTGAACCCACCATCTACTACCAATTTTACAGCCACCTAAAACTCATTTTCCATCACCATTCTTTACAAAAATATATTTTTTCACCTAAAAATCCTAAATCCAAAAGGCCTAAAAAACCCATCAAGAAAAAAGTGAAAAAAAAAATCAAGTAAAATAGAGTGGTTTCATGTATATGAGATTTTTGGGTTTACGTGAATTATTAGGTGTGATATCTTCCTTGAATGTTACTTGACCCTTTGATATCCTTCATAAATGCCATGTGACCTTTTGAAATCTTCACAACCAAACTCTAAAAATCAAAAGAAAAAATTTTCAAAATGGGAGAAAAAATCATGAGAAATTAACCTAAAAATCGAACACATGGTAGCCTTAGAAACCTTCAAGATACTTTTTATATATAGTAATATAGATTACATCCGACTGTCTAATCCCAAAAAACCCTAGTACTTAGTAGTCATCCGATTTTCCAATCCCAAACACCTTTGTTCTACAAAAAAGGTGAAGCAAATTTGAAAATATATATATATATATGTATATATATATATTTGTTGTTATTTGTTGCCAGCATGATTGTCCTTTATAGGCTGGCTGGGATTATGAGTTGGGACATTCTTCATGTAGAACAAAACGACATAATTTTGGTAAAGCAAATGCATTGGGAAGAAAAGAAAAAAGAAATCATGAAAAGAAAAATAATATCACATAAAAAAAAAAGGAGTAAAGACTAAAGAGCTAATAGCGTAAAAAAATAGAACATCCTTGAATATTTTATGTTTAATGATTTGGTAATAGATTTTTAGCTCAATTATGTAAAGCAATCCAAGAAGAAGGTAAATTGGATTATAAAATTTTATTCAACAAGCTAAAAATTATAAAATTGATAATAAAAATAAAATAACTAAAAATAAGCAATAAAATAATAGGGAAAGAAAATCAAACATAATTGTGTAGAAATGTTCGATCCTTTTCCAAAAAAATGCATATGTCCTCTCCATTAGTTTTCCTAACTAAACTTCAAATCCAATAGTAAAATATTGTTTCACAAGTTATAATCTCTATCTTTTTAAGGCTCAAGATAGCAACCTTTACCTTCTGTAAGATTTTACACAATTTGAGAGAATACCATGTCTCTTATTCTTCTAATCCCATTTAGATGTCAAAAAAAATTGCAAACTATCAAAATCTCTAATAGGTGGGTGTTTGCTAAATTTAAGAATAAAGATGAATCAATTATATGATAAGAATTTTGGTTTGAGTAATGCCAGGATTGGATTATTGCTTTTTGAATGCTCTAAAATGGTAAATCTTACCTTGAGATGCTTTGGATGTAATTTCTTACTCTTGGATGTGTTGGGGGCTTCATTTTATATTAGGACATCATCTCTAACAATTGTGAGTCATTAAAATTGTGAAAAAAATCATTATTTTCTTCAAATTTTGTTTTAATTCAAACTTTTTGCACGAATGGAATCAATCTTGAGATCGATCATCACGCTTCCAAATCAAAAAATATAGCATTTAGAAATGAAGAGATCGATATTGATCATTTAGTTTGAAAAATAGGGGAGGAACATTCTAACTTGAGAAGATTAATTTTGAGATTGATTTCCAAGCTTAAAAATTAGTAGAATAGCATTTTGATAATAGAGGATCGATTCTGTTTATGAGGTGATTGATCCTTTTTTTTTCATATTTGCATATTTTGACATTTTTTATTAAGAAAAAAATGTTGATTTTTCTCAAATATATTTTTATTAATAATATTCATTTAAGAGTATGATTTGTTAAGAAAAATGGAAGTTCTAATTTTTCAAAATTTGATGAAAAATAATGTAAAAAAATTACCAAATAAATAAAAATTTAAAAATCATAAGTTTAAGTTAATATTTTGTTATATTTAAATTTTAGATTAATTCAAAACTAACACAGATAAAATCATAGATTTTAAGTACTATGATGAGCGTTGGATTTACCTGTTAATAGGACTCCATTTAAAAAATCAAATAAAAAATCCAACTATGTGCACAACAATCAAGACGAACTTAAAATTACTTGCACACTATAGTTTTAATTTTGTGTAAATTTCATTTTTATTTGAGATCTTTAAAACTTAAATTTTGGATTCACATCTTAATAATTATTTCAAATTCATTTACTTCATTAATTTCTTATATGAATCCAATAAAATATATTGTATCAATACCATATAGACACTACGTGACAAATTTTAATCGAAAGAGCTGACCTATTTTTGCAATGTGAATATTTACATCAATGTCCACATTGCATTGAAGTAATAAATTTTTTTCATATTTTAATTCTTTTAATAAAAAGTAATTTAAAATATTTTTAAAAATCACGAGTTTAATAATTGAGTTTTAAAAATTGAGTATAAAAATAAAATATTATACAAAAATTAATAAGCGAATTTACTGAAAAAAATTGTAATTATGAATTTTTTCAAAGAAAACTAATTATACCATATGTTAACGAAGAAATGGCGTGTTTCATACATAATCAAGGTTTCGATAAAATCCAAACCCTGGTCAACAATGATTTGATTTAATTTTTTAGAAAATTCATGAGATAAAGTCCATGAAAAGAAATTAGTTCAAAACAAAGTGGTTCTACTCTCTTGTCCATAAGGTTTCGAGAGTAAAAATAAAATAAAAAAAAATTATTTTTTGTTACATTGTACAATTTAAAATATGATATAATCAAATTAATGATATAAAAAATATAAAATTAATATAATTTAAAATTATAAATATTATATATAAATCTATGAACTTAATAAAATAAAATAAAAATATTTTATATTTTTATATCTATATAAATTATAATAAATAATTTTTATTTAAAATATAATATAAAAATATAAATTATCAATAACACGAATTATAATATCTATGGAGCTACTACAATGCAATGTTTGGTCATAATCACGGGTTTGGGGTGGGCACGATCATCGTTGGGTGTCATGAGTGCAAGAAAATGGGAACTTAAGGCTAGGACCCCCACCATTTTTGGTTCCATCCAAACCTTGGACTTTTTTCATACTAACGTGTATCATGCATCTGGTTTACGATGATCCAATTAAATACGCAATTGGTGTATATATTTATATTTATTTTATGTTAAATATATTAAAATAAAAAATTTATTGTATTATAATTTATATTTACACGTTAAATATAAAATATATTTTTTAATTTTTATTAAATTTATATAAAATTTTATTAAAATTTTTATTTGCATCTTTTTATTTTTATTTTTATTTTTTTTTATTGTGTTATGCTATTGCGTTTAGTATTATAAACCTAGACTGATCGGGGAAACTAGTTTTCAAACTCTTTTAGTAGGGTTTTTTCCTTTTTTTTTTTTTTTCAAGAGAAAGTAGTACTAAAGTACTAACAACCAAGCATTGTTTAAGAGTTAGTGAATAGGTATTGTTTTCTTCTTTTCCATCATTTCATTGTTTGCCATTGAATAGCTTGTTTGGGTAGAGATTTGATTGTTAAGTCAAAGTCGGTCGATGAAGAAAGAGAAGGTTAAAAGATCCAAAAGGCCATTTCTTCTTTCTCATCTTTATAGATTGCTTTCACTGTCTTAAACAATGGATCTAACTTTTGGCCAAAAAAAAAAAGGATGGATTTAACTCAGGCGTGTGACCAAGCTTGATGGAGTTTTGCCGTGATTCATACCAAAACAAAAAACCATCATTACAGGGTAATAATTTATTGCAATCCTGATGAATTGATCTCCCAATAAAAAAATTACAACTGTACAATGTGGATAATCAAAGTTGAGTTTAATGGTGGACCTTTCAATTATTTCTCAGCTTTCCAGTGCTCTTCTTCTTAACTTTTTAGTTAGGCTTCTAAACATCATTTAGACAGGTCTAAAAGCAGTGTGTTTGGGGGATTATTTTGTTGCAAAGGATTACCAGTTGTCTATGCACTGTTTCAGTTGCTCATAAAGAGCCAATCCAATCCTTACTAATTCTCCTGCACTATTTTGTATAAAACAAAGTGAAAAGCTGAGCCTTTGTGGCGCAAACACAAATTCAAAACAGAGACCCTTCAGCAACCACCGGCCAACCAACCAAAATCATAAAACGAAAAAATGACTTTCTACAAATGGTTTTTCATGTGTGCTCTCCACCCCTCAGGTTGGTATTCTGCGTTATCTGAACCTCATAGCAGCCGTCTTCTTTCTAATCTTGCTTCATATTGATTCTTCAATTTTCTAGTAAATACATCAAATTTTAAAAATTCGCGTCTTTGAAAGAACTCAGCAGAATTTGATTTAGTATTGTCTTTTTTTTTTTTTTTGTGAAAGAGGCTACAGCCTCAGAGGATTGCAGATATTAAAATTTAAACCTTGAACTTTCTGAATGTTAACTCTTAGTAAGATTATATGAATCAACTGAATTAAGTTTTAGGTTTCAGTCTTTTTTTTTTTTTGGTTTGTAAATGCACAGCTTCCTTAATTCTGCTGAATGAATATCTACTACCTAGCTTGCAAGGAAGAATATCTTTTGGAAAGTAACTCAAAAGGAATTGATGGCAAAGAGTTTTGCTTTTGTGCCCAAAAAAACAAACAAAAAAAAGACAATTAAAGAGTTTCATTTGCTTTTGAGCATGCATATATGCTAAAAATGTCTAGAATTGCAAAGGAAATTGAGCAAATGTTGCACCCACCTCCTATTTCACCTCTCTCTTCATTTGCAACTCCTTATATTGACTATTATGAATTGTCCCCTTCATCATTTTCTGTCAGAAGCAGTCCATTTCTTCTTTTGGCTATGGTAATTTTTTATGTAATCTTCTTCATTGCTGGTCTTCTCCATTTGCTAGTTAGATTTCTCATAAAGAGACCATCTTTTTCACCAATTTATCAATCCAATAGATACACTGGAAACTCAGAGTCTCATGGGCTTCAAAGACATCTTCAACAGCTCTTTCTTTTACATGACTGTGGCCTAGACCAATCTGTCATAGGTGCTTTACCAGTTTTCTACTACAAATATCTAATGGGAATGAAGGAGATTTTTTACTGTACTGTTTGTCTATGTGAATTCTTGGACCATGACTAGCTCAGATTGCTTCCAATGTGTAGCCATGCTTCCACATTGGTTGTATAGACACATGGCTTCTTTCAAACTCTACATGCCCACTTTGTAGAGGACCCCTTTCTGCCCCTACCTTTCCCTTGGAAAGTCCAATGTTTCAATGTGACTACTTGAGGGTAATATCCAATGGGGTTGACGGAATTTCACGCCGTCAGAAACCAGCAGCTGCAGAAGATGTTAAAGAAAGAGGGTTGAGACTTGGTAAGTTCAGAAGTTTTTAAATGATGGAGAAAGAGCACTACAAGGAGAGATTAGTTGTTGCACTTCCTCCATTGGTGGAGATGTAGAAGAGAAGAGAATCAGGAGAATTAAAGGTGACAGCTTTTCTGTTTCTAAGATATGGCTTTGGTCTAAGAAGAGCAGATTCCCAGCTTCTTCAGACGCTCATGCTGACGTCTCTCTTAATGTAAGTTTGCGTAGGAATGATAGAACTCAAGCTGTATGAAATGATTAAAGGTTTATCACTTCAAAAAAAAAATGTTTTTTAATAAAAAATGCTGTAGTCTGAAAATAAGAAAAGTAATTGCGAATATTAAAATTTGAATTGAAATTTTATTAGATTTATCTCTTAATATGATTATATCAGCCAATGAAACTGAGCTTTGAGTTTAACCGATCAATCTATATTTTTATCAAATATAAGTGATATTTCATTTACTTTTTAAATTTTTTTTATTTATCTAATTGATGAGGATGCATATGTTTTATGTTCAAATGTAAAAAGAACTAATCTGATTTTCCAGAATATAGCCCTCAGGTATTCAAAATTCCTTACCCAAACAAATTGGAACTGTAACAAATTTTTTTAAAAAAAGATTTATAAGAAACGAACTAAATTAGTTAAAAATTGAAATGAAACTGATTGCTACCTCTTGGTGAGTGAAACAATACGGTTCTCTCTTTATGTGAGGAGGAAATGGTGAAAGGGGAACCTTCCTTCTTTTTCCATATTCATGAAGGGTCGAAATTACGGCCTTTCCTAATTATTTATGTACGTCTTCTATTGTTTATTCGAAAATATCCTTGGACGAATGATATATTTATAATATAAAAAAATTAAAAATAAAAAAACCTATCTTCCGTTATATAGGCTAACCTCACATGTACATGTACAAAAGAAAATTTTGTATAAGCATAGCGTACATCTCATTCTAGCTCTCTGGATTCTGGAGTATCCGTACATTTTCTTCCACGAAATGAGACATAGGTCATATTAGTTTGTTTCTTTCTATTTTTTTTTTTTTAAAAAAATAAATTTGAGATAGATAAATTGTTCGTTCCTCCAAATTATGATGAGATGTATCTATTTAATTGTCTAAGACAAATAACTGCAGGTTATATATTCGAAATGACCCCAATAAATGATTACCGACAAGATTCGAATCCAAAATCTTTACGTAAAAAATGACAAACCTTAACTAATCGAAGTTTTTTTTCTTTTCAACTCTTATTATTATGTTACACAATTTCATCTATCCCATATTCTAATTTATCCAAATCCAAAATGATTAAATTTAAATTGATTCAAATACAAAATAATTAAATCTAAATTAATAAAAATTAAAAGTGACTTTACTTGAAATAACCTAAATTTGAAATAATCTGAGTTTTTTTTTTTTTATATAAATCAGAAATGACCTAATATTTTTTTACCCAAAATGTTCCATCCTAAACCGATCCAAGCCTTCCAGTTTAGTTGGACTGTAAGCCCCATTAAAGAGAAAAGCTTACACTTCTAGTTCTAGCAATAGCGTTTGACTTTGCCAAAAATGGAAATAATGAGCAAGGAATTTTTTTAAACGCAGAATGCTAGAGCTGGAATGATAACCTGGCAGGAAAAGATATCTTGCATTTGACCCTAAAGTTGTTAATGGGAAACTCACCTTCCTTGGGGAGCGTTAAAGAAGGAGATGAAATAGATGTGGACTCCATTTTTCAGAATTGAAAGCAAAATTATGGTTCTCAAGCTTCCATAAGGGAAGTTTCCTGTGAATTTCACAAACCCAATGCCAAAATTGCAATTGTAAGAAGAATATTGGATCCCTCTGTAAATGCCAATTTCTCACTATCAGTATCACAAACTTCAACAGAGGAAAAAATTGGCCCATCTATTTGTGTTTTCCACCAAGGCACTAACATTGTAATCCATAACATGTTATTTAATCAAAGCAATGGTGCTGGTCGGTCTAAGATTTTGTTTGAGCTCGGTCAACAACAAAAGAAGCTTCATTGTGTCAATCCTGACTCCCAATATCATCTGATTATTATTCATCACTTAAAACTATCAACATTTTTTTTTCAAAACTAATTAAAAATATTTTTTCTTTAAGACTGTAAAAATTCTATTCAAGGTCGCCCTATTGAATATCATGTGAAATTCACACAAAATCCACGTAAATTTTCTTAAAATAGTAACATTTTTATTTAGCACATAACGCACATATGGCACAAATATCCTAACTAAAGGCCTCATAAGTGAGTTAGGTTAACCGTGTTAAACCTTTAGTTAACACTAGCCCTATTCCCATGCACTCGAGAAGTAAAATAAATAAAAATTTTAATTATTTAGATAAAAATTTAAAAAATAAAAATATATAACTATTCAAAAAATAGTAAAAGAGAAAAACACTACTAGAAAATAGGGTTTTACCGATGGAATTTTTCATTAATAATAGCTTAAATTTTGTCAATAATACATTTATTGATGAAATATACCAACAAAAAATTTTATTGGTAATAAGTAAGTCAGTAATACTAATCCACCAATAAATTTAAAATTTCGTTGGTAATTATCAATGGAATTTTTCATTGATAAACATTCATTCGAACAAAAATTCCATCAATAATTGTGTTAGAAATCCATTGGTAAAAATTTCATCAGCAATTTGTTGGTATTTCATTGATAATTGGTTGGTAATTAGTCACTAAAGGCTGAATTTCGTCGACAAATCTATTGGTAAATATGTAATTATTCCATCCATAATTTTTTATTTTCATCGCTAAAACTTGAATTCCGTTGGTGAAATCCATTAGTAAAATTATAATTTCATCGATAATTTGATTAATCCATCTATAATTATTTAAAAAACCTGCAAATTAAAAATAAAACATATGTAATAATTTAAAAGTTTATTATTTGTCTATTATTATTAATTAAAAGATCAAATCCACATCATAAAGTTTATATCTTCAAAATTCTAAAACAATCCAAATTATAAAGTTGACATCCATAACATCCTTAAAATATAGTATTGAAATCCATAAAATTCATAAAATCCGTCATACAAGTCCTAAAAATCATGTCACTATGCTACTGCATCTTTTAATCCCAAATCTATGTTGCTGTCATCAGGTTTAGAAGATTATGTTGACAATAATTGTCCAAACCCCATCAATTGTATCATCTGATCCATGAAAGACTTAAGTTCAGCCCTTAACTCAGTCATCAACTCATCAATTTGTTCTTGTATTTGAGGCCAAGGAGGCACAAATGACAAATCCCAAATTGAGTGAGACGTTGTTGTTACAGCAATAGACTGATTTGAGCAAAGTAACTCCTTAGATCTATCTGTAGATCTAAAGCCATATACATAAGTGCACGTACCTTCCCTTCCAATAACTTCAATCCATGCCTGTAGATCAAAATTTGGATGATTGAAAGAATTTTCACCATATTTCTAAAATAATGCAGCAAGGTAGTTTTCCTACAAAAAATTTAAAATAATTCTCATTCCATTTTACCTATATAGTTCAATAAAGTAAGATAACTTCAAACAATTCACAACATCAAGATTTGATTATTAAATATCCAATAGTTTTCACCTTTCACAAAGTCATTGAATCTTAATATGCACAAAAACCTATCTAGTTCAATACTGAATATCCTACAATGTTTAGGCTTTTAATTACTATAAATATAGTTCATCAACAATCACAATGCACAACCAAAACCACAAAGCAAAATACGCAATACTTCACCTTTCACAAAGTCATTACATCTCAATACATACACAATACTATCTAGTTCAATACTAAATTTTTTGCAATGTTTAGGCTTTCAATTACTACAAAGATAGTTTATCAACAATCATAATACACAACCATAATCACAAAGCAAAATACACAATAATTTTCATTTTTCACAAATGTGATTTCATCGCCACACAGGCAATATACTATTCCTTTGAATTACTATAAAAGTAGTTTGTCAACAATTATAATACACAACCAGACTCATAAAGCAAGTTATGCAACAGTTTTCATTTTTCACAAAGTCTTTACATCTCAAAACTCATAAGATATTATCTATTTCAATAAAGTAAGGCAACAATTTGAAAGTATTCACAAAGCCATTGGAAAGTCACATATACTAACAACTTTCATAAAGCAAGTTATGCAACAGTTTTCATTTTTCACAAAGTCTTTACATCTCAAAACTCATAAGATATTATCTATTTCAATAAAGTAAGGCAACAATTTGAAAGTATTCACAAAGCCATTGGAAAGTCACATATACTAACAACTTTGGACATGTTGTCAACAAAATCATCACGTCCTCCTAAACATCTGTAAGTGTGATTGAAAACTTCTGTAAATGTGGATTTTCATTGTAACTCAAGTGACTACATCGTTTAAAGACATATTCAATGAAATATGTAATAATGCAATTTATATAAAATTGATATTTGATGATAAAAATAACTTGTGAAAAACATCATACCATTCTTTTTTATAAACAGGAAATACAATCAAACCACCATTGTGCTTAATAATACTTCCTTCTTTTTATGTCTGACGATTTTGTTAGGTTTTGGGAAAGATGTTTTGCCATTTCAAAATGCTCCATACATGTTCAATAAGAGCATCTCAAATTGGAGCTGTGATCCACCTCCACTCCATTATTCTGTAGTGTATAATGTTATCAACTTCGTGCTTTTTTATCGCCAATTCCTTCTCGTCTGATAATAAGACTTTCAACATATTCTTAAAAATATTGTTCCATGCCTGTTGAACAAGAGCATTATCTAACTCAGCCCATGACATTTTTCTTAATATAATAAATAAGAATACAATAAGTCATAGATAAGAGTATGAACTTTTCATTCAAATAAAATAAATATATATAGAAAAATAAATATCCAATTATTACCTTAAATTTATCAAACATTAAATTCTTCACTGGCATAGGAACTTTACCCCATGTCAGCCAAGAACCAGTAAAATTCCTTTAAATTATGCTTGAAATTGTTGAGCTAACTATTGATTGCTCAAAACAATTTCTAATATCCATTTGTTAGTAAGATTAGTTAAACTGCACGTATTCTTTAAAAAACATATAATAATAAGAAAAAATTAATAGTAAAAAATATGTCATATCTATCTCCTAGTAGAGTAATCCACACTTGTTTGTTGGGATATATAGGAGTCCTTAAGCCTTTGTTGGCCCTATAATCCTCCACCTTATTATCGTCCCCTCTTCTTGTCCAAATGGTGGTTCGTCAGTGAATGATAGATTTACATCATGATTTATCGGTAGATCATCCATCATCAATGCAAAAGATGACTCGTATATCATCAATGCGAAAGATGACCCGTATGGTGCATCATATTGTATCAATGCTAAAGATAATTAATATGGTGGATTATGTTGTATTGGTGCTAAAGATAACTCAATACATATATCATTTTTCATCGATCTTGGTATAGATCTACCTCGATGAACAAAACTCTTTGCAAGATGTCCCATCATAACTGTCATATAGAATAAAAATATTTCATAAGTATTCCAAAAACACAAAGAAAATATATATAATATTACTTTAGTTTTCTAAGATTAGATGAAATAAGCAAAATATATAAAAATAAGCATATAAAACATTATAATTAAAATAGCCTAAATCAAGTATTATATTTAATGTTAAATATATTGACCACATTGAATAAATATTATATATAGCATTAAAAGTCACACTAAATACATCAATAAGCAAACTCATGTGTTTTATCATAATCATTATTTTCATCATCAATTTTTTCTTGTTTTCCTTTCTCTTTTTCTTTTTCTTCTTTTTTTCTTCATCATCATCATTATTATCATCATCTCCTTGTTTTCTACTCGAATCACTTGTAATAAATCTATCTCTTCATAATCACTAATAATAAGAATTATAGGATTATCAAGCTCTTCTAAGATAATAATATTTCGTGGAATAGAAACTTCAACTTCTTGGTATACATCTTCATTTAAATCATTTATTTGTTCTTCATCTCTATCAATATTACTTAGCCAATATGTTCTCCTAACCTTTGTTTTGAAGACTGCCTACCAATCATTTCAGTTTCTTCTTTTAAAAAGATAGCTTGTATAGGAAACTTGATGTACTTGCACAGCTAAGACAAATGGATTATTACTAGCAAGTATTGAATTGTATCTAATTTCAATAAAACCATGACAAAGATCTACCCTTACTTCTTTCTTTGTGTCAAACCAATGACATTTAAAAAGTATAACCTTATTCCCTATTCCAATGCACTCTAACTCAATGATATATTCTAAGATACCATAAAAGTCACACTTATAATCATTGTAACAACTTTTTTTCACACATATCTCATAATTCATCATCTTTTAAGTTTGGCCATAGTTAACCATATGAAACATAAAACCATTTACAAAGTAACCTTTGAAACACTTAACCATGCGTCTGAGGCCATAAGTTATAATTTCACCATTTTGCCTTTCAACCTATCCAATCTTAAAATATTAAAATTAATCATTAATTTAAATTATATGAAAATATAATTTCTATTCATATATGTTATTATGCTTTAAACTTACAAATTGTCTTAACCATTACGAAAATCTTGCATCACGTGCTTTCTCTAATTCTACACCACTTATATTCACAAATTCTCTTCTCACCAAGTCATCAAATATCCTATAATTGTAAATTACGAATTAGAAAAATTGTCAACTTACTAGAAACATACATTATAAAGTTGACATATTACTTACTTAATGTAAGGATCTATCACTTCATAATTCAATAAAATATATAAGTGTGTTTTGGTATACTCATCCGTTAATAGCCATCGAGACTTATCTTGTGGGCTCAATGTTTGACCAGAATGAGTGAAAATCAAAAAATATCTTCTAGATTCTACAACTTTTTTATTATCATTACATGGAACTCAATTCAATCTTATTGACACCTTTGGATCAAAATAGAAGGAGCAAAAAGTGGATATCTCTTCGATAGCATATGCCTTACATATAAATGCTTTAACAAATGCTCGATTAGTGCACTTTTTTTAAGATGATGAAGAAACCTAGTCATCACCATAGCGCAACATAAATATTATTGAAAGAAAATTGAATTAATCAACGTTAATGTCCAACAATTGAAATATATTACCTTTCAAATAGATACATCCATCGATAATAAACAAGTCTACTAATTTTTGCCTCGTTAGGCAAGTGAATCAACAAATGCTCTATAGAATCAAAGAAAACTAAAGGAAAATTTTTTTTTAATTTACAGATTATTTTTTCTAACACTTTTATATGATCTACATGCATTTCAGTATAACATAGATCTCTGAAAAATGTAATAGCTTAGTAATTGCATCCCACATAGAGTTAGTCACCAAATCACAAAAGGCAATTGAAAGCAATCTTTGTATGAAAATATGACAATCATGACTTTTCATTCTATAAACTTGCAATCAATCATGTTTACACGCCAAGCTATATTAGATGCAAAACTATCAATACGCTTTAATTGTTTAACCCATGCACAAACATCTCTTTTTTATTCTTTGTTTAAAGTGTAAAAAACTTTAAGCATGAAAACTTTTCATTCCTTTCAATCAATTCCAACTCGAGTTACTTGCAATACACCTTAAGATCTAGTATAGCTTTTATGTTATCTTTGATTTTACCTTTAACATCCATTATTGTGTTAAAGACATTGTCAAATACATTATGCTTAATATGCATCATATCAAGATTATGTCGGATAATATTGGTATGCCAATAAGGCAATTCCCAAAATTTATTTTTTTTCACCTAACTATGACTTTCACCAAAATCGACTAACTTCTTATCACTACATTTCTTGCCAAATATGATATTAAGAAAGCTATCTAACCAAGCTAAAAATTTTTCACCTAATAATAGAGCAATAGGGGAGTCACGCTAACTCAATTTTAAAATTTATATATTAAAGATCTATTAAAGACCACAATATTGTTAACTCATCTATTAAAGATCTCAAGAAAACATTTATATATTTTGACTCGAACTACTCTTTCTTAGAATGACCATATCAACAAAATACATTTTCGGTTCATACATAACCATAGATACCACTATCATTACTAGACATCAAGAGTATAATTTTGCACTTAAATCAAATGGACAAAAAACATCCGCACATAATCCTAAACTTACATTTCAAAGTTCAAGTGTAAATGATTTATGGTTGTGATTAAAATGTTCACAAGCTTCACCATCAAAAGGATGTCGAAACACACCATCATGACTTTAGTTATAGGCATACTGTGTCGTATATTTAATAGTTTTAGTTGACATATAAAGTCTTTAAAGCTTCAATATTAGTGGCATATAACATAAGATTTTATAAGAAATTTGTTTTTTCATCTCACCATTAAACTTATTCTTTAAATATCGAGGATGATCACATATCAAACAATATGTCAAATTTGTTATTTTCTTATAAAACAACATGCAATTGTTTTCACATACATGAATTTTCTTATAAATAAGTCCAACTTTCATCATTTTTTTCATTTTATAGAAGTTTTTTGATAATTTATCATCCACCGACAATATATCCTTTACTATGCTCATCAGATGACTAAAACATGATTCAGTCATGTTAAATTCTTATTTATAATTTAAAAGTAATGACATGGTAGAGAGGATTGTGTGCTTTATACAACTTGATCATAACAATTCACCCACATCTTCAACAAAGAATAGAAGTTTATCACATCTACATTTGGATCTTACTTATCAACTCTTGCCTCACTAGCATGAGAAGCATTCACCCTAAAATCAACATAGACAACATCCATAACCATTTTAGTATACAAATGTTCTATTCTCACTTCACTAATTGGTTCAAAGGTATCTTTATTTATTGATGGTTGTCCTACTTCTAACTCTTCATGTGAGACCCAACTCGTATAACCAAGAGTAAATCTTTTATAATAAAGATGCTTACACACAGTATCCACTTTAAAAATCATATGTTCTCACATTAAGTAAAGGGCACCTAATCTTTTCATTACTTACAAAGTATGGTTGAGAATAAACATATCCAATAATTTTTTCTATACCATCACAAAAGTTTGACTAATATATCCATTTACATCTAAATAAGAATACATCTATGAGCAATCTTTGTCCATTTTTTCAAACCTAATTGCATCATCATAAAGGTCCAAAAAATATAACTCTTAGTATATTACATTGAAATATAAGCAATTAAGGTCCTAAAAAGTAATTATTTATATTTAACACATGCATGCACATGTATGTTTTGGAAGTGTGTACACTAACAAAGGCTCAAAAGTCACATAGTTTGAATTGATAGTTTTTTATATAACCATCAATACCTTATCAATTTGAGATTTTACTCAACAAATTCTCCAATACAAGTGCATATGTAATAATACTTTGTTTAAAGTTTGAGAATATGCTTTGAGATTTTACTTGAAGATAATAATTTTATTACAATAACAAAGAAATGTCTATTTCAAGTTCAATAAACCAAAAAAAAAATATTTGCCTGTTTCAATCCAAAGAAAGTAAGTAACAAGAATATAAAATTTAAATATATATTCTCCAACACAAGTACATATATAATAATACTTTGTTTAAAGTTTGAGAATATGCTTTGATATTTACTTTGAGATTATATTTTTATTACAATAACAAAGAAATGCTTATTTCTAGTTCAAATAAACAAAAAAAAAAAAATTGTCTATTTTATTCCAAAAAAAGTAAGCAACAAGAACAAAAAATTTTAACACAAATTTTCCAACACAAGTACATATACAATAATATATTATTTACAGTTAGAGATTGAGATTTTACTTTCCAACACAAACATAGAAATGCTTATTTTTTGTTTAATAAACCAAAAAAAAAAAACCTCATTTCAAGCCAAAAAAATGAAATTTCAACACAAATTTAATTCAAAAATACAAAAATTCAACACAAATTCTTCAACACAAGTATATATGCAATAATATATTATTTAAAGTTAGAAATTGAGATTTTACTTTCCAATACAAGTATACAAAATCCCCAATGCAAGCATAAAAATGCCTATTTCTAGTATAAACAAACAAAAAAAAAATACATATTTCTAGCCAAATAACAAAATTTTAACATATATTCACATTTCCCAAAGTTGTACCTATGTAAGGAAACAAATATGGCAGGAACCACCAAGAGAGAAAATTAAAAGAAAAGGCATAAAAGAGAAAGAGATATTTTCACAAGCGGAATGGCAAAGGAGAAAGAACCAATGGCAAAGGAGAATGGTCTGACGACACGGCTTCATGATGATGAGAAGAGGGGAGATCGCGAGGAGATAGGAGATGATTAGATAAGGGTTTTGAAAAATTTAAGGTTTTTGTAGAGGAAGGAAAAAAAGGAAAAAGGGGCTTTTGATTTTATTAGCTTTCACAAACAGATTATAGATGAAAATTTTGTTGGCAATCCAAATTTTTTAATGACTTTCACCGACAAATTTTCATCGGTAATCTAATTTTTCTATTTCATTCAATTTATTTTATACTTAGTAAATTTTTTTAATTTTTTTCAAGAAATTTTTTATCGACGAAAAAAATCCATTGGTAATCCGTTTATAAACACTTTATCTATTGATTATCGATGAATTTCTTTCATTGGTATTTCCCGTGCCATCATCATCTATAAAATACTAATAGATTTTTTTTACCAATATTTTGTTGGAATTTCGTTGATAGTTTCTTGGTACTTTTATATTTACAATCAGTTAGTAAACCGTTGACAATCTGTTAGTAAATACCAAAGGAAAATTTTCATCAATAAAAATCCATCGATATTGAACGATTTTTCTTGTAGTGAAATGGATAACTAATGTGCAAAATTTTAAAATAAAGAAAAGGTAGAAATGGATTTAAAAAAACAAATTTTCACTCTACTTTTAAAGAAAAGTAAATTATAATTATAAATTCATTAATATATATTCTTTTATGATTTATATTTTGGATTAAATCTTCATTTGATTCGCGACACCAACTTAATAAAGCTTTTAATATTAGTATAGATAAAGAATAATTTGAAAGTTTAGAATTATACCTAATAATTTGAATGTTTGTTTGTTTTTTATTTGTGAAAAATTCTTATAAAATACAAAAATTATCATTTTATAATTCATGTTGATACGCTGAACACATAAAACTTTTTTTTTTTTGTTAAGCTTATTTATAGTTTTTGTCAAAATTTTAAACCTTGTTGCTTTTATGTCTTTTTTCAGTATTATTTTCATGTTATGTCATTGCGTCAAGCATAAACTTATCATGTCCATTTAGAATGTAAATTATACATTTTTTTAAAAATATCAATTTGTATATTTTGTCAAAGTTAAGTACAAAAATATAGGGTAAAATACATCTTTGTCACTTAATTATAATTATATTTTTAAAATGGTCACCTAACTATTAATTTTTTTTATTTAATTTGAATTTTTTTTTTGTTACTCAATCATTAGTCTATAATGATATGCTAATGTGAAAATATCATGTCAATTGTCAAATGCCATAGTATTGGCACATTAATAATTTTTTTTCTTCAAAATTTATATTACCACATTAGCAATACCACATAGCGTGTCAGATAATGTGGCAATGCCATGTGGGCTCTATTAGTTTACATGGCACTACATGTTAGACGCTATTAATTAGACACTAATGATTGAGTAACAAAAAATATTTATTTAAAATTTAGTGATTAAATTAAAAAGTAAATAATTAAGTGTCCATTTTAAAAAATTATTATAATTAAATTATTAATGATTTATTTTATCAAAAAATATAATTAATTAAAAAAGAATAAAATATATTTCTCTCTGATAAATCGAATCCCTTTTATAACAAGACAATATCATCCCTTGGAGATTCGATAAGCTAGAATATTGGTTGTCGAAAGGACTAGTTTTTTCTTTGTTTAACAATATTGGTAGTTCAAAGAATCAAAAAATTTTTGGTTCAACGCGAAGCATTGTTGAAACAAATCAAATTTCCTTCTTGCCAATAATTGAATTAAATACTATATTTGATGACAACTTACACAAATTACAAGATTTTCATACGTTAAATTAGTTGAAAATACCCATCATTATAAAACTTATTCAAAATCATAGTCTTCGTTTTGACAATTAAGTTTGTTTTAGTAAGGAAAAAAAAAAACATACTTGTCGCAATAATAAAGAAAAATCTTGAAACTTTCAAGTCTCATGTTTGTAGGTCTTCACGTGTAAATTTAATTTTGTTAATTAATTTTATATTAAATACAATAATTTTATTTATATCTTATTGTTAAGAATTTTTTAATTATAATTGAAATTTTATTTACGAACATATTCTTATAAATTCAAAAAGAAATGACATGACTAATAGTGTAGTTGATAAAATATTAAATTTTTAATTATAATTAAAATTTAAATTATAAATCTTTAAATATAAAAAAATTAACATATCCATCAAATATATAAAAAATAAATAAATATTAACAAATGATTAATTCAATCAGTTATATTCATCTTTCTCGACGAAAAAATTTTGGATTCGAATCCTATCGGTGATCATTTATTGAAATTATTTTAAATGCACGACTTATAATTATTTATCTTAAGCTATCAGATACAACACATCTTATTTTAATTTAAAAAATTAAACAATCTATCTATCCCGAAATTTTTTCTTATAAAAAAAATTATATATTACATTAAATGACTCAATATATACACACCATTAATTAATCCATTAGATAGTATATTCTTTTATTCCCACAGAAAAGCCCAAAAAGAATACAAAATCTAATATTTTTCTTACCTTAATCCCACACGCTTCATCTTCTTCTTCATTCACTCTCACAATCATAATTAAATTAAAAAAAAAAAAAAAAAACCCTACAAAGTGCACATAATTACTTCTGGACCCAACAAAAGAAACGCCGTTATACAAAAATAATACAAAAGCAACGAACAAGCCACGCATGATAACGTCAGCAAGTCCAGCTAATGGTCGCACGTTTCGGTTTAAACCTTTATCGCGGCGCTACCCTTTACAGTTTCACGCGAAAACCGCCACATCCTTCTGAACCTCCAATGACTACGTTGTCGACGTGGAAGACAAGGCCGTTTTTTCCGAACCGGAAACCGAAGCGTACCGGGTCGAGAAAGATCGAAAACCGCCGTCAGAATTATCATCTTCGAAATTACCACTCTGCCCCGGGCCTTCATCGAAATTTAAAGCATAACTCAAAGGATCGTAATGGAATTGCCTATGCCTACCACCAGCGCCAGCGGCACCACCACTTCCGCTTCTATTTCGGTTTAATCTTCTGATAAAAGTCTTCCAACGAGGACCAGCGACGATCTCGGACCATTCTCGGACCTTCACGAAGGCTCTAACACTTCGGGCCCAGAAGCTGCTATCGGACTGTACCTGGACCGTACGTATCCGTTCCCAGAAGGCTATTCCGAAGGTAGGCGTATGACAGGAGCTTAAACAAGGGAAACAGAAGCAGCAACGAGTGTTCCGTATAAGAGAATTCGACATCGTTTCTTCGAATATTGCTGGCTCCACATCTCTATGAGCATCCATCACAGATATCGAAACCCTAATTCTCTCTCTTTAAGCGATAAAGAGGAAGAGTCCTATAAATAGTGGAAACAATCAAAGAGAGGCTTGACTGAATTGCCTGAAAGGGTGTTACTGTAAATTCGTCCTCCAATTTGAGCCGTTGTGGTTCTGATTCAGTGCTTCGCGAGTAAAAGCAGAAGGTGGTGGGACAGAATTCGGTGGGAAATTTGTTGGGTTTCTTAGTCTGATGTTTACGATTAAACAAATGATGATTGATTAAGAGGAATCCAAGGATGATTAAGGAGGGGGAGTTGGGTAGGGTACCATCTAAGGAGATACGCCAGCAATGCTTCCAGATCAAGCCAACATGACAGTGGGGACTGTTTTCTCTTTTTGGTTTTCTGATGCAGCCAGCTATCTAATTCCCAATTACGACATTTTTTTAATTTTTTTTGTTATAATTTTTTTATATTTTAAAATTGTCACTGAAATTAAAAGTATAAATAAATATCACATTTACTAACAAAAAAATCTTCCGACTGAAATAGTTATTGCAATTAGGTGTACGTTCTTATGTTTTCATTGGTTAATATATAAAAGAAAAAAAAATAGAGGATCTCTATTTTCATTTGATGAATTTAGGCATTTTAGTTCAAGAAAGATATAACACATAGATTTTTGGTTAAAAAGAGTTAATATATTTTCTTATTTTAGTTAGAAAAAAATAAAACAATAAAAATAATTTTAAATTTTTTATCATTTTATTTAGATAAACCATTACACTTTTATTACGTCCAAATAATTTTTTATTTTTTATTTTGCATCCATAAGACTTTAAACATTGATTTATATACAAATAAATATATATCATTTAACTTATACTTAAATAAGTACATAACATAAATCATTTTTTCTTTAAAATAAGAACATACGTGGATACAAATTAAAAAATATGAGTCATTTTGATACAATAAAAATATAAAAATTTACCTAAATAAAGTATAAAATTTAAGGGTTTTTTAAGTATTTTAGTCAAAAAGATATTATCATATTGTATCTATTTTTTATTAAAAAATTAATAAATATCTATAATATATTTATTTTTTAATAACATATTAAATTAAGGATATCAATAGTTAGGATATGAGAATGATAGAGCATTCTTCATCTTCATCCTCATCCTCATCCATAAATTTTTATATTATACATATCCTAGTGCCTATACTCAATAAGTATTTTAAATTTATCAACATCTCTATCCCTATGAATACTTAATGGGTATGGATAATCCTCGTACCCATAGTTTTAAAAAATAAAAATTAAATTTTATTTTTTTAGCTTTTTTTATTTTTATTTTGTATACTTAAGTAATTTTTTATAAATATAAATTAATATATTTTTTCAATATTTTTTATTAATTTTAACTAATATAAAATAATAATTTACATTATTTAATAAAAAAATATTTTTACTAAATATATATAGGTTATGGAGGTATTATATTACTAGTCCTTATCCTTATCCTCATATTTAATAAAAATTTAAAAGTATATTCATCCACATACTTATAATATAATGTTCATCACCATCCTCATTTGAGTAAAAGTCATATTCCCCATAGGTATGAATAAAATTGATATATTTATATTAAATAATTATATCATAAAATTTATAAAATTAAATTTTAATAATTTTTTAATATCTAATTTGTTCAATTTATCAAATAAGATTTATTTTAATAATGCATTTATTGATAAGATAAAAATTAAAATTAAAATTTTGAGACAAAAATGATTTGTTATTTATGATAAGTTTGGACGACTGGTCAAACCATCCAACACATCCAATATAGCATAAATGTAGCTAAAATGCTACTAGCATTAACTTAAAATTACATGCAAATACTTGTGAAAAATATCGTAAGATGTTACAGTGTGTTTGATATATAAAATTATAATAAGATAAGATAATATTATGAATGAAATTTAATTAAATAATATCATTTTATTTTGTGCTTAATATATATAAAGATTACGATATAATAATTTATTTATTTATCAAAATTATTCTTCTTCACAGTTTATATAATTTAAATTATTAATATAATTTTTAAGAGTATAATTGGATATATAAATTTAATTTTATGATTAAAAATAATTTTTTTCATTTAGAGAAAACTGAATCGTCCTAGTACAATTAATTTTCTTTATAATCTTATCTCTTTCTTTAATTACAAATCAAATATAATATAAAATAATTGTTATTCTATTCTATCAATTATTTTATATATCAAACATGATCTTAGTACATATAATGAGTATACAATTAGATTGGGCAAAACTAATTTGAATTAAAAAAATTTGCTCCAATCCAAAACAAAATTCAACTCAACTTTATTCGATTAAGAAAATCAACTATATAAAATGTATCCAATGTGAATTAACTCAAATATAAAATATTTTAAATTTAAATTATCCAAAAGATTAACTCAAATATAATCGGAAATTAAATTTATTTAACTTTAATACTCATAATTTAAATTTGAAATGACTTAAATTCAATGATTCAAAATTGAATAATCTGAATTTCAAGTCTAAACTAATTTCAATTCAAAATGACCTAAATAAAAATGACAAACCCAAAATAAACCAAATTTCTTTAAATCTAAAATAACATGAGCCATTGTATTGGCATCTATATTCAATCAATGAATCCATCGTACCACAAAAATCAAATATATTTAGATAACTGATAAAATTAAAAATAGTATTAATGGAGAAATTACTTAGAACAATAAGATTTAACACAAAAATTAATAAAATTAAAATTAATGATCGATTTGTGCTTAGATACAGATAAAATATAGTAAAAAAATTACATTAAATTAAATTTTATATAATAAATTTTATAATAATATTATATTATAAAATTAATAAATTATTAAAATTATGTATATATATCAAATAATATTTTTATAAATAAATATTTAAAAAATATTTATTTAAAACTTTGACAAATACGCTGATGTTTAGTGATTGCGAGCAGTCAAATCCAAATCCAAATGTTTTTTTTTTTTTTTTCAGTACTAAACGGTTACCATTCATTTATCTAAAAAACAGTTGTTATTCATAACATAAGCTAAATAATTATCATTCACTGAATCACTGATAAAAAAGGAGTTGATGATCTAAAGTAAAGGGAGACTCCAAAGAAAAGATGAAAGACTTGCCCAATTTGTTTATGTAGCGTCGATGGTGAAGAAGGTTTAAAGCTCCGATCTTCAGACTTTCCTGCTGAATACGCCTGCAGTCAGAAAATGGGTTTTCTTTATTTTATCCACTAATTAATCTTCAATTTGTCAAATTGCTTTCTTTTCTTTACTTCTCTGTCTATTTGTTTTTCTTGGGAAACAAACGAGATTGATAGAGGGGTTCAAAGATGTACATGAGGAACAAAGCAGAAGAGAGTGAAGAGGGTTCATTTGGACGGTGAAATTATGTTTGATGAGATTGAAAAGAATGACAATGATGTCATTGAGTGAGATTGGATATTATAAGATTATAATTATAATTAAAATTATAAAATTAAACACAACAATTACGTAAAATGTTTCTTTTTACACTAAGGAATCAACTGTTTCAATCACAGACTGAAAAATAATCGAAGACAACCACATCTTGAATTGCTATACAAACACACTCCGATGTAGTTAGTCCAAAAAAGGCCAGATTCCACCTCACCGAAAAGGTGGGGGGATCCGTATGCATCCTAAATTACTGACTTCTGTCACTTTGTATAAACTATAAACCAACTGCCGATGCAAATGGTTAATTAGGATGTCCTGAAAAACAAGAAAATTGGAAAAGAAATTTTGATTATTTTTATAATTTTTCTGGATATTTTTATAATTTTTCTTTAAACATATCTTTTTTTAACTCTTTAATCGCTTTACTCAACGCCCGTACCCACCACGCAGCTTGCCTATAGTCAACAAACATCCACTGCAATATGTGAACATCTCTGAAAAAAATATCATCATCCACAACTGATAAAGCTTATGAACTATAATTAGAACAAAATACTTAAGATTTAGACAGTAAAATTGATTTCAATGAAATTAAAAGTATCGTTGGTGGTGAAATTAAGATTCTGTTTGTTTTGTGAAAAATAAATTTCAAAAAATAATTTTGTATTTTTAAGTGTTTGTCAAGTAAAAAACTAATTGATCAACGAAAAATGACTTCCTAATCAATAAACTGGGTATTACTTAAAAACATCCATCTTTTAGTAAAATTAAGAACTAAAAAACAACAAAAATAGATCTAGTAAAATTAAGAAAAAAAATTGAAAATTGTACAGTGAAAATTGTAAGGAACATAAAGGATGTGGACAAAATGATGTGATAATTTGCAAGTACAATGTGCATGATATCTCAACTTTGGTTACAACATATTCTTATATTGTAAAAAGGGGGAGAAACAGCAATTGCAGAATGGACCAATCCAATATATTTCATTTTCAGAATGCATTTCATGTATTGACTAAAACCTGTATTTGTACACAAAATAAATGATGCCTCATGTCAGTGAGACTACCTATGACAATATCTAACCTGAGAAGTATCAACAATCAGCCAGCAGCCACCTATCCGAAGTGATTGTAATCCCCAGAGCCATCTACAAGTTCATCATGACCATATTATTATCTGTATTTCCATTTCTGTATTAAGTCTGTGTCAGGCCATGTGCCACCATGAATGAATCTTATACCAACGACCAACTTTAAGCAAATCCGTCCATGTCATAGCAAAAAATATTTCAACCATCTTAATCCAAAACGAAGTCAATTCCATGCAAATCTGCCACCCAGTCTAATTCAAAGCATAGTGAAATAAACTTCAAGTTTCAAACAGAACTTTCGAAAGAAACTTGAGTCTCTGTGTTGCTCCTTGACTTTGAGCTTGAAGCAGCAGCCAAGCCTTGAAGCAATGTTAATATTTCAACAGTATCATCGAGATAATACTTAGCTTTGCTTGGTTTTTGACCGACAGTGCAAGCAAAAATTTCAGGAGAAACAGGGAGAGATGATCTGTAAGCTGTATTCGATATGCTTTCAAACATGTCTTCGTCAGACCTATCATCACCAATGCACAAGACAAAATCAGGTGGTTTCTCATTACTTGTCATGTTGGAAAGAATTTTCTCTGCAACAAAGCCTTTAGTAACTCCCTGTCACATCAAAAGACAATTTTAGGCTGCTGGAAAACAAGTAAAGCAGAGGCATAAAAGAAAATTAGAGTGAATAAAAGGGAATCAAAATGCATTTATACCTGTGGCTTCACTTCAACAATTTGATGGCCCCTTTTAACAACAACAGGCTCATTGGCAAGGACATTTTCCAGATGATCCAACAGTTCCTTTGCTTGACAAGATCCAAAATCAGGGTCAGCATCTTGATGGTGCCATACCAAGGCACTCTCCTTGGGCTCTATATAGGAACCATCAGTCGCCTCCATATATAATTTCATCACTGGTTCAGCAATTTTTTTCCAATCAAAATCTGCAGCATGTGGAATGGTTTCCCAATCAGACAACCGACTCCACCTACAAGGGAAAAAAAAACAAACATTAAGAAAAAATAAACCTGCATCATAAAGACTTAATGCAAACAGTTGCATTCTCGTTATACAACAGAATCTCTCATAGAGGAGACACTGTCACTTTTTATAGAGCTTTACTTTGATCGTGTATAAAAAAAAAAAAAAACCATAAAAAATATAGTCCATCCTTTTCAAGCAGGCAATAGTCCATTTGCAACAGAGCCAGAAGTGCCAAACTAGATTTCAAACGTACAACTGAAATGTACCTTATGAAGTAGCCATGCTCAGCTGCTATGCCTAGATTCTCACATTGAGCAAACCAGTCACTTAGGGAGTTTTGCCCCCTACCACTAACTATAAAGACAGTGTTCTTGGGGTCACTGCATAGATTGTTCAGGACTGAGATAACTTCAGGACTGGGGCTTTTAATAATGGAAGCATGGGGTACAATTGTCCCATCATAATCCAAAAATATTGCCCTTCTGCATGTCCTTTCATAAGCAGAGACAATATGGTCTATGGAAAGCTTTCTAAAACTAGGAGAAAGAGACAATATCCTGAAACTCAGCCCAAAACCAATACCCCAGCAAAGTTTGCTGTAATGCTCTTTGCAAGCCCTCTCTAAATCTTGCATAAAGCTACAGGCCCAATAAGCCACATCATGAGAACTAACATAGCGGTAGTGCTTCTCATGCCGCAATTGCTTCTCCAAGTCGGGCATTGTAATGGCCATGTTTACTGCATCAGCTACAGCATCAACGTCCCAAGGATTAACCCTGATTGCCCCACTTAGGGATGGTGAACAACCTATAAACTCTGAGACAACAAGCATGCTCATGCGAGGAGATGCAGAGGCAATCTCCAGAGCTTCATCCATTTTGGAAGTCCCCTGCCTACAGACAATGTACTTGTATGGAACTAGGTTCATTCCATCCCTCACTGCATTTACAATGCAACATTCTGCCAAAGCATAATAGGCCGTCTTCTCATAGAAAGGGACACGACGATCAATCAGGACCACTGGCTCATATCCTGGAAAACCAAAAGTATCATTTATCCTTTTAGTAATCTCATATGTTTCCCTTTTTGCTTCCTGAACACCTCTCCCAGTGCTTCTAGCAGGATTTACAATTTGAACCAGGACTACTTTGCCTCGCAACTCTGGATTCTGATGTAAAAGCTGTTCCATAGCTAATAATTTTAGACTAATGCCTTTAAATATATCCATGTCATCAACACCAACAATTAGCTTCCTCCCATTGAACCGCTCAACAATTTCTTTGACCTTGGTAGAAGACGATGGGTGATCTAGTGCAGATTGGAGTCGGCCCATATGAATCCCCACAGGCAATATTTTTATGTAGACCGTGCGACCAAAATAATCAAGTCCGATGTGTCCTCTCTTGGATTCATAGTCAAGGCCAAGCATTCTGCTGCAGCATGAGAGAAAGTGTCGAGCATAGTCAAATGTATGGAAGCCAATCAAGTCTGCATTAAGCAGCGCTTTTAAAATTTCATCCCTGACTGGCAGAGTCCGGTATATTTCTGAGGAAGGGAATGGGCTGTGAAGGAAAAAGCCAAGCTTAACTCGATGAAAACGTTTTCTCAAAAATGTTGGGAGAACCATAAGGTGATAGTCATGAACCCATACATAATCATCTTCAGGATTTATCACCTCCATGATCTTATCTGCAAATATCTTATTAGCGGAAAGATAAGCTTGCCAAAGCAACCTGTCAAAGCGATTACCATAGTCTGGGCACATGGGTAGCATGTAATGAAAAAGAGGCCATAAATATTGCTTACAAAACCCTTCGTAGAACTTTTTCTGAAGTTCAGGAGGAAGAAATGTGGGCACACAATTAAATTCCTCCAACAGTCTCCGAGAAACTTCATCTTGTTCACTTGAATCTATATCAACCTTCAAGGAACCCACATAAACAACATCAGTATCAGCGGAAAAGCCATCCTTCATTTGTAACAGAAGAGAATCTTCATCAAAACTGAAGGACCATCGATCAGATTTCAAATCCTTTTGAGCATGTAAAGGAAGAAAATTTGCCACGATAATTTTTTTTTCACAGCATTCAGAGGAAAGAGCATCAAAATCTCCATCATTGAGTGTGTTACTGTCCACCTTAGAAATATTTCCGGGAACAGTCATAACCTGAGGAATTTTTCTTATTGTTTGAGGGAAATTAAACATGTCCCCAGAAGCCAAGTCCAACAAGCTTATGTAGGATCTTGATACCATGATTCCCTGAACACTCTTATCTCTCACTGTTGATGACTGATGCTGGACTAACACCCTTTCTGCAGAAGAGATTTTGAAAAGGAAGTTGAACTATAGGGAACCAAATACCTGTAAGAAAGTGGATAAGAATACTGTATCACTTTGTCCAGTATAGGACTAGACTTTGAGATATAAAAACAAGAAAGTCCAAAAATATCAATGACGTTAATAATCAGAAATGATCCATTTTTGTCGCAGCAACTCATTCAAATCTTCATCTTCAGGATAATGTGGTTGACAAGATATATTTGTAAGACTTATTAAGCATTTGCACTCCATCATGTTTCAGTCAAAATCACGGATAAGAGTTTGTTAAATACAAGATTAACAGATGTTATATACAATTCGTTGTGTACTACAAACTTATGTGGTTCTTGCTGCTGCAAATCCGCAAGGCAATGAGTAGAAGCAATAAGTGTTCTCAAAGCCAGACTGATCAGTTCAACTGATTGGTCCAGGAACAAGAAGGGCTTCCAGCAAGGGCTTCTGGGCCAGATGACCCCTTACCTCAACCCAGGCATGGTAAATTTTGACCCACCAGATAAAATTTAAAAAACAGATTCTGGTGGGCAGGCTTACAGGCAGGTTTAAAACACTGGCATGCATGAAAGAGAGGCGCAATAATTTCAACTGCAGGATCCCTAAAACAACATGATTTTGAAGGAGCTATAGCAAGAGCCAACACAAACTCATATCACCAGAGCATTTTGCAAGCCTAACAGCTAAAAGTACCAAAGGACCAAAGCTCAAACAAGGTTGAAAGAGAAGGCAATATGGGAGAAATACTGTAGATTCTCAACAAATGGGCAATGCAGTTTTTTTTTTGGATAATTAAACTTAAACGTTTCTAACCCATTATATCCTTTAAATTTTATCTCAGCATCTAAGTACAGTAAGCAGTTTCCATATGTAGAACACATAGCATTATCTCTAATTTCAAGTAAATTATAAAGATCAAAATCCATTCTTTAATCTCAAAAGTATATATGTAACAGGCAGTTTTCCTGCAGACCTTGAAACAGGACATTCTCTCTAATTTCAAGTTAAATGTAAAGATCAAAATTCTACTAAAAAGTAAAATCAAATAAACACATTTAACATATGTCAAACAACAGCCAAAGAAAGAAAGAGTATGTACAAGTAAAATGGGTAGTCAGAGAATGAAAGCCTGACAGATTAAAGTCATCCAAATGAAATCACTCCATTATTCCACCAAATAATCAGAATATCCATTTTCTAATGTCAATGAAGTAGCCACAAAATAAAACAGACCTGAGAAAACAGTGGTTTACATCTTATCAAAGAAGAAAACTAAACACAGGTGAATAATATGAACCGATTTCAAAATATCTCATGGCTAAGCATCACTCAAAAAGAATGAAAGACCCCTTCAATTCAGCTATCAGTTCCAACTTAGACATCCAAATTTATTTTGAACCATTAGCATGGGACATCCAACTTCATATAAGAGGAAAAAATATGTGTTCGCATTAAGATCTACTGGCAAAAGAAGAAAAAGAAAGGAAAGATAAAAAGCAAAATATAAAAAGGAAAAGGAAAAGATCAAATATAAGAGGGAAATGCACATTCATAAAAACATCGGCATACCTAATTTTGTTCGCCGACGAGCTCTCAACAAAATCTGCCAATTTATGTATGCCCTACATAGCCTTTTATATGCAAGTTGCATTCTACTTGATTTCTTCAAATTAATTATCCAGATATACAATATGCAGGCAATTTAATGAAAAAAAATTCTTTTAACCCAAAAGGGAATCGAATTAATTTCCTTTCAGTAGTGTACTAAAAACGTGTCCGTTTATCTTGTTTGGTTCCAGCAGGATTAATAAGTCACTTAGCTGTTTTGCGAGTATGGACAGGACGAATATATCGATAAATGAACTAGATTTGCCAAAATTTACCATACTATTTACTTCATCCTTATCTATATTATTAATGATATCGTCTGTACTGAAAAATAAATCTTTTCAAATAACACCATAAAAATGAAAAATGAAAGAATACAGAAAATGTCTATATGAAAAAAAAAAATTCTTCTCATACAATTTTCACAGCAGTGCCATATTTTGAGCAAGCATTGACTCATAGTTTATCAGCTTATCTGTCATCCGATTATTGACAAAAGAAGATAATTAAAAAGAAAAGGCAATATGATATTCAAGGGGCTCACCTTATCGTCAATAATTACCAAAATTCTTACTCTACAAATCAGAAAGGCAAACACAGTAGAAAATTAGGGCATATAACTACTCATGGGGTCACCTTATCTTTAATAACTAATGACTCACTAACTTGAAAATCAAAAGATGGGAAAATGATAGTAGAAACATTGTTCTCCTGATTTATTGTTAGATTTTTATTCATTTTCTGAAATTCTCCAGCAGTACTTTGTATCATTCTAACCTGGTTCTTCAATAAATTAACTGCAACAAAAACTATTCTTGGTTTCCATAATATTTCACTTCATGGTAAACTTTTGTTTATTGATTTTCTGAATTGAGGTAAAAATGAGTCTGAATTAAAAAGGCAAAATGAATCTCCAATAAGGAGATTTTTTTTTAATCCTTATCAACTGCTTCATTAACTTCACAACCAAAGATGATAGCCAGAGGCAGATGCAAAAGTAAAGATAGGGATTGAAAAACAAGAAAATTATCAACTGCTTCATTAGCTTCACAACCAAAGATGATAGCCAGAGGCAGATGCAAAAGTAAAGATAGGGATTGAAAAACAAGAAAATTTAAAGGAAAATTCCCCTGGACACCCCAAAATATTCCTCTGAACATATGTTTCTTAATTCCCTAACCAATCCACTCATTGCCGCTACTCAATACCCAGCCACAGCCCACAACCAGCCACGTCCACTAGCAGACACCCACTGTAATAAGTGGATACCCCTAAAAAAATCCTGGATCCACCACTGATGATAGCCATGGAATTGTTTATAAATAACTTGAACTTATTCTGTAGTTAATAACTTTTTGAAAAAAATCCAAAACAAGGAGAAGCAAAAGGAGTGAAAATTGCCTATCATCCAGCCAAGCTCCCTAAACCAGTTGGAAACATTTTGCAACAGTGCAGATAATGGCTTGAGTAGAATAGAAACAAAAGGGCACACAAATAAACAGTGAAGCTCAAAATTTACTTCTAAGCCTCTAGATCGCAAAATTCCAATGTGATGTTTATACATGCAGATAAAAAATACATATAAACACATTATATTCAAATACATATGGATGTATAGAAAAAGGGAGACTACATAGACAGAGTGATCCAAAATGTTACCTTTACAGAAGGATCCAGCTTGCGCAACAGTAGTTTTATCTAACTCTTCAATGACATTGTACAGTAATTTCCCTGCAAGAAAGATCATCCTTTTTATCAGGAAAAACACGAAAAAACATGGTTACTAGAAAGCCCAAGAAAACTAAAAATCTCACAACCCCATTTTCCCATTGCTTCCCTTAAAACTTTCCGAGCAACCAAACATGGACATGAAGGCATAAAAAAAACAGAAAAAGAAAAGAACCCTTCAACAGAGAATCAATGCGGATAAAGATAAAACTTACACGAGGAAAAAAAAGTCGATAAAACATGAAAGAAAAAGAATGTAGGAAGCAGAAGTTGGAGTTATTATGAGATAGAAAAAAAAAAAAAAAAGACAAATAAGAAACTCGAAAGAAATGGTGTGTTAGGTTCAAAACTGGTGAGATTTGTGAGAGAGTTTTGTAAGGGTTCGAAACCGACTAAAACCCCAAGAAGAAAAAAGGATTGAAAATTTATTTTAAGGGTTCCGTTTGGATTGGTGTTTGGTGTTAGTTCATTCAACAATGGAAGCTGCAAATAAGATTGAAACGTAGAATACAATAGTCAAAAAAGAAACAAGATTTTGAGAGAGAGAGAGAGAGAGAAAGACCGCCCCATTCCCCCACCCCAAAGCATAAACAGTTAGATTACAAGTCTCGTTGGTCTTTACGTTATTGTCCTGCGAGTTTGTCTTCCTTCAAATGCCCCTTTTCTTCTAGGCTTTTTGCATTGGTGCCAATTTCCTTTTATCTTGTCTTCTCACTTTTTTTTTTTTTTTAAATCCATAAATTTTTTGGGTTTAGTTTGTTTTAGGCTTTTGGTCATTATAACAAGGTTTTTTTTTTTTTTTTTGTCTTAGGTTAAAACTGATGTTTAAATGGAAAGATTAACTTTCAAGTCGATTCTAATATCATCTAATTAATCTTTCATTGATAATTTCTTTAATTGAATAAATTATTTTTCATTCAATTTTTTGAATTATATAAAAATTTGAATCTACTTGTTAATTGTGTAGCCCCATCGATATCATAAATATATTGATATACATGGTCAACCCATTGTTACCAAAATAAAAGTAATCCAAATCTACGTGTTAAATGCAAAATTTGGTTCCATTTAAAATAAAATTGAAAATGGATTTAAATATTCAATTTAATGTGAAGATAAATGCTTGTATTTCTTTATTTTTCAACTCAAATACCCCAAATCATATCAACTTTTCATAGATATTATAGCATTTTTTTTCATAAAAAAAAAAAAAAGAAAGTACAAATGAAAATGACATAAGCCAAGCAAGGGTAGAATGGGTACTTCATAACATTCTTTGTGTTGGTGTCAAAAGGCCATCTAGAAATAGTGTTTAATCTCAATCTTAGATATGGATATGTTTTGGGTTACCCAAGACCTACTCATTCTTTACCCAGAAAAGAAACCTCTCACTGTCTCATTTTATAAGTACTAAAAAAATTTATACGCACAAATTTTTTTTTAATCTACAATTTTTAATTATTAATTTTAATATCGTACCAATTACTCCAACAATCAATCGATACAACCTTTTTTTTTATTCTTAAATTATCTATTTTGTTAAAAAAAAAAAAACCATGTTTCCTTGTCAATTGAACTTGCAGATTGTTTTTTTTTAATGCTACATGCGGATAACCTTAGACTTGTCCCGCATTAGTCATCTTAAAATTAAGTTTTTCAAAAATCAACCGTCACAATATAATAAAATAATTAGCTAGCTTTGTATGTAGTGATTTTCCCAAATCCGTATGTACCCCGTTATGGATTTCCTAATGTTTATATAAATAAGAGTGCTCAATCAACACGTTTTTGTAATTTCTTGTACCAACTCCAACTTGTTTAATTTTTTTCTCAACTCACAAGCCTACAAGTTTGCTAAACTTTATTTTATCTTTTATATTTATATATATACACAAGAAGTCATCATTTGAAAATACGAGATGGGATCATAAATGTCATAATTCAAATATCAAACCTGTTAAATATTATCTATTATGAATGATTGTATAAATTAATAAAATTAAACTTTAAATTTAATTTTATCTTATATATTAAAAATGGTTTTAAGTACTTATCTTTTTTATTCTTCATAATCATATCTTTTGATGCTTATCCATCATTATCTTTTTTTTTTTACAAAATCATGATTTGAAAATTTAAAAAAAAAATTATAAGTATTAAGATTTGAGATTTACTAATTATTATTTTTTTAAAATAATTATATAAACTTATTGAATTAAGTTTCATATTTTGCCTCTCACCTTTTCATAACCTGATCGATAATCTTAGATTAATATTGCTTTTCGACTTTATTGTTATTGTAAGTTTTTGAGTTAAAGAATGAAAGTGCATGGATGTTTTCAATTTTAAACACTTTTCTTGCATATATTCAAATGAAAATGGATGGTATATTAGGTAGAGTATAAAAAGGGAGAAAAGGCAATCACAAGTTTGCAATATTGGTCATTAATATAGAAATCCTTAAGTGGGAAGAACATTTATTAAATAAAAATTCAATAATCATTTAATCTTAAATAAAAATAATTAAGTTTAAATGATTTGGATTTGAGTTTTATGATGATATCTTTTGTTGTTTTCATTGAAAAAGTAATTTTAAATATTTGTTTTTAACGGCATCAAATGGGTTAGATAATTCATGATACGAAATAATTCAGCATATTATAAACATTATTTAACATGATTTACTATTTAGTAATCAGATTGAATCAATCACGATATATATATATCTTTACTATATTGAACTAAAAAATTTTAAACTCATGGGTCAGCACGACATGACCCATTAAACACCAGTGCTATCACATAGCACATGAACTAACACGACATGACATACAAACCTAATCGTGCCATATTGATCCATAATTGTTATAAATGAGTTTTTAATCATTAAGTGTATTCATATTATTTTTTATATTATAATAAAATTATACTTACTTTTGATATTTTGTTGATAATTTATAAAATATAATATATTAAATAAATTTAGTTATTAAGTATTTAAATTATTAATTGATAAATTATATTTAACTAGTGATTGACAAAAATAAAATGATAAAATAAATTAAGACATCAAATTAAATATAAATTCAATTAACAAAGTAAATTACTATAAAATGAAAGATATATATATATATAATAAATGTACAAGACAAAATATATTTTATAAAATGAACCATCATATGATGAGAATGAAAAATAAAATAATAATTTTATGTTCTATAAATTTTTATATGTATTGGTGTGTATTTTTTTAAATATTAAAATTGTAATTTCTATATATTTATTTAATAGATTTTATTAATTTTTTTTCCATAGATTTATATATATTGTTGAATTACGTAAATTATGTGTCCTTATTATTTTATTTTACTTTTATTTTTTTTTCATACGTTATTTTTAATAATAATCAAATGGATTTTTTAAAATAATTAAAATTTGAAAAATTATTAATGGATTGTATTTCACCATCTCCACAAAAAAAACAATGTTATGCCAACCATGAAGGATCATGTGTGATGTTGTGCTACACCCTTACCTTTTGGCATGATATGTTAAAAAATAGTATTAAATTGGCACAATTCATTAATGTATAGACTAATATTTAAATAGATTGTACCAACTATTCATTTAATTACTCTATTTATTTGTTAATTTGATAGTTGGAACAATTTATTTATTTTTTTATTTGAAAAAAAAAAAAATGAAAAGTTATGGATATGGAATAAAAATATTCCATCAATTAAATGCACAAATGAACGGAAAGGAAAGATTAAAATTCAAAATGATGGTCGTATATACAATTATAACGGTAAGTAACGCAAGTTTTTAAATGCTTATTAAAATATTTTTTTAATATATATTTTGAAAACGTAGGATACATTATTAAAATGATGAGCTGTGAATGTGAATGTAATGATTTTCTTTAATTAACCAAATGTGATTGTGTAGGAAAATGAAAATCAAACATCAAAAGTCAAATTATGAGATTGATTTATGTATTTATGTAAAAATTCAAATTTAATTTCAGTACAACAATTTAAATAAATTTAATTATACTTTTGAGACATAAAATATTAATCCAAAATTTAATAAAGTTAAAAAAATTATCATTAAATTGTTGACGTAAAGGAAAAAAAAAAAGGAAAGAAGTAAAGAAAAAGAGAGAAAAAAAGTTGTGAATATGGTATTTATGTAATTAGAGAAAACCATGATTATGATTTACACGAAAAAAAATTATGACGCCAGTAATTTATAGATAGTTTTATAATTTTATTATATTTTTAAATTTATATTTAAAAATATAAAAAATAAATTCTTTCAAATTGCTATAAAAAGTAAAATTCGAAATGTTAGGAGAGTATAGAAACTGATCTAATAATTTAATAACGTCAAACGAAAACGAGAGAATAAAAGAGAAAATTTTTTAATTAATTAATGTGATCATAAAGGCTAGAGGCAGAGCATAGGGTTGGGCGCGTGAACCGGTAGGGCACGCGGCTGCTCGACCACGCCATTTCGCCAATTCGTATCTGCTAGAAAACTGGCATCCATCACATTACTGTTTTTTTTTTTCTTTTGGATAAGACCACTAACCGCATTTACTCAAATTTCGTTACCTTTCCACAATTTCTTTTACTTTCCTCCCCTCTTGTCAAAATTACTATTATAGAGGTGATACAATTTTCTCCCATAAATATGGGAAATTTTAATAATTGAGATTAAGCGATATATAAAATTAATTTTTTAATATTATTTATTTGATATATAAATAAAATTTTTTTATTAAAATTATAATATTTTATACTATAAGTTTTTCTTTTTTCATAATAATATTCATTTTATTAGCTTAAAAACAAATTATGTGTTTTTTAATTTTTAATACCATAAATATAGTTGATTTTTTATTTTATTAATTTTAATAAATTTAATTTTATATTTTAATTCAAATTTTTTTTATGTAATTTAATTATAAAAGTTTATTTATATATCAATAAATATATTTGTTACTTTCAATAATTTAGTTATACCATATTATGAAGCAAATAAAATCTTAGTAGTATTTTATAAGTTATTATCTTTAAAAAAATATTAAAATTATTAATTTGTATAATTATTATAATATGATTATTTTAGTACCTTCAAATAAAATAATATTTAATTTTTAGTAATATCAAACATATAATGATTTTTAAATCCTAAGATTTAATAAGAGTTAATCAAATAAAATGATTAAAAATCACAAATGATAAGTTACTATAATAATAAGATCATTTCGATAAGTAGATAACAATAATGCCTTTAAAAGGAATTAATTGCACTTTTGGCATACAAACTTTAAGAAAATGTATAAATTGACATTTAAAGAAGTAAAATATATAATTTACATCATAAACTTTTAAATAATATATTATGTTAATTCAAATTTTAATATTATTAACTTAACTCGTTTATATGGTATCTAACTATTATAATTTGATTATATACTTTGTTAAATAAAAATTTTAAATATTTTGTAAAAATTTCACATGGATGACATGCGTAAAAAAAGATTGATCAATTCTAGATAATTTTTACAATTCAGATAAATATATATTTAAATTATGTTGAAGTAAAGATATTAAAATTATATATGATGAAAATATAATTTGATAACATTTGCTAAATGTCACATATATAAGTTTCTATAGTTAGTGGAATTAGAGTTTTGGTTAATGTAGTACATAATTTAAAAGTTTAACATATAAATTATATATTATTTAAAAGTTTATAATACAAATTATATTTTATTTCTTTAAGTACTAAATTATACATTTTCTCAAAATTTAAATACAAAAAATATATAATTAACTGTTTTAAAAATAATATCAAACGGTATATTTAATAAATGTATAATATCAAATATTGCTTTTTTAAAAAAGAGAAATTAGAAAGTATGAATATAAGGAAAAACAAAGAAATACTACTACTATTCTTTTTTAAAAAAATGTAATTTATAGTTGTTTTCTATTATATAATACTTTAATTATTTTAACTTATATTTAAAATGGAAAAAATGGCAGAGATGTAAATTGAAAAGAAAAGGAGGGTTGCTCCATTAGTGACGGAGTCCAATGCAGATAAAATGTGGGGGGGGGGAGGGGGGGGACCAGGATCTTTAAATGCAGTCTCGTCCTACCCAACTTCTTCCATTTTCCTCGTCGAATCTCCATTTACAATTCCTATCTTCTTTCCCTTCCAATCTAACCGCCCATCTCGTACGGCAACCCTTTTCACACTTAGGTTTTGTGATATATAAATTAATAATAAAAAAATCGATCCCTATTCCTACCTTAAAAGGCATGCAAAACTCAAGGGTCCCATCTTTTCTGGCCTTTTGTCAGTCCACATCATCAACCTTTTTTTTCTTTAGTTGCTTCTTTCAGTTCACGTTTCACACCTAAACCCAAAATCCCCCTAATTGGATATAGATGCATAAAAAATAATACACAAAAAAAAAATTAAATTAGTATGAAATATATAAAGAATTATGAATAATTTAAAATAACGAATATATACAAAAATATTTCTCTGTTGTAGCTATCAAATTTTGCATTGTTAGATGAGGTAAAATGAATTTAAACTGAAAAAATTATTGAAAAAAAGTTAAATTTGATCATATCTAATTTTATAAAAAAACAAAAATATAACTTAAAATAATTTAAAATCGAATGATCGAAACTCTAGGCACTAACTCAAGCTTAATTAAAATTTTCAAATCATCAAAATTTGAATTAAAAATGTAATTACCAATTTAATTTTAACCAAAACCCCAACTTAGTTTAAACTTAAAAAAAAAAAAAACTTAAATTTAAAATGATTTATACTCATAACAATCAAAATCTAATGTGATTCAATCTCAACCTGAACATATTATTAAATAAAAATTTTCTTTCTTTTTATCATTTCTATCAATGAGTTATTTGAAAAATACATGCATCGGCTTAGAGTGAAAGTAAGGAATATATACCTTACTTTTCAATAGTTGGAAAGCTTGCTTCTATTATTTCATGTCATTACTTCTATCTGTTTATACTTTAACGCACTAAAAAAAAAAAAAAAAACAGATTTCTTTGCACATAAAATAGGTGGCGGGGCCCGCATTATCCGGTAACGTGTCTCACGGCAGGGTGTCGTAAGGAATTGCAAAGGGGCGAGGCAAGAACAACCGGTTCTTATCCGTGAAAAGAGAAAAGTGACCTTGGTGGGTCCCACTTATGTAATGGGCTGTCCAATGTTCAGCTCTTATCCATTAGAATTTATGTTTTTTTTGTTATCTAATTTTAAATGATAGGTTAAAATGTCTCTGTATTTGTTTTATTTAAAATGGATGTGTTTGTCGGCAAATATAATTTTTATTTTTATTAACTTAAATATAAAAATTTTTAAATAATTTTAAATTATAGAATTTTATATTTATATTTTTTTATTTTTTATTATATTGTCTTTTAAATTATTATGTCCAAAAGAAAATAATTTGATTTTGAGTTGGTGAAGACTGAAATCTCTTTCTTATTTTGAGTTGGTGAAGACTGAAGTCTCTTTCTTTGGTAGGTTTCTAACGTGGAAGATGGATGCAATGATGTTTGATTGACGATTGTCATGGGTGATTGGGTTTGACTTAGGCCGACATTGAGTTATGTGAAATGGGCTGTCACGTGTGCTGAATGTTTCAAGACTCATAGTCATCAATTCGTCTTTCTTTGATGGGGAGTATTTACTCCTCTAGGTTTGAGAAAAAATGGGGCAAAATTTGAGGTTGTCTCTAATTGTTTATAAAATAAACATTATATTTGATAAAAGGGAGAAAAAATGAAATGAAAGAAATATAGGAGAGAAGAAGAATTGAAACCAAGAAGTGGTATATAAATCTAATTTTCCAACTATATCAAATTATCAATCGAGGAAAAAAAGGAAAAACAATTAAATGCAAAATTTTAGAGGGTTTGTGGACCATCTTGATAGTGGGTTGTTTGTATCCCACATCGGCAGCAAAATTTGCATATTGCTAAAGTATTTTTAAATTCGATGAGAGTAAAACTTGCTGGAGGACGATTCGGTGAGTTTATCATATCTGTTAAAGAAAAAAAAAAAAAAGTTGTAATTAAAATTTTGTAGCATGTTTTAACATTCAAGTAAATGAGGTAGAGGGAAGTAAGGAGGTTAAAGGAGAAGAGAATAGAGCAACAAGGGTAGAGAATATAAGAATTTCTCTTCATATATAATTTTAAATTTTTTTAAAATCTTTTTCAGTTCATTCATTTTTATTATTGTGTTGCCAATTTAAATTTATAAAATTATTCAATTTGTTGAATTAAAAAAGTAAATGATAAAAATAGTTATTTGAAAAGCCTACCATGATGGAAGTTTTAGAAAATTGCTATTGATGATGATTTGTCTAAAATGTTCAAATGATTTTTTTTAGCTAATTCACTAAATCAAAGCATTTCAAAAGATTTTTTTTTTTTTTTAATTTTAAGGTCTAATTTTTCAACTTATTATTACTATTATTGTTTTATTTATGTTTTTAGTTAAATTTTAAAAGTAGTGTAGTTTGTTAGATGAATGAATCAATTAACAATGAAGTATATAACATACTACTTAATTGTTTGAAATTCTCCCATAATCAATTTTATATAAATTTGACAGAATAATATGTGAGGGATCCCAAGATTATTTTTACAAAATGGATTATATTTAAATAATTATAAGGACAGGGGATATATTAATTTATAAAATTGCATTATTAAAATTAAGAAAAAATTTTAAT